>CM042873.1:9406541-9642902 GCA_023658055.1 Thaleichthys pacificus
CAGGTTTCGTTTTGCTCCTGCTCACCCAGCCGTGCCGATTCTGCTGGGTCTCGGCACCTGTGTCAGTGTGTGTCGGAGTGTGTCCGTGTGTGTGTGCGTCTATCCGTATCTGTGTGTGTCTCACGCACGTCCGACTGTGTGTGTCTGTGTCACGCATATCAAGTAGCGTGCTGGTCGACAGTCTGCGTGTGTGCGTGTGTGTGTGTGTGTGTGTAGGGAGAGGAGAGAGAGAGAGAGAGAGAGAGAGAGAGAGAGAGAGAATATATAATCTGTGGTTCCCACATCTACGCTGCCGCGGTGTGTGTGTTGATGTGTGTTCATGTCCTGGAGAGACACAGACCCAGTCGGGCTCCAGTCGCCCTCTCCACCCTGCTCCTGACCAGCCTCCCTGGGATCATCCCCCTTCCCTGGTCTCCAAGCAGGACGCCCTCGCAAACAATCAGCCCCACTCCGACAGTGGCCATTACAACCCATGCAGTCTGGTCCTGTCCCAATGGCAGTTAGTTAACCTGAACAAAAGCCAGAATGACACGGCATTAACCATGTTAACACCAGGAACAAGTGTTTTCACGCTAGTCTCTCTGTGGGCATGTGTGTGTGTGTGTGTGTGTGTGTGTGTGCACGGCCCTGCAGAAAAGGGAAGTAAAAATAGTACCTCATCTCACAGTATTCTCCCTGTGGTCGCGCCCATCTCAGCGTGTGACCGGCTCTTCGTATGATGTCGTTAATGTAGCAGCCAATGCGGATCATCTGCCTGCTCTGTGCTTCCACAGTCGCCCACCTGAGCAAGCTTGGCCTGTCTGGTTGTTGTGCTGCTGTGTTGTGTGGGCTGTCTTACGGTCGCTCGGCCTCCGGGTCTCATCCCGGACTGTTGACTGCAGCACAGCAGCGTGTGCGCAGGCATCCAGGCGTGTCCTAGAGACGGTCAGATCAATCCCCCCCCCCCCCCGACCTCTACACCCCCAGTCTGCCTGGACTGTTACGAGCATTCACTGTCTTTAAACAGAAAGAGGAGCGGAAAGAGAGAGAGAGAGAGAGAGAGAGAGAGAGAGAGAGAGAGAGAGAGAGAGAGAGAGATATGGAGAAAGAGGGACAACCGAGAAGGGACAGAGAAAGAAAGGGAGAGATTAAGAAAAGAGAGAAGGAGAGAGAGAGAAACAAGAGAGACGATATATTGATGATTGATTCTGCTGGCCTTGGTAGTTCAATATTTGAATTATATACCTGTACATCCGTCCCTTTATAAACCCTCTAACACACTCGAACACACACACACACACGCACCCACACACACACATACGCTGTCCTCAGGGTTGATATGTGGACCAAGTGGTCCTGAGCATCACTTCCATTAGGCTAATTGCTCAGGGTTGTGGATACAATGTGAATTACAGGTTGTGATGGGAGGAAGAGATTTTGTTTGTCTTTCTGTGTTGGCTTCTTTTGCTACTAACAAATGATCCTATCCATTAATCTGCCCTTTCTCTCTCCTCTTGACATCTACGTCGGCAATATCTACACAGGCACTCAGTCCATAGAAGTGCACACATGGATGAACACACACAAACACACACACACACACACACACGCTTTAGGCCACCCTGTCTGTGGTCATGGAGATTAAACAGAACACACATACACACCAGGACACACACACACACAGACATGTGCATATACACAAAGGCACACAGACACACATTTGACGATGGGCAGCCTTGCAGACCCGATCCCTCTCTGGGTGATGTAGTGTGTGGGAGGGGTGGTACTGCAGAGCCGACATGAAGGATGACAGCGCCTGGCCAGACAGATGAATCAGGCCTCTCATTGTGAAAGGAGTGTGAAAGAGATGTTCCCCTCCATCCATCCATCCCTCCACCCGGCCTCCCTCTCCGCCCGCTACGACCACCCTGTCTCACCTGCTACACCCACGTAGTGTACGCACACACACACACACACTGACACACACACACACTACCCTCTAACACACCGATGGAGGTGGAATGCGTGTAGGAAACATGACACAAACATGCACATATCAGAGAATACAACCATTCGGAAATCCGCACGGGCACACAAACATGCTGTTGACATTTTCACAAGCCTCGCTTCTAATTGATGTAAGGTCCCTGTGCACTGAACAAGAACACAGAGTAAGCAAACACAGACAAAAAGAACAAATAGCTTTTTTAAATTGCCCTGATAGAGAGTGCTCTTTTAGTCCATTAAGACAATGTGCAAACAGTGCTTCTAACCAGAGAGGAGAACCAGGGGAGTGGGACTAAATCTAATAGAAATACTGAAATACTAACAGTGATACCACTGCTAGTATATGTGTTGCACATTTACATTATCTGCATACAGATATGACATGCTCTGGATAAGAGCGTCTGCTAAATGACTAAATGTACTACATTAGTGAGCTTACATGCTTAAGACAAACATTTGGACTGTAATGGACTCTTCTTACACACACACACACATACATACAGCACACACACACACACACATGTGATCACATGCACACATGAATCCTCAGCTTTTTTTTACTTAACAAATCACATCACACAGGCTGATTTGTTGAGAGAGAGAGAGAAAGAGAGAGAGAGAGAGAGAGAGAGAGAGAGAGAGAGAGAGAGAGAGAAAGAGAGAGAGAGAGAGAGAAGAGAGAGAGAGAGAGAGAGAGAGAGAGAGAGAGAGCAGAAACATGGTCAAATGTGCTTGTTCCACAAGTCGGGGAACAGAAAGCTCCAGAGGAACCACAGAAATGAACTCGGGAAATGTAATGTGTTATCAGAGAAGCCGGAACAGATCAAACTCCAATGGAAAGCTGTTTAGGACAGAGAGCAAGGAAGCGAGAGACAGAGAGAGGAATACAGACCAAGGAAGTGAGGCGGAGAGTGATATGTATAAATGTTATTACCATTTGATTTAGGATTGCCTGTAGTCATATCTGCATTCATCATTGTATTTTGGGTCCATTGATGTGAACCTCTCTGGCAAAATTGTTTAAGTTAAACATTTATGGCTTTACACAGAAATGTAATTGAATTGAGAGGGAAAAAGAAGGAGGGAGAGAAAGACTGAGAGAAACAGAGAGAGAGAGAGAGAGAGAGAGAGAGAGAGAGAGAGAGAGAGAGAGAGAGAGAGAGAGAGAGAGAGAGAGAGAAAGACAAAAGGAGAGGCTCCAACTCAAATTCTTCCACAAGGCTTCAAGCCGACCCCCTGCTATCCCTGCCTGGTCGATAGCCTCCACTTGCCCCTCTCACCTCCTCCCGGTGCCCGACACCCCTGCAGAGGGACATATCGGGTGGCTGCAGGTGGCACCCCCTGTCGGCACCATGTACCTGCCAGAGCTTAGCTCACGTGACCCCTTACCCGCTCACCATAAGCCTGTGTTGCCTTCATGCCCATTTAGATTGATTTCGCCCTCCTGTGGCGGTGTGGTCCATTGAAGTGGTAGGGGGGTGGCAGGAAAGGGTTGGCTCAGACATGGCTGGAGCCCGCCCAGGACAGAGTTCAGCTATCCCCCCGAGGTGCTCACTGCACTGGGCATGGGGAAGGGGGGTTCTGTGTCTGTTTTCTGTGGATGACTTTTGGTCCAAAGGAGCTGTACTGAAAGCGATGAATCCACACACACACACACACACTCACACACATAATCATGTACATCACACACACACAGAGCGCGTTGGCTGTGTCTCACTAAGACATAATGCCAGTTCATTCCAATTAGTGTCAGGTGCTTGCCATGGTTTCAGTGTCTAGAGAGGGAAATTGCCTTCATCTCCATTCTCATCATCTCTCTCAGCTTAGCTTGACGCTAACAAGCTCATTCATCTCGTGGCGTGAGCGTTGACTGCGAATCCACCCTGAATGTTGTCTGTCTACACCCCAGGACACGGTGTCAACCTGTAACCAGGATAGCGTACGGCGTTGAGGAACAGGCAGCAGATTTTCCTGTCTAATGTACCAAGGAACTGATTTATCTGAGCTGTTGATGAAATATACATTTCTCAGAGGTGGACGTATGCTTGGCTGAGGAGATGAGCCATTTGTTACTATCAGGCTGTGATGTACTGCATATGGGGTTCAGAAGGTGAGGCGTTCATGTGTTATCCATGATATATATAGGCTCCTGGAATTTAGGTTGGCCCGGCTCTATGAGAATCTATGAGCTGACGGGAGAGTTTTGTGTGTGTGTGTGTGTGTGTGGGGGGGGGTTCCGCCTGTCGTTTTCAATCCGGGAGAAGGCTCTGTCGGATGTGTGGTGCGTCCACAGTGAGAGATTCTGTGCTTTGCTAGTTTTCACTGGGATGTATGGTGTGTTATGTGTTGTGCAGTGGTTGGGAGGCGTTTTTTGTGTTTTGGGGCTATTTCAAACCCACTGTGTCGACACTTGTGTGTGTGTGTGTGTGTGTGTGTGAGAGAGAGAGTATGTGTGTGTGTGTGTGTCCATGGGATCTGTCACGCCATGCACCGAAGCTCTTTGAGAGACATAGTGAAATGACCACACAGAGTCCATTAGTCATACCGGCTATTGTTAATGTTATATCCATCACCTTCCCAATCTCTCTCTCTCTCTTGCTGTCTCTCCTTCTCTTTTTGTCTGTCTGGTCATCTCTCTTTCCCCTCTTCTCTAAGCGCTCTCTCTGTCACTCCCTCTCTCCCTCTCCTTATCTCTCTGTCATGGTGCCCATTCCCGCCCCCCCCCCCCCACCCCACCCCTTGTGGAGTTATACAGTGTCCTTCAGCAGTCTCCCTGGAAATATGAGGGCCGCAGCCCAGATGACAGGCCCCGTGCATCAAACAAGCTCTCCAGTATCTCTCTTCCCCTCTGCAGATGTAAGCCTCTCTCAACAGTATCTTCTTTAGTTCTCTGTGGCGGCGCTGGCAGTGCGATAGCGAGTCTCATATCAGCCACCCCCCCCCACCCACCCCCACCCCCCCAGAAAACCTGACATTTATGGTTCCAAGAATCATTGAGAAATGAAGGAGGATCGTCGGAGTGGCTCTGAAACATTGAGAGGGGGGGGGGGGGCATGTGGGAGGGAGGTGGCGCCTGCCTGAGATGTGCCTGAGCGACTCGGCTAAAATCCCCGGAACCTTCCGTCCGGGGAGGTGTCGATCAGCCGTGCATCGATAAGGTCACGGCGGTCTGCTTTTCTAAACTCTGACATCATCTTGCCCTGTACTTTTACAGCCAGTGTGGGGGGGGGGGGAATACAAATGAAAAATCACGAGGAAAAGAGAGCACAGGCCTGAATTTAATGACAAAGCGTTCTCTTTGCCTCTTAATCGTCTCCTTGATTTAAACTTGGGGGACGGCTGCAACCCAGAGCTCTCCTCAATCACCAGCTCTTAGACTAATCACTTTTCCTGGGTTTATTTCATTACATTTAATGGATTTGTAATTGTGTGCATTTAATAAGATTCAGAGCAAAGCATAAAAAAAAAAACTGCTCCTCTGCATTACTGTGTACGAGCACCCCCCCCCCCCCCCCCCCCCCCTCCACACACACACGCACACACACAACGCTTTCACGCACTGTGCATCTGAGACATTGGCATTAAGTGAAAGAAAGCCTTAAATGGAGTGAGTGGTTGGCTGATTAGACCCAATCACAGGCCATTCTCTGCTGCTGTGCAAGTGGCATTTTTGCCTCTATTGTGTCCATCTCAATTGCCCCGGTGTTCATCACTGCAATGTCACTAAAACAGTGAACGTCAGGCAAGCTTTTACCTCTTTCTAAGAAGACATTTTTATTTTTATTTTTTTACAATTACATCCCATGTACTTGAATAAGAGACGGCAGGAGAGATGTTCCAATCTTCTTATTAGACCTTTTCCTTTTTTAAAAGCACCTGTACTGTGGGTATCGGTGTGTGTGTATGAGTGTGTGTTCCTTGATGTCCTTGTTTGTATCTGGAGATAACAGACTGTATCCCTCTCCCCCTCACCACTCTCTTCCCCTTCAGGAGTAGCTTTAATCAGCCACAATTGGAAAGATGGATATTTCAAAACGAGTTCTTTGATGTAGCAGTTTAGCATTTGTATTTTGATGTAATTATATTAGAAGCGGACCAGTCTTGTCATGGCAAGAGTGGAGATATACCAGGAAGTAAGAAGCAAATTCTAACAATGCAATTAGCCTCCTCTTGAAAACGTCTCTTTGATAACTGGCGGAAACGTTTGGCAAGGAAAATTAACTCTGACGTTAAAGGGATACATTTAAGGGATATTTCTGCCGATATTCTGGCAGAGAAATATCAAACGTGAGCTCTCCACGGCCTGTATTGAACTTGGGTTTTGGATCCACAGAGTCTGTTGGATTTGCTGTGCATCCGACCTCAGCTACCCGCTCTCCCAGACCTCTCACCCACACCCTTCTGGAGGACGCCTCATGTCCACACCTCTCCAAAACTACAGCTACTGTACCTTAAACACACCGGCTGCCAGACCGGTTACCATAGAAACAGGGGTGGAAATTATTCAGACAATGGGTGTGCAATTATGGGATGACGGTTTCGAATATGAGAGGACCGTGTTGGCGTTAGGGCATCGTTAGGGATAGCTACGTAAAAAAACAACAACAAGACAATCCGAGCTGAGGGCAGCTGCTAGATTGTGCATTACATCTGCATTGCAGATAACAGTGTTTACCTCTGGGGTCCCTAAAGTACATTTTCTACAATTGACATATATCAACAAATGGTTCCCAGAAGCCCTTGCCATATGGGCCATCACACGACAAAAGATTTGGGGGAACTTTGTATCTTTCTGATTCAGTTCTTAGACAGTCTGAATTCATATTTGTGATTGTTCTCCGTGTTTGGAATCCCCTCTCCGTGGGATTCCAAAATCTCATTATGTGATCGTTGGAAGCGTGTTTGTGTTTTTAGCTCAACTCTGGTCCTCTGCCGTGTTTTAATCAGAGTCCAAGTCGGGGCAATTATCCAAATAAGTCAACTAATGATGCATTGGACCATGGGAAATGAGGATAATTAGTCAAGTTTCATCCTGCGTCAGACAATAATTGGAGCATTTGCGTCGTGAGAGGGGTCGTCTTTGTGCGGCTCAACACCGAGGGGAACTGGAAGTGCTCTTCCTCTTAATTCCTTGTTCTACTTCTGGAGGAGTGGACATCACAGACACACTTCAGTCACCAGCCGATGTCAGGTCACCCAGACAGGGCTGTGGTCACCTCTCCTGTGTCCGGCCCTGGTTCCTAGCCCTCTCACACTCCCCCAGAGCACCAAACCCACCCTCCACCTCCCTCCCAGAAGCTTCCATACATAACGCTACACAAACGGTGAGATGTTAGCATCTCGCGCCGATGACAGCGACAGAACATCAACCTAAATATACGATTAACACACCCTTGCTTTTATGGAGCCACTTGCTGATAAACCATTCTTCTCAGGGTGGGGTGGGGGTGGGGGGGCGGACATATTTGGCAAAGCGCCGCTAGCCAAGTCTACACGGGAGTTGGGATGTATTTACAGCTGCCGTAGGCACAGACCCCCCCCCCCCCCCCCGCACACACACACACACACACAACCTCTCTCAGTGATGCCTACCTGAGCTTCCTCCGGGGAGTTCAGGTAGTCTATAATGTTTGAGAGGTGAGGAGATTGCCAGGCTGCTTGGCAGGGTGAGGAGAGAGATGGGTGAGGTGTCTGTGTGTGTGTGTGTGGGTGTGGGTGTGTGTGTGTGTGTGGTGGTGGGTGGGTGGGTGGGTCGGGCGTCACAGTGGCCGGGTCTCCTGGATGTCCTCTCCTGACTCTGACGGGGCAGACACGTACCCACCGTTCCATCCTCTTCAGCCATGTCAGCCGCCATCAGGGATACGTGTGCGTCTGCGTGCGTGTTTGGAAGCCTGTGCATGCCTGTTTGTGTGCCTGTGTCCGTGTGCGTTGGACGCAGACTGAAAAGGACTCCTTCTCCCCGGGTGTTTCGCTCATGGTACAGTGGAGCGGGGGGGTACTTAGATAGAAAAAGAAAGATTGATCGGATGACTCCATCACCTAGTGTCTCATGTCCAGGCTCCCTGCGGCCCAACCTTTATCAGTTAATTGGTGCTCGTCTTGGCAGAGGAGGGTTTCCATGGCCACGGCTCGATACGACCCCCAGGTCAGCGAAGGAGGGGTCAGGGAGGTGGCGTCTCGCTGAGATCCCCCCCCCCCCCCCCCCCCCCCCTCCTCTCCTGGAGCAGTGTGCCCTTTCACCGAAATAGGAGCGAGATAGCTTGAAACTAGCTTGTGCCGGCGGGACTACGTGAAGAATACCGGGTGATCTGACACACGTATCGAGGACCAAGTCGCGAAAGGAGCGGCCTGGAATTTGTTTGAGCACAAAGAGATTGAGATGATCCTCTTTTCAACTGTGGTCAGCTGATTAGCATTTGTGCAACAGAAGAACAACTCTGAGTCTCCCCGTTCTGATCTTGTCCTGGAGAAACAAAGCATACTTGTGTTAGCAGGGGTTGGCTGAGAGGAATCGCCCGTCTGTTTACCATTCACCTGCTCCTCCCCCCCCCCCCCCCCCGGACCTCTACCCACAACCACGTCTGATTCACTTTCTTCACCGAGCCTTCACAAACGCTACGGGTTAGAACTGGATTATCTGTATCATCACGCCGCTGTGCCTAACGACGGGCACTGTGAGAGGGGGGGGGGGGGGGGGGGGGGGCGCCGTGTCCCCGCAGAGTCAATCCGACGGTGGCCTGTGTAGATTAACCGGGGGCCGCCTGGGATTGCGGCGGCGCTAATGTTTTAATCATTGTCAGTCGGGCGGTCAAGGAGGGCGGACGGGGTAAGGCGGGTTGCGCGGGGGGGCGACGCCGCTAGCTCGGCGCGGCTAATGCTAAATCACACCGGGTCACGGCCTGCCGGTGGTCTCACCCAGCCCCCCACCCCCCACCCATCCCCGAGGGATTAGAGTAGAGAAGGACGAAGCGTCTTTTTGCTGCTCGGCAGAGGGACTGCTGGGAGAGGCTACGGCATGAATGTACCATTTGGAATGACAGTCATTTCATTAGTCTGATAGAGAGTGCTGCAGCTGTGTCCACACCAGCTGTGTCTCCAGCTCACTTGTTGTCCTCTCCCAGGGACGGAGTGAGGGGCGAGCGTTCACTAGTCTAGTAAATTACCCCTGGGATGTTTGAAGGCGGAAATGACAACCATACAGTCTCCCGTGGGTCTTCTATTGAATTCTAACGGTGCATTCTCACTGCTTCATGGAGGGGGAATATTGCAGATGTTCCACAGAGACAAGAGGCCTTGTGGTCCTCTCCTGGGGTGCCACCTAGAACACGCTAGAACATCCCGTATGTTTCTTCTGACACCTTGCGCCCGCCTTCACTTTCACTCCAGTCTCCTTTCTGGGGACTAATAGTGTCCTAGACATTTCTTGGACAGCCCTTTGACAGTTGTAATTATCGTAAATCAAAATGTCCTTTTGTCGTAAAAATTGATAGTCGCAGCCACCGGTTTACGACGGGATAAAATGAGACGATTCGGGTCTAGAATGACTCTGTCGGGGGACTCTACGTTTTAAGGCTGTGGCATGCAGCTAATTTAGTCTCACTTACAAGCAACTTCAACAGATGGACGAACAATCGTGAGGGGACAGCAGTGCTGTGGAAAAGTCTGTGTGTGTTGGTGGGGGGCAGATACGATGACATATTCTAAATGTAAGTGCTCTGCAGGTAAAATATGGTTCTACATTTAGTTAGGAGAGGCTGTATTGTCATAAAATAAACACAAACGTGGGACAAAACCCTGTTTGTATGTGATACTGTAGTCCCAAATGTGTTCTGTTTTACTGGGGAAGAATCCATACAGTATTCGAAGAGTGCAAATCTTGCAGTCCTAATAATTGTACATTTTGGAAAAAGGCTTTTCCAAATCCATTTACCTGTCACACATTTCCCTTGGTGTCCATTCATGAAAGCAGGAGAGCACTTGCGTCTGCACATTTATGTAACTCTCTCTCTCTGTAAAGTGAGCTGTTTGGGTTGCGACTGTGTGGGACAACGTTGGCTTGGCAAGAATGACGCCTGTTCTTCTCCAATTTGTTCAGCTAACACAACCCGCTTTCTAGTAAGCGTTGTGACTTAATTACAGTCATCACCCTCAAGCAGAGGCCTATGAGCAACTTGATCAGCTCGTCTATTTGGAACGAGGCTTCTTATACACCGGATAATGAGCAACTTCAGTAGTCAATGATAGAGAAGCGTGTAGCCTTACGTATATTTAGACACTCAAAGTTCCACGTTCATAATGGAACGTTGTACTACTAATGTACTACCTGTGTGCTGTTAATTTAAAAAATCAGGACACTGTGACTTCCAGCAGAGCTACAGCAGAAGGACTTTAGTGGGTGCAGACTTTCCCTGGCTAATTCAGGCCAGCTCCTCTCGTAGGCAGTGCTGTAGTGTCTCATTTGCAGCAGGTTTAATTGTCTTAACAAGGTTTGTGGAGTGCCGAGGTGCTTGGGTTGAGTAGCGTAATGAAACGAGCTCTGTTTCCGAGCTGTCACTGTGGAGGCCCAGTCGCTTTGCCGCACCGTTCGTTACAGCGAAGACATTTGTCTCCGGCACCTTCCACGTCAGAGCAGCGCCGCAGGGCTTTGCACGAGAGCCATCGCAGGGGGTGAAGAGAAACGCGGGCGTCTCGAAGCCCCCAGCGGCAAACTCATCTCCTCCTCTTGAGGTGCGCGTGGTTCGGGTGGAGAGGTTGGACGGGAGTTACGGAGGGAGCTCCGCCTTCCTGACACACCACAGAGAAGAACCTTTCATACCTCAAGAACTTCACAGGATCTTCTAAACCTATATGGACCAGGTGTGGTTATGCAAGTGAGCCGTTCCAATATTTGAGTTGGTTTACCACAGCTTTCAGAATGGTAGCTGTACTATTCTTTTCAAACTCCCTTTTCAACTCCTTTTCCTTGTGGATTTGTTTTTTTTCTATTTGCTATTCAAAGGTTCAGCTGAGGACACATGGTGTGACCTTCTCTTGACACACAGAGGTGAAGTTGATTGAGTCGGAGGCACCTTTTGTCCCTCTTCAAAGGTGCTCCTTTGGAGGACAAATGTGTCGAGGAGAATTGTATTTCACAGTGCACCGATACACTGACATTTCCTCATTTGAAGCCGATCGATGGTGACATTTAAGAGCCATCAGAGGTGGAGTTAAGTGCTGTGTATCTGCCCTGACAATTCCAAATTCATATCATTAGAAGTCCCAAAACAGAAAAAAATCATTTCAAGAAGCAGGCTTAGTTTCTGATTCCTTTTATCCAGCAGACTACGCAAGTGTATATGCTGGTGGGATACGGTATGAAGGAGATTATGGGATGGTTTCATTCCATAAGCGCTAATATCAGGGAGATACAGTATCATGACTGAATGTGAAAGTAACCTGTGCAAGGTTGCGGGTACCCATCCTGGGAAGGGTGCCCGCAGAACTTCCTGCAAATCAACACACACACACAAACACACAAACACACACACAAACACACAAACACGGTCACATGCCGTGCTCTTGAACGATCGGTGGTGTATAGCAAACATTACGATCGATAACCAGCAGATCCTTCTTAGAGGTGAAGCTACCAGACTAGCTTTTTAAGCCCCTAGTGGCCCCACTTTCCTCAAATGGGATTCAGTGTGTGGGCCTGTTTTGTCTCTGCCTGTGTAGATCCTGGGATGTTTTTGATCAGGCAGTCAAAGGGACACCCTTTGATCAGTGAGCTCATTACAGCACTGCCAAGCACAAGCTTTTGTGTTTGTGTGTGTGTGCGTGGGTGCGTGGGTGTGTGTGCTTGTGTGTCGGTACATCCTTGTGTGTGTTTAATCTCAGTGGATTCTATTATTACATATGGGGTGGAGGTAAGGAGGATGCTGCTCCCTGTAGACTCCCACCTCCCGTAGCGCCTCTCTCTCTCTCTCTCTCTCTCGCTCTCTCTCTCTCTCTCTCTCTCTCTCTCTCTCTCTCTCTCTCTCTCTCTCTCTCTCTCTCTCTCTCACTATCTCTCTCTCCTCTCTCTCTCTCTCTCTCTCTCTCTCTCTCTCTCTCTCTCTCTCTCTCTCTAGCAATGTCTATTTCATTGCACCGCTTTCATCTGATCACAATCTAATTTGAGCACACAGCCTTCTCATTGCTCGTACCATCCTGGGGCATCGCTTATTGCAGCCTCATTAGGTACCCTTGTTTTTATCACTGCTTACTCTTGCTTTGTACATATAATTGAATTCCTCATTGGACGGGGAAACCGACAGGCTTCTATCATTCCGAGCGTTATTGTCGCGTTCACGACGTCTGAGGCTGGACGAGTCGAGCAGACGAACCATGCAGGATGCCTAGAAGGCAGGGGAAAGCGGCTATTAACATCTGGTCCATATGAGCTGAGAATCAGCGTCAGTGGGAGGAATTTATTCGGACTCCAGAGGCCATTACAGGCAAGTGCGCTCTGCTAGCTGGCGAGGCCATTCCCAGCAGAGGGATAACAGGTGTTAGGCCTCCCTTCATGGATGGCTGTGGGGAGGGGGGGGGTGTTGTCGAAGCTGTTGCTTACCGCAAGGGAGGGGTCTGACTCAGGGAGGATTGGAGGGGCATTAGCGAGGTATCAGGGGCTGAACAACACACGCCAGCGTCGTTGCACCCCGCCCCCCTTTCTTGGTCTCCCTCTCTCTCTCTCTCTCTCTCTCTCTCTCTCTCTCTCTCTCTCTCTCTCTCTCTCTCTCCCTCTCTTTCTCTGTCTTTCTCTCTCCCTCCCTCTCTCTCTCTCTCTCTCTCTATGGGATTAACTGTAGGATGGGAGCCTCAGTCTCGGTGCTTCCAGCACGCAGTGAATTTACAGTGGGCAAACAGAAACACAAGAGAGAGAGATTAAGAGAGAACCCGAGGGAGAGGGTATAATAGTGAGACAGAGCAGAGGCAGAAAGAGAAAGACAGAGAGAGAGAAAGAGAGAGGAAGGAGAGCTTTAGAGATGGAGCATAGAGAAAGAGAGAGAGAGAAAGAGAGAGAGAGAAAGAGAGAGGAAGGAGAGCTTTAGAGATGGAGCAGAGAGAAAGAGAGAGAGTCACAGAGAAGAGAGCGAGAGACCGACTGAGAGGGAGAACAGAGAGACTGAGAGAGAGAGAGAGAGAGAGAGAGAGAGAGAGAGAGAGACAGAGAGACTCCAAGAGAGAGAGAGAGAGCTAGAGGGGGGAAAGCGGAGGAGGTGATGAGAGCTGGAGGAGCATTGCAGGGGCTTTGAAAGCTATCTCCCGGAAAGCAGCCTCGGCTGCCAAAACAGGGATCTCTGCCACCGCCACTCCTCTCCACTTCCTCTCCTGTCCTGCCGTCCCCCCCCCCCCCCCCCGCCGCCGTCCCCCCCCTCAGACTTCACACACTCCTGGATCCGAACCAGAAGCCGGCGATGGAGCGGGAGAGAGCAGGAGCAGGAACAAAGGGCTCGACATCTCTTTTCCAGCCACAGACCCATAATTATCCGGCGTCAGTCCGATGACAATGAATATAGGGCCTGCCTGTTTCTCTTTCTCTCTATCTCTCTCTTCTGTCTCTGTCTCTCTCTCCCTCCCTCCCTCCCTCTCTCTCTCGCTCTCTTACCCTCTCTCCAAATCATCATATTATTGCCTGTGGTTATTCTGTTCTTGACAAGCAGGGCGTAGGTGGAGATGTTCCACTTCCAGAGTAGTTATCATCAGTGTGCGCACACGCACGCGCGCACACTCGCACGCACGCGTACGTGCACACACGCACGCGTACGTGCGCACACAAATGCGCACAAACGACACACGCACACTCATTTGCGGGACGGGCTATGTTGTTGTGTCTGATTGAAGCTGATGGTCCCCTGGTGTTTAACAGTGATAGATAATGCATTCCTCCCATGTTGTGCCACAGTGAGGTCCTTAGAGAACAGGCTGACAACCTGGAGCCTGCTTGGCATGCTCCCTGTAACCCGTTTCTTGTTCACACTGGAATAAACCTGAAACCCTAAGCAATGCTCCAATTGTCATTTCCAATTTGAGAGGCAGTGAGCGGAATTGTGGGCTGATAGAAATATGTTCAAGGTCAGTCTTCTTTGATGAGATTGTTACAGTACGTGCAAAGTTTAGAAGGTTCCTTTGGAAAGTGCATTCAAGTCAACATTACTGACCCTACTGTCCTTTACCTTGGTTGGAAAACCCTCTAGCAGCCAATTGGGTGACAACACAGAGTGCATAGCTGAATCAATGTCAGAGTCCAAATGCACTATTCAATCAA
Source organism: Thaleichthys pacificus (assembly GCA_023658055.1). Lineage (NCBI taxonomy): Eukaryota > Metazoa > Chordata > Actinopteri > Osmeriformes > Osmeridae > Thaleichthys > Thaleichthys pacificus. Next base: position 9,420,817 of record CM042873.1, read on the forward strand.
TCAATGTATTCTTTTTTATTCATTTCCAGTAAGCCAATGTCGTGCCAGTAAGGTGCACCGGGCCAATGAAAATGAATGTCTGCTTTTGGTTCAAGGTCTTTGACCCTTTCTGGATGGGCACAGGCCAAGCCCTATCTGTGACATGATGGATGCTGATTGGCTGTCTGCCTCGTGGGGGGGCTGTGCCCTTGACTCCTACTGGCTGGTGGTAGAGACGGGAGCCCGCCCCTCACCTGTGTCTTCAGACAACCACACACATTCAACAGAAAGGAGAAAAATAAGACAGAAAAAAGATATATATACTCTATATCAACAACCCAAAATGTCAAGGTACTCTCTTCTGGAGACAGAGACAGAGAGGGCAATTTCACTTTTTCTTTAAAGATTTATTTCTTTTCCCATCCCTCTCTTTTTCTCTCCTCTCCACACGCCTTTCAAATTGGCCGATGGATGTGAGCAAAGGCACCTGGAGGGGAGGGCCGATCGATACAGCAGCAGGCCTGGAAATAGAGGGGTCACACCCACACTGCTGAGTGACTGATGGTGATTGGCCGAGGTCCAAAAATAGGTTGCCCCTCTGTTGCTGTCATTGACACCGTAGTGGGGTACACTGCGAAAGAACCATGAAGACGTGACCAACCGTAAAAAGTTGAAACGCGTTCGGTGTGCGCGTTCTAACGTTTGGACTTTGCGAAGTTCGCCGTCGCACTACAATTGCGTAAAGTGGAAGGTGTGATAAGCACTGGCGCACTGTACCATCAAGAGAACAAATCAATCCTCGGAGGGATGGGAAGAGGTCTTGACGTGGAGGATTGCGCCGCTGATTGTTTGCTTGTCTGTAAAATGGAGGGCAGCTGTTTTGACAGTGCAACCAGCACCTCCCACTGCACACAATCCGGCTCCCTGCCATTCTCCCTGCACTGTCCAATACCTGCCGCAGCCTCACCCCTGGACGCCATGATGAGAGAGAGTGCAAATGTAGCGCCGTGCCTGTGTGTGTCTGCCTGTGTGTGTCTGCCTGTGTGTGTCTGCCTGTGTGTGCAAGCACGGGCATCTATCTGTGTGTGTGTGTGTGTGCGCGTATTCCGTCTATATATTTGTGCAGGGATGTGTATCTTTTATTGTTTATGTGTGTGTGTGTGTGTGTGTGTAATGGGTGTGTGTGTGTGTGTGTAATGGGTGTGTGTGTGTGTAATGGGTGTGTGTGTGTGTGTGTGTAATGGGTGTGTGTGTGTGTGTGTGTGTGTGTGTGTGTGTGTAATGTGTGTGTGTGTGTGTGTGTGTAATGTGTGTGTGTGTGTGTGTAATGTGTGTGTGTGTGTAATGGGTGTGTGTGTGTGTGTGTGTGTAATGGGTGTGTGTGTGTGTGTTTCCCCTTCCTCTCATATCAGCGCTGAGCCCTGACCTCAGTGGCTGCTGAGTCTCCCTGGTCATAATGAGATAGGGAGAGCGTCCAGACTCCCGCCGCCCGATGGCTGTGGTCAGCCAGACACGTCCGTGTCTGCTCCCACACATGCTCCGGCCCGGGGCACGCTAGATCTGCTCGGACAGCGCGGTGCCACGCAGACAACCCAACGACGCATGATGTAACACGTCTGCAAGAATAGGCTGGAAAAAAAAAGTCCTGTAGATCAACAAGTTGACAGATCTTCCCATACCGTGGGCAATTTCCTCGAGATATTTTCATCCGAGCTGAGGGATTTTGTGTGTGATGATGATGAGTTTTTTTTTTTTTTTTTTTTGGCTCGTTTCATTTAAACATGAACTCTGCATGACTAGTTTTGGGGATGACTAATGTTGTTTTTCGGGTGCTGCTGTTCCTGTGGTTAGTCAGAGCCTGAAGTTGGTTATTACTCTGCTACTTGTTGTGCTACATCCATCTCCACCCACGTGCCCCCCCCTGGAGGGAGGTGAAACGCAGTCTGGCGCTCGTTTGGCAGCTTGTGTTTGGAGCCAGAGGACCAGGGCCGCGTCGAAAGAGCCCCCACACCAGAGACACATCCGTCCAGCTGTTATTTGAGCGCCGAATAGGTTGTTCCGCCCATGGCGCCGTCCCCCCTCCCTTACAGGAGGAGAAGGCCACGCTCGCCGGGCGAACAAAGCCCCCCTCGCCTACACACACTCACACAAACACACAACCCCCCCCCTCCCCCCTCGCCCTCCCCGCTTAACAGAGCCCCACGCCACCTAAATAAACATCCATCCTTCCCTGCATCCTCGGGAGTCTTAAATAAATAGCCTGTCTCCCTCCAACGACAAGATAAATGGCAGGTCCATCTGGATTGACAGGGCAACTTCCTTGTCTAGCTGTCCGTCCTGTCCGCCATTGGCTCTGCATTAGCAGAGGGATAAGCGCAGGTGGGGGGCTCATCAACGGGTCTACCTAGAAGCCCGGGATACACCTTGTGACACATTCTGGATTTGAGACGGTCAAAACTGCACACCCTTCAAGTTGCTGTCCATGCTGAATGTGACCCTCTATATACCAACCCTGCGCTCTATATAGCAACCCTGCCCTCTATATAGCAACCCTGCCCTCTATATACCAACCCTGCCCTCTATATACCAACCCTGCCCTCTATATACCAACCCTGCCCTCTATATACCAACCCTGCCCTCTATATACCAACCCTGCCCTCTATATACCAACCCTGCCCTCTATATAGCCAACCCTGCCCTCTATATACCAACCCTGCCCTCTATATACCAACCCTGCCCTCTATATACCAACCCTGCCCTCTATATACCAACCCTGCCCTCTATATACCAACCCTGCCCTCTATATACCAACCCTGCCCTCTATATACCAACCCTGCCCTCTATATACCAACCACTGCCCTCTATATAGCAACCCTGCCCTCTATATACCAACCCTGCCCTCTATATACCAACCCTGCCCTCTATATACCAACCCTGCCGCTCTATATAGCCAACCCTGCCCTCTATATAGCAACCCTGCCCTCTATATACCAACCCTGCCCTCTATATACCAACCCTGCCCTCTATATAGCAACCCTGCCCTCTATATACCAACCCTGCCCTCTATATACCAACCCTGCCCTCTATATACCAACCCTGCCCTCTATATACCAACCCTGCCCTCTATATAGCAACACTGCCCTCTATATACCGACAGTACTCCTGATACAGTATATCAACCCAGTTCCATGGAGCCACAGTGAACTCTTCTAGGTTGAACCAGAACCGTTTAGACTGAAGCCGACCTTTCATGTACCGCTCAGACGGTTTTCGTAGACACCAGGTAGTGATTTAGCCTAACAGATGTGGATTCAATTTATCCCAGTTTTTTTTTATGAACATGAAGATTGAACGTCATTTAACAGACAGTTAAGCAGGAGACAGACATTTCTAAACTAGGGAAGAGTGTCACTTTGAATTGGAATGGGAGCTGTTTAACAACACCTGCCTTAAGTCCCCCGATTGTCATGAAGAGTAATTTATTTTTGTAAATGTAAGGGCTCTATTGCACAAAGCCATCGACTGATGAGTTGAGTCATGTGAAATGAGTCACCCAGGACATATACTGTACCGTATGAGAGTTTTAGATGGTATTAGTGGTTCAGGTGAAGGATAGGTTGGCGGATAGCATTTCAGGAATGTTATTGGCCAGTTTGGCAGATGTCACGATGGTTTCCAGATGTCACTCCAACTCTCTGGTGACTGTGAGGACAGAGATTAGACGGAACTGGGGAAGATAGGAAAAGTATAAAATGTTTACGTCAAAGCACACACACACACACACACACACAGTCACACAAACACGTGCACACACACACAAATCATCACACTCCAACATAGCTTTCTTTCCTCAGAAACACCCATATCTGGGCAACTCAAGCCGAACACATTGGTCCAGATGGGAGCAGGGTGATAGCGGTGATAGAAGGGCCCTGTGTTATCTCTATCTCGCTGAATGAGAAAGTTTCCACCGGCAAAGCCTGCAGGGGCCTGCTTTGACCTTGCCGCGTGCTCGCTGAGGCAGGTGTGGGCGTGTGGGGCAATGGGCAGAATGAGCAGTCAGGCAGGGGAGGGGAGGGAGCCAGTGAGGGAGGTATGGAGGCAGGCAGGCATGATGCCAGGGGGAGCCTCCTTGACATCCATAGCTAGCGATGGAGAAAGAGATAGAGGCCATTTATCTGCAGGGTGGTGTAGGATCCTGGGAGTGCATGGGGGTTTGGAGGGGGTGTGGAGGGGGTGAGGGGGGGGGTGAGGAGGGGGTGAGGGGGGGGTGAGGCCGCCATGGGCTGGGGGAAGACACTGTGCTCACTGACCTGTGTCTCATCTTTCTTCTAGTCGCGTCGCTCGCTCCCGTTCAGTCCTCGTTCCTCGCCTTCTCTCTATGTCTCTCTCTCACCTTCTCTCTCTCTCTCTGGGTCTCTCTCTCTCTCTCTGTGTGTGCCTGGCTGTCCTTGGGTAATCCTCCCAGGTCTTTGGGGCTGAGGGCAGGGTGATGAATCAGGACAGTTAATGTCTCTCTCCTCTACTCTTCTGTCCCCATCAGCCAGCACACGCACACTTAGACACACGTACCCCCCCACACACAGGCACACACACACGGGCACAAACGCATACGCACAGACACGCACACACAGAAACGCACCATTTGATTACCATTGTCCTCGAGACATACCTGACAGCTCGAGGAGCAGCAGCCAATGGCTGGCAGGTTTGCCGCTTTAGTAGCCGTGTGGAGGAGCAGAGGACGGGGCCAGCCTGCTAGCCCAGCCGGCCAGAGCCTGACTGGGGGGCGGGCGGGGCTGTACATGAGGGGGCTCAGTGATGCAGGGCTGATCGATGATGCTGATGAGGTGTGGCGTTTTTCGACATGTACTTGTGCGGGGGGGGGGGGGTGGGAGGGGGGGGGTTGTGTGCGTGTGTCAGTTACACATCAAACTGAGCTCCAAAAGAACTCTGCTGTGTTTAACATCACTACCTGCTGGGTTGTGATTAGCATTCATCAAACATGCACCCTCACACACAGACACGCATGCCAGACAGACACACACACACCCACACACCACACACACACACACACACACACACACACAGGCACCTCTTACCCACATACTCTGTCAGATTTTCCCTGAACATGCTCATACGGGATGTCAGCCTAATTCAACCCCATCAGCTATCGAACCCTCAGATCTGTAACTCCTTTAAAAAAAAATCCAAGTTACAAAGAAGGAGATTAATTACAGTGCTCTATGCCTCCACAATTATACCCTCATCTCATAAATATGCAAAGCAGGGCAAGGCAACGCACTGTGCGCCGTACAATCTGTCTGCTGAGCGTGACTGCATGCGCTTGATTTTTGCATTCAGACACATCCCACCCATTCATACACACTAAGACACACACGCACAACACACACACAACACACACGCACGCGCACGGGCCACTATGAGACAATCAGGTGGAAGGGATGCAGAGCGATATGTGGGGAGGCCAAGGAATGAGGTCATCAGAGCGGACATTATTGTCCCTCCCTAAAGAGCCACAGAACCCCGAGTAAAAAAGCAAATGTCAATAAATCCATCAGGCCAAATGCCAGCCCCATGCTAAGGAAATGTCAGTCCCTCTCTTTAATGGCCACACATTGAGGGGGAGGGCGTCTTGCCCGATGCCTGTGTGAAAAAGGCAGAGTAGAAATTGCAGCTGCAACGTGTGTGTGTGTGTGTGTGTTTATGTGCGTGCATCAGGCTCGATGGTAAATACACAACGACACTGTAGCCTACATCTCCCGCTTTCTCTCATTCTGAAGATACTCACCGAGGCTCGCTACGGGATCAATTCTGCAGCATTAGCCATCTGCTCTGCCCCCCCCCCCCCCCCCCCCCGCCGGCCCCCCCCAATCCCCCATCTCCGTCGCCTGGGCCCCCTAACCACCCCACCCCTTCCCGTCGCACTGAGCCTTCGTAATCAGATTCAGCGTGCACGCGGCCATTTGTCTTAACGACTCTTGGTTCTCTCTCCTCTGAGACGGGCCGGCTCCCTTTGATGTTTGTACAGGTTGTCACCAGTTGTCATTGGTCTCTACCCATCTGGAGAAACGTCTGCAGTGTCTCGTCCCCCCACGTTAGCCCGGAGCAGGAGAGAGGACCGTGTGGGCACCAGGCAGTCCGCTCTGCCACCCCCTCCCTGAAGAAGCTCTTGAATCGCGCATGAAAAGAATCCCACAAAGCGCAAGATAATTGAGAAAAACAACAACAACTCAGAGACAGAAACGCCGCACACCTACACTCGAGCACGTAGCGGAGATTAAAAGCGCCGCTGAAAATGCATGCTGATTTATGGAGGTGCCGTTGCTAGGGGAAACCGCGGGTGAGCCCGGAGCAGAGAGAGGCTAAGTAAAAATCAATTCCTGGTGAAGTGATGAGGAGATGCTAGCTTGAGCCCTCCCGACACATCTTCACCCACCATCCAATCGATACAGGCCCACGGTACGACAAACATCAAACCTAAAGTTCACTGTTAGCTTCTGGTCGCACATGAACGCAGCTTGTGAGGTAAACCTTCCCGGGAGCGCGTGGGTGGGATCAACAAGCTGCGGAAGGCAACAGAAGGTGTTCGAGGTCCACATGCTGCCTGTATACATGCAGTGTTGTTTCAGCCTGGTCAATGATGATTATGATGAAGTTGCTATGATACGGATGATGAGTATGATGATGATTAGGACAAGTAACGAGGAAAATGATGAAGATGATATAGTGTATTGTGATGATCACCACGACATTGAGGATGACTGTGATAATGAGGATGTGGGTGATAATGAGGATGACTGTGATGATGAGGATGTGGGTGATAATGAGGATGATAATGAGGATGAGGGTGATAATGAGGATGACATTGAGGATGAGGATGGGTGATAATGAGGATGACTGTGACGATGAGGATGCGGGTGACAATGAGGATGATATTGAGGATGAGGGCGATAAGGAGGACGAGGGTGATAATGAGGATGACATTGAGGGAGAGGATGAGGGTGATAATGAGGATGACATTGAGGATGAGGGCGATAAGGAGGACGAGGGTGATAATGAGGATGACATTGAGGATGAGGGTGATAATGAGGATGACATTGAGGGAGAGGATGAGGGTGATAATGAGGATGACATTGAGGACGGCGAGGCTCGGTCCCGAGGAGGGCCGCGACGACGACGAGGATGCCGACGGGAATTGAGGATGATTGATGATTGTGGCGGTAGTAGTCGTGGCTGTGTGGATGAAGGTCGGTGGGAGCGCGTGTACAGTAGTACAGTCAGGAAGCGGGATGAACAGCTCAGGAGTAAGCCGTGGCTGGGGGCTGAGGCAGAGCTCAGAGGTCAGATTAGCTCGCTTAAGCTAACACCCTTACACTGCACTTTGAAGAGGGGCTTACGATGTCGCTTCAGCTTAGCCTAGCGAAGGTGATGTGTGTGTGTGTGGGGGGGGGGGGGGGGGGGGGGGGTGCGGGGGCGATGAAGATGCCCATTTCTGTCCAGAGGAATTTTGACGTCTCAAGAGATGAGTCCATTTCACATCAGACTGAAAAGGCATGATTTGGAAGTAGACTTGTTGATACACTAACGTTGTGTTTTATCTTTCTTTCCTCTCCCTCCGATGCCCTGTCCTCTTGACCAATGACAACACTTCTCTCATCAGGTAAGAATTTTTGGGGGATGTCGGGCTTCTACATAGTATTGCTCTGAACACCAGTGTTGACCTACAGACAGTGTCATCATCTGACAACACTGCTGTAACCCTCCCTCTAACCCTCCCTTTAACCCTCCCTGTAACCCTGCCTGTAACCCTCTCTGTAACCATCTCTCTAACTTTCCCTGTAACCCTCCCTGTAACCCTCCCTGTAACCCTCCCTGTAACCCTCCCTGTAACCCTCCCTCTAACCCTCCTTGTAACCCTCCTTGTAACCCTCCCTGTAACCCTCCCTGTAACCCTCCCTGTAACCCTCCCTCTAACCCTCCTTGTAACCCTCCTTGTAACCCTCCCTGTAACCCTCCCTGTAACCCTCCCTGTAACCCTCCTTGTAACCCTCCCTTTAACCCTCCTTGTAACCCTCCCTGTAACCCTCCCTGTAACCCTCCCTGTAACCCTCCCAGCAGCCTGCTTCTCTGCTGGGTTACAGGAAGAGAAGCTTACAGCATGGCCATTGACATTGCAACAGAGACCAGCTCAGGATTAAGTAGTGATTGTATCAGCCATTAGTTCATGGCGTTCTGGACAACAGCCAATCAATGTGGCCCCAGTAGACGGATGAAACGGTATCGAGAATTAGAAGAGTGGCCTCGGGGTAAAATCACAGAGCTGTCCATCAAGGTCCCTGAGCCGCCTGATCTGAACAACTGTGTATGTGGGGGTGTTTATGTGGGGGTGGGGGGCTGTGTGTGTGTGGGGGAGAGGGGGGTGTTGTGTATATTGCATGTGTGTGTGTGTGTGTGTGTGTATGGGTGTGTGTGGGAGAGGGGAGTGTAGTGTTGTGTGTGTGTGTATTTGTGTGATGGAGGTATCTCGTGTACATGGTTTCCTTCGATCCATTCCGGCAGCCTTTGAGGGGGATTTACACCCATCATCTTCTGTCAGCTTTGCTGGCCCATCAATCCTGCGTGAATGCCTGTGTGTGTGTGTGTGTGTGTGTGTGTGTGTGTGCGTGCGTCAGGGTTCTCAATCTATAAGGCTGCTTTCCTCACAGCGCAGGGAGACTCACAACCCAGATTGATCTCTCCATCCTGTGATGCGTCTCCGGGGGAGCCGCCCCAGAGCTGTTGTCTGTTTACACCTTTCCTCGTGGCCTCAGAGACAACTCCACCGGAAGATGTAGATCTTCACGAACATGACCCTGGCATGCAGACCCTGAGCCGTGTAGTAGCAACAGTATCTAAGAGTAAGCTGTGTGTGGGTGTGAGAATCTATCTATCTATCTATAGTTCCACTGGCCCGGTGCTGTAGCTTAAAATCACTACAATTGGAGTAGCCGTACGTGTTGAACGAGGTTTCAGAGCAAGGCCCTTTCTCATCTATTGCAATGAATACGATTAGATTAACAGACCCGACAGACAGCTGTATAACATGACGTAATTAGCATAGAACTGAGGGAACCGTGGCGTTCCTTCGGCTATCAGGAGACGTTTGAGCGGGAAAAGGGTAGCGCTAGCGGGCTAAGATCAGCGTTCACTTTGGTCTAGTGTTTGAAGATGTTCTGGGAGTTAATCCTTTTACGGGATTACAAGCGGTATTGTCCTGCGCCTCTCTCTTCCGTCTTCCCACGCGTCCCGTACCTTAGTGTCAAAGCTCATCCGGGGGGATTAACCAGTAATGGGGTCTCTTTGAGTGGGGTTACTGGGGAAACCCACTAGACAGGAAACCAAACCCGATTTGAATTTGATTCAAGTTTTTTTTTTTTTTTGGATTGCATTTCGCTCGAGAAGAGACTTTGACCGGCCTGGCACGTTGTTAGTCTACATCTGGGAGACGGAGAGTTGTAGAGTCAGGGTACTCGACTGTTGCTTCAGTCACAAGGCCACGCCTGTCTCTGTGTCACTGCTGTCAACGGGATGCGTGGTGTAGAGGGGCGCACACGTACACACAAGCCAGTGTCCGATACACACACACACACACACACTTACGTTAGCTGTCACAGCAGTACAGGAGGCTGCCATTCTGCGGCGTGTTGTCCCTCTCTCTTACTCTCTTCACTGTATCTGTCCCTCTCTCTTTCTCACTCTCTGTCTCTCTCTCTCTCTCTCTCTCTTTGTTGACTGACTTCTTTTCCCCCTCCCTCTCTCGAACTTGCTCTCACGTCCTCGCCTCATCGTCTTCCGCGTCGAAGGCTTCTACTGCGATGGCCTGGCTTCCGTCTTAACCAGCAGCCAGCAGCAGCCTTAGCAGACAGATGAGAGAGAGGGCGTGTTATCCTGCTGCATGGATCGATCTATGGCTAACCGCACGGGTGTGCCGGACTGTGTTCAATAGCTAACATATCATAGGGACGTGGAGAGGGATAAAGAGAGAAAGACAGAGAGAGAGCTATAGTGTGTGTGTGTGTGTGTCTGTGTGTGTGTGTGTGTGTGTGTGAGGTCTAAATCCATCCAATCATTGTTTCCATATCCGCTGCATCTCACCCAAACCCCCTCCGCTGCGGACACCCACGTCAGCCGAGCCGAAACTGTACCATCTACCCGCAGTTACAGGAGTGAGTCAGCGATGACTCACAGCTCACTACAGATCGCTGGTGGGGGACGTGGAGATCCTCGTCTCGCGATCGACCCTCCTCTGGATCCGAACCAGACGCGCGTGCTATCTGCTTCCCTGTGCTAACCCTAGCCGCTCAGACCGTACCCAACGGCAACCTCAACACGTCGTTAGACTTGACAGTTTTCCATTTGAGATCACGGTGCTATTTTGGAAACGCCGTCACACGCCGCAAATGCAGTGTCCGGAAACAGGAAGTCCAAACGGGAAGGAAACCAGAGATGGACATCACTCTTCCATCTTCCATCTGCCTCTTCTGTCCATCGATGACACATGGTCACACAGGCATGATCCAATCACACTATCGTCAAAGGCGCATTACCTTATGAATGCCGAGCAATCACACCAATATCCACAGATCGCCATCCGACTTTTGGTCGGTAACGCTGGGATATACAGAAATACTGTTCACGACCTGGGATTACAAATAGCCTGTGTTTCAGGGAAAGATTGTTGTAATGAAAAGACCTCCTTCAGGGCACCTACTGGATTCAATCAGTGGAGAAATTGCAGAGACATTGTTGGGAACGAAAATACGGCTCCGATTCAACTTCGCAATTACCAGGACAGAGCCGAGGAGGGGAACAAAGAGACAGAGCGCAGAGCAGGGCGAGGCAGTGTAGGCCGGAGATCCGACAGTAAACAGTAAACAAATCGCACGGGCGTGAAAACAAAGGGGGGGGGGGAGGGGAGGGGGGGGCATAAGGATCCGGTCAGACCAACACAGAGAGCAGAGGAAGTGTCTGGGAGGAGGAGGAGGAGGAGGAGGATGGTGGTGCCCGGAGCCATGTGTGTAGCTGTGGAAGAAAGAGGGCCAGGGCCCTAACTGAGACAAACTGAAGCCATTAGCCCAGCTATTGTTACCCTGCTAGCCTCTATATAACAGCTTGTCCCTGCACTTATTCAGCCAATAGAGCTAGGCTGGGACTGCCGGGTATCTGGGTGATCACAGAGATCAATCTAGGTGGGGAACCTGGTAGCAGCCGCAGGTGTGTGTGTGTGCGTGATTTCAAGTGTGTTTATGTATGTTGGGTGAGAAGGGCATATCTGAGAGTGAACAATCTGATTTCTGCCTCGATATTGACTCTCTGGCTCCAAACAATGGAGCAGTCAAGGACTGCTGGGACTGGGTAAAAGCCATGGATCCCCATGGTGACACTCTGCAAAATATCTCAATCTTACCAAGTATATTTGTCAAATTTCTAGTCAAAATATTTCATTACAAAGTACACACAAGCCGCTAGCAAGTAACATGTCAGCGAGATAGGGACTTGCTTTCAGACAATGCAATATACATAAGGCCTAAATGTCACATTTTAGTTCAAGAAATCTTAACAAATGAATTTTCACTTGTCCCATTGGCAGATGTATTTACTCTTTTGTAGTGATAGTCTTTTTTGTTGTTGTTGTAGACTTATTCCGGAAGTGGCATGTTTTCCAGTGCCCTGTTAGGACCAGGCAGGACTGGAGGTTACAGCAGTAACAACCACTCCACCCAGGGCTCAACCCCTCCATACATCCCCCTGTTCATCTATCTAACCAGAAGACAACATAGCCTGATGTGAATGAGCTCAGCAATGACTGTGGAGTAACTGTGCCGTGTGCGTTTGTTTGCTTTAATGTCTCATTGGCCGGTAGTCCCCAGGCGTCCTAATAGCATGCTCATCGCTTCAAATCCAGCACTCTCCGTTTTTTCTTCTTCTTCATAACCCATCTTTAATTTGTGCGGGCATAATGGGGACCGCAGAAGATTTATTGGTGGATGGGTAAGTGGGGTAGAGCAATAGAGGACTGCACACAGGCACACACGCACACACTGAAAGCATGACCTTCTCCTTTTTATTTACTGCTTGATGATGGCCCCCTGCTTCCCTCCATCCGTAATTAAACCGTCGCGGGGCAGGCTCTTGGACCAAGTCGCTTAGAGGTGGCTATACGGTCAGCTCTATTTCCTCCCCCCAAAGTCAAACAATTATCCCTCTTCACCGCAGTCCAGCACCAACCCTGGGTCCGTTTTTTTTCTATCAAAAGAGGCCCCATTCTTCCCTCCCAGTTTTGGACGGTTTAATTAATCGCCTCCTTGCGTTTTCAGTCCAACGCTTGCAAATTGCTTCCACCCGTGCCTGAAGACAAAGGGATTAAGTGTTAATTAAGCGCACGGTAATCCATTAAACACCCCTCCCCTTTTTTGGGGACGAGACCCTGCCCCCTATGCCAGTTAGGTTTGCTCTTGAAACTCACCTTGCCCTAATCATATGCTATTCACCCGGTGAAGTGGAACCAAGTGTCAGGAGAGCCATGTATTCCTGGTGGGGGGAGAATCCGCAGGGTTGAAGCAGGGTTTGCAGTAGACTACCCCTCCCAGGCTGCCTGTACAAACAGACCTTTCACTGGGCCGATGCACTACATGTGGACAGGACTTGGTCTTGGGATCTTAGAGGATGACTAGATCTTTGTTTGTGAATCCTTGCTCACAGTGCTGTCACTCCAGGCTAGACTGTCTAAATACGAAGCTACTAAAACAGTACTAAGAGACCCGCTGTACAATGCATGAGCCATACCATTTATATACCGTACATGTAGAGAATAAGCCTTTAATGACAGAGGTGTGACTGTCTGTCCAAAGGCCTTACCGATTGCTCTTTTCTCACGTACGTCACATGACAGATTGCTATTTTCGCACGTACATCACATGACTGATTGCTATTTTCTCACGTACATCACATGACTGATTGCTATTTTCTCACGTACATCACATGACTGATTGTTATTTTCTCACGTACATCACATGACTGAAGCTTTCCAACATATATATTGTTGTTGTTGTCGTTCAGTCTGGCTATGAGGGCGGGAAGGTGAACGTGTGTGGCGCTGGCGGGCCTTAATGCACACAGACACACCAGAGTCATGTGTTGTGTGGGTCTGATGAACGACTGTGACCTTTCAGTTCTGATGGCCAGCGATGCCCAGCATGTATCAGGCTGGATCAATAGGACCAGCAGACAGCTGCTGCAGCAGCCCAGGGCTGCCCCCTGGCCACAGGCTTCATGTAATAGAAGCACACCCTGACACATCAAAATCCCTACTAAAAGCAGAGTAACTTTGTGAAATGTATAAAGTGAACTGAAGTGTTATTGTACTGTGCCATGTAGGCATGTATGGGATATGACAATAACACATTAAGATGTATGTAGTCCTGCATATCCAAGTCTATTTCCTATGGAGGGCTAATTCAAAATGTGTATATAATGGTGTGTATGACATACAATTTGAAGTTTATCCAACTATAAAGAAGATCTATTGAATACTAGTTTAAACTCAGCTTCATACAAAGCAGCAAAGCATTTTAATTAGTATTTGCAGTATTGCAACTTCAGTAAAACCAACACACTCATTGCCATTGACACTAGTACTTCAGCAACCTCCTTTTCTACACTTTGGTGCCTGACACGGTGCTAACAAATGGTTAAATGTCACCAGTGTTTGTCTACCAAATGTCACAGGAAGAGATAAACAGCATTCGGACGAATGCACACATCTGCTAATTGCTGGGAGTGAGAATCTTGATGCACAAAGCGGAAACAATTACAGTGTTCTTTTTTAGGGGAGGGCCGTGAACACACCACCCCGCTGAACACACCACCCGGCTGAACACACCACCCCGCTGAACACACCACCCGGCTGAACACACCACCCGACTGAACACACCACCCCGTGAACACACCACCCCGCTGAACACACCACCCCGCTGAACACACCACCCGGCTGAACACACCACCCCGCTGAACACACCACCCGGCTGAACACACCACCCGGCTGAACACACCACCCCGCTGAACACACCACCCCGCTGAACACACCACCCCGTGAACACACCACCCGGCTGAACACACCACCCGGCTGAACACACCACCCCGCTGAACACACCACCCCGCTGAACACACCACCCCGTGAACACACCACCCCCGCTGAACACACCGCCCCGCTGAACACACCACCCCGCTGAACACGCCACCCCGCTGAACACGCCACCCCGCTGAACACGCCACCCCGCTGAACACGCCACCCCGCTGAACACGCCACCCCGCTGAACACGCCACCCCGCTGAACACACCACCCCGCTGAACACACCACCCGCTGAACACACCACCCCGCTGAACACACCACCCGGCTGAACACACCACCCGGCTGAACACACCACCCCGCTGAACACGCCACCCGGCTGAACACGCCACCCGGCTGAACACGCCACCCCGCTGAACACGCCACCCCGCTGAACACGCCACCCCGCTGAACACGCCACCCGGCTGAACACGCCACCCCGCTGAACACGCCACCCGGCTGAACACACCACCCCGCTGAACACACCACCCCGCTGAACACACCACCCCGCTGAACACACCACCCCGCTGAACACACCACCCGACTGACAGTCTCCCCTGTAGCCTGGCGAGCCAATCTTTATTACCTGTCAGTCTGACATTAGGACAGGCTGCTCTCTCTCTTTCAGTCTCTCTCTCACACTCTCTCACACACACACACACACAAGTCCGTTTTGTCTCCACCTGTTTCTCTGTGGAGTTCCAGTTTTCCTACGTTTCAGAATCAGTAGCCACCGCTCATAGACAGACGCATCACATATTAATCTTTTAAATGAACTATTAACTATTAAATTAAGTCTGGTAATAAACACATTCAAAGAAACATAATTTATTCATAAGCAAAATAAAGAACACCATTTTTACTCGAGCTAATGTATACATTGTGCTGAAGTGTACACACAATTACGTCTATCCCGACATTTAAATGGACATTTTGTAAGGGAGACGGAAGAAAATCTGCGAGTCGTGTTGAATATAATGGCGTAATTTAGCTTATAAACGTGGTTGAAGGCCAGCTGAATGGCACCAGAAAACTGGCCCTTAATAGCCTGAGCAGGAGATGACAGTAGTCGTGCGGTCAAGATCAAAGGTGCTTTCATGGTGGTTCACCCGTCCATTTCATGTCTTCTAACATCTGATTGGCCACAAATGGTATTGATTTCCAATGATTGGAGGGATCTTTTGGTTCTGTGTATGCTATGGATGACGTATGGCAGAATCTTCCATATGGTCTGTGGAAAGCATCGAACGCTAGTGTGGTGGAGCTGTCAGTGTACAAATGTAACAAAAGTGCCATTTGTTTTGAGACGTTTTGAGACATATTGAGCGTGTGTGCCTTTTGAGAAAGGGACGCTTGTTTTTGTGCCAACATATTTCTTTTCAAGACGAATGAGAAAGACACGTCTTTTGTGCTTCTTGTAGATTAGTGTTTTCTCGAAAACATGGTTTATCCTCATGATTAGTACGTTTTGATGCAGGAAAATATCAGTTTAGTGCTCTATATTTAAATAATCGCGAAATAGCCCAAGATCATGAATAGTCATTTCCAGATGAATTATGTTTAATTGAGAAAGTGGCATTGGGCTATTTTTTCCCTCAAGTCAGTTTCTCCCAAGGCGATGGAATACATTAGTTTCATACAGTATATGAGTGCACTTTCGAAAAGCTTGTTTTTTTTCGCAGGCGACAATCACAACACTGTGTGTTCACAAAAACAGCTGATTTTTCAAAGCTGTATGTTGTCCGCGGGCAAATTACTGTTTGCTCTTGAACAAATTGCTGATCTTATGAGGTTCACGCAAGGACTTTGAAGTTGAAAATGGTTCTTTATCAACTTTTACCAGCTGTTTGAAACCCAGACATTGACTATACACAACACAGTTCTTTAGATTTTCCTGAACAAAGCTTACTTATATCAATGCTGCACTGTATGTTGCAACATGTTAAATGTGTTTCCTACAAAGATCTCATATGGATATTACATTTACATTTAGTCATTTAGCAGACGCTCTTATCCAGAGCGACTTACAGTAGGTACAGGGACATTCCCCCCGAAGCAAGTAGGGTGAAGTGCCTTGCCCAAGGACACAACGTCATTTGGCACGGCTGGGAATCAAACTGGCAACCTTCAGATTACTAGCCCGATTCCCTCACCGCTCAGCCATCTGATTCCCTGGATATGACCAAGAAAATCATTCTGGACCATCCAAACACACCAGAGGCTGAAGGGAATGCTCGGTTTCCCTTTCTCAAAACCATCCACATTGATGAACACAAAAACGTTCATTTGGAGTCCCCGCATATTTATTCCAGTTTGAATGTTGTCTAGAATTACAGCCTGCCGCATGTTCGCTCTCAGAAGTCTAACAGCCTTTCCATTTGTGAAGAGAGCCTTGTGCATGTCGTTTCTAAGTAGGCAGAGTGTTTGCACAGTGCAAAGAGTTTGCCCGGATATAATGAATGCAAAACAGGTGAGAGAAGTAGAAAAGAAGAGGAGGGGGAAATTGTTATGGGTCATTAGATGGATTATTGGCTGCAGTTGGAACAATTCAATTAGGGGGCCTGGGTGAGATTAATGGAAGACTCCGCCTGGTTGGCATAATGTACGCGGGGCTGTAACCCACAGTATCCATCACGGCCACATCTAATACGTTCTCTATAAAGTGGACTATGAATGAGGAATTAGTCCGTTGCTTTTCGAGAATTAATTAAAGAGGTTAACCAAATATGCAAGAGTGCTGTTTTATTTGAAAGGTTAAATCACCAATCCCATTTTAGCAGCCCGTCTCCAGCTGTGACTCATGCGCTTTGATGGCGAACGAGCGAAACACCCTCTATTCTCGCAACATCTGCCTGGTAACAGGGATTCTAATGAGTACAGGAGTCACCCAGCAGTCTGGGTTTCATAACTGGCCTTTCTACCTGCCAGTCTCTCTATATTATATATCTATATTATATATGGGGAGTCAGGTGGCTGAGCGGTTAGGGACGCGGCCTAGTAATCAGAAGGTTGCCAGTTCGATTCCCGGCCGTGCCAAATGACGTTGTGTCCTTGGGCAAGGCACTTCACCCTACTTGCCTCGGGGGGAATGTCCCTGTACTTACTGTAAGTCGCTCTGGATAAGAGCGTCTGCTAAATGACTAAATGTAAATGTATATTACGACAGTTTGTGTTCTTACTGTAAGACGGCGGTCTAGTCTCCTTTCAGAGGAAGTAATAAAGGATAATGCGGAAACAGTGGATAAGGATTACTTATTAATTTCTCATCTGGGCTGACCTTTACAATGAAACTGAGAGTGATCCTATTTACTAAACCGTGGAGCGTTGGAAGGAGAGAGGTGTGTGGAAGGGGACATATTACATGGAAGAGGTAGATAGGGGAGGTCAGTTGAAATGTAGTGGCACCGTCTGTTCATTTAGTTGCTGTGTGTATTCAATTGATGTCTTTCCTGTATTCACCCTGGCGTGCTGCATGCCTACGTCGCCAATCAACCAGTTGTCATCGGTCCATCATGAGAGAGCCGCCTGCCAGAGGCTTGATGAAAGGATGTCTCTCCGTAAATGGTCTGTGATGGCGTGTTTCATGCCCAGTACGCATGTACTGGATCTGCAGTCAGTGCTTCTAGGAGATCAAAGACCCGTGTCACCGCGTAGAAATACCAGAGAGATACCAAAACGGAACAGTACCGCAGTCGGAATCCGGAATCCATTCGGAGAGCCATTGATTACCCATGACCCTCCATGCTTGACTGTTTTCGGGGTTTGTTTTGGGGGTATTGGTCCGCCCCCCCCCCCCCCACACACACACACACACACACCCCCCCCCACACCCCCCCAGCCTCCGTAGTGGGCGGGCGAATGAACGTCGGAAAAAAGCTGACACCTCGCCAACGTTGGCACATCAAAGCCGCATCATCAAAGCGAGCCATCTGTCCTGAGCGGGGCCGCTTCTTCCACGCTGTCGACGGTGGATGCGTTGTGACGCTCCTAGGGACCGTTCCTCACGCAGCTCGACTGGCTCCTCCCACCGGAACCCGGGCTCAAACGCTCTCTGTGGTTCTCTAGTTCTAGAGTAGGGATGCTGCACACTCACTCTCCAAATTCCTCCTCGTCGCTAGCAATGACAAACCTCCATTACTGTCACCTGGAAGACCAGGGTGACCCAAACTCAGATTTCATCATTTCCTCAGCAACTTGAAGCGCACATTTTGTATTTGTTTCTCAACTTTTCACAACCGTGATTATTGCCGTCAGCCAGGGTCATTCTAACCGTCTGTCTGGGTCGAACTTTAATGTTTCTGGAACATTCCACCTGGGCTCAGCGGGTACTGCTCGTGCTCAAAAGGTCATAATGGCCCACTCTCAAAGCGCTGCTAACACCGAGCCTGCCCATCACTTCTGTGCCGTGACACATGAAATACTTCACTGACAGCAGACAAGATGACCTCGTCCACTCTCTCTCCCACTTTTCAGCAGAAACCAGGCCTGATTCATGCTCTCCCGTTACAAAAAGGAGTAGCTGTAATGTCTTGCAACAAGGCACACTCCGACCCTTACATCACGGAGGACGACGCTCATGTTGATGGCAACGGTTTACTTGATGTATCTTGATCAGCGATCTGTTTTCAGTGACTGATCTGTATCCATACTGTATATTTTCCATTCAGGGAATGTATATGTATATTGTATTATATTGTGATTAGAGACTGAGATGGACTAGAAGCTAGCATCCCTTTATCATCTCTTCACCCATGTTTGGGTGTTTACTTTACTAAGATTCACCCTCTTAACTTTTCCACCCCATTACTGTCTATCTGCATACAGTCCCACTTGAGCATTTATATGTCGGTCCCACAGCGGGCAGGCGTATGTGTGTGTGTGTGAAGTATATTGTACTTCTCATAAATATTTCATCCTAGACCCAAAGAGCAGGCCTGCAGTCCCATATAGTCCATTAGCAGACAGAAGAAAGTAATAGTTCAGCATTGGTGTTTCAGGGCACACAGACATACCCCCACACACGCTCACACATAGGACATTACCTACAACAAAGAAACCAAACTACTACTTTTAGCTCCGGAGTAGGTCACGGGGATCTGACTCGAGTCAAGTGTTGTGATCAAAACCAAGATGCTCCCCACAGGACTGTGGCCAGGAGTAAAGAAGCCCGATGCATTCTGGGAAAAGGCAATGCAGCAGGATACGGGGGCTGCTGCTGCAGTGAGGATACAGCGCTTGTAAACACGCCACGGAGAAAACAACCTCGCTAACCGAAGGGGATCGCTCTACTTGTTTTAATTGGAGCATTTGATCGAGTTTAGGCTACGCCCACAGTAGCAAGCGACCCAGGTTGAGGGGCCTGTGGCCACTACCTACTGTAAACATCAACTTTGGAATATGCAGTATATATTAGAGTCAGTCTAAAGCACTCTTCCTAGGTCTGGAAAATATGCAGGAGTTGTTTTTGCTGTTGATAGCCTGGCGCATAACAAACCACAGCTGTCCTGTTTTTCTCATTAGCTCGCCCATGGCGACACGGAAACGACAAGCCTGCGCGGCGCTGCCCTCCTTGAGAGAGCGGCATTGATCCAGAGGCCAATATCCTGTCCTCCAATAATCATCAGTTCCAGAAGTTTCTTGGTTGGCCAGGCTTCTGACCTCACTGACCCACGTCCCGGCACACAAACGCACACACACACACACTCATACACACCTACCTCTTCCCCCATGCAGCCTTGACTGACATATTCAGGTCTTGGTGTGGACATCTGCACGAACACCCACTGGGCAGTCTAGGCTCGAGGAGCTCTCCCACTCCCCCTTCTCCACCTCCTCCTCCACCTCCCCATTCACCACCTTCCCCTCTTCCTCCACCTCCACCTTTCCCACCTGCTCCTCCACCCCCCTCCTCCCCCAACTCCACCTCCCTCTCCTCCTCCTCCTTTACCACCTCCCCCATCACCTCCACCTTCTCCACCTCCTCCTCCAGCCCCTCCTCCTCCACCCCCCTCCTCCCCCAACTCCACCTCCCTCTCCTCCTCCTCCTCCTTTACCACCTCCCCCATCACCTCCACCTTCTCCACCTCCTCCTCCAGCCCCCTCTCCTCCACCACCTCCTCCCTCTCCTCCTCCCCCTCCTCCCCCTGAACTTCCCTTTCTGTCTTCGTTGGCTTCCCGTTCCCCGGGTCGTTTGACTAAGTGTGAGCTCCCCTCGTCTCAGGGTGCTTTAAATATTTAAAGGAGAGAGGCTTTTCTGGACCTGAAGGGAATGTGGGATCAAGCAGTGGTGCATTGTGGGAAAAGAAACCCCCCGCTCCAGATCTCACATCTTTTAGAGTATTTTCTCTCCTTTTGACTACTCTTTTTTTTCTGTGTTGGTTTACTGCTTTAGCCTCTAACCTTACCCTTCTATTCAGCTGCTGCCACTTTTTGCAATATCTATGTCTCTCTCTGACTCACTTCCTCCCTACAATATTTCTCTCTTACTCTCCCTACCCCCCCCCCCTCTCTCTCTCTCTCTCTGTCTCTGGACTTATAACAAGCTCAATAAGGCACATTGCGACAAACATTTCTTCTTTCATTACCATAAGGACTTGGGTTAGGGATTGTGTTAAGCTCAGCATTAGCTAGGCTGCTGCTATTTAATTAGGTTTGCTCAGAGCTGGCTCGCTAATTGCTAATGATTAGCTCGCTGGTGTGTTTTACCCTGTGAGAAGACACTCATCCTGACGCACAGTAGTTAGACATCATTTGACCGGTGATGAGATTGAACCGTATTTCAGCATGACACCGAACTGCCGCTTTCCGTTTCCCTCTCTCTCCGTCTCTGTCTCTCTTGTTTTGTCTCTCTTTCTTTCTCCTTTTTTCTCTTTTGTTCTCTCTCTTTCTCTCTGTCTTTCTCTCCCTCTCCCTGTCTCTCTCTCTCTCTCTCTCTCTCTCTCTCTCTGTCTCTCTCTCTCTCTCTCTCTCTCTCTCTCTCTGTCTCTCTCTCTCTCTCTCTCTCTCTCTCTCTCTCTCTCTCTCTCTCTCTCTCTGTCTCTCTCTCTCTCTCTCTCTCTGTTAGTGTCTGTTAGTCTCTCTCCTTGCCAGCTCATGTTTTGGATGTAATACATTGGCATGTCATCGCTCCCACTGTCAAGCAGACAAATGTTTGCAGCTGGGTCCAATTTGATCCCAGCATCAGAGCATGTAAACAGTCAATGATTCAATAGCTTCATTAGCCTACAGTTATACCAGCCCAGTTATCACTGTGGAAAGTCTCATAATAATGGGTAATTACTGGATAGCTCTCAAATTAAATCCCACGTGAAATAATGTGTGTGTGTACCTCTGTGCATGCATGCCTGAGAGCAGAAACCAAAAGCTCGTGCCCCTGCTTGCTTGGGTGTTTGTGTGTGTGTGCGTAGGTGCATATGTGTGTCAAATGTGTCAGTGAATATTATTGTACTCTGATATTTCCGAACTGAAAATATGCTTTATTATGTATTCATATCGCTTTTACCAAAAGCAGAATACATCCGCAGGATGTAACCCCAGTGGAAAGACATAACAAGTAGATTGAAGAAAAATGAATACAAAATACAAAAGAATTAAAAATAAAATCAAAATTAAGCCTCTGGTCTTTGAACATGAGAGAAAAGATTACATTAGGGCATTTGGCCTTTGGATAACTATTGTGCGATCTACAAGGGGGGAAAAGTACAAATCCCTTTATCTTTAATCCTCTTCTACATAAAACCTTTAACTGATGAATACTCTTACCATTTTTATGGAGTATTTGCCTGAGAGATTGTGAGATGAGATACAGAAAAGTAGGAACATATTGCTGCATGCTCTCCCAGGTCAAACTTCAGGCTTAGAGGATTCATTATGAATGACGCGTTGGCTTGTGAATCAAGCCCACACTTCTCTAATAACTTTTAGGACCTATTTTTCGAAGCTGGAAAGCTCAACAAACGTGATCTGTCACTGTACTCACTATTCTAGAGGCTCCATTGATACTGAGCAACCTTCAATGTTTTTGTTTACTAATGACAAGCTGTGACTAATACTGTTTGTCATTGAAAAGCTACTTGCATTCAGGTAGCCTCAGCATCGACCGTCTTCAGGATTTCTCTCCGGCGCCATGCCTATTCCTTTTGAAATACGCCATAATGCCGGTCATGTGATCGATCTCCTTTGGGAGTGGGCACACTTCGAACGTCGCTGACGTCGACGATGTGTTTCCACGGCGATGTGTGTTTTGGGTTTCACCTGGTCGCCACTGGTCTCACCGTGGGTATTCTCCTACCGTTCATCTGACATCTGTTCCCTCACTGCAATTACCTAATGGGAACGTAATTCACTCGGCGCCAAGTCAAACATTTCCGCCATGCTCTGTTTTTCATTGTCAAGCATTGATTTATTGACAGAAATATTCATCTTGGCACTTGGGAAAACACGATAAGAAGGAGAGGATGGAAATCAAATATGTCTCAGGTTAATTGAAAGATAATCTCGTTTGCGCTCCCTGCCTAAGAAATAAGCATATTCAGCAGGAGAGAAGTTCTAACAAAGCCAGAAGCAACGCCTGTACTCAAATGGAAAGCCAAAAGCTAAGATGAGGGTTAGGGTCGAGCGTTTACCGAGCAGGATGACAGGAAGTGAAAGTGACACGCAGGTGTGTGGACGTCTTTTGGCTCTGTGTTCCAAGATGAAGAGCGATAAGAAAGGTGTTCCAAAGCCCCCGTTATGCAACAGCCCTGAGGAGGACATTTGTGGTTCTGTGGATTTGGGGGGGTTTTCAAATCAGAGCGCAACATTGGTTATTCTGTGGAGCTTCTGTGCTCAGTGTGGGAGTGGGGAGGGGGGAGGGGGGGAGCTTTGTGATTGGTGAACTGGAACTGTCGTGACTTTGTAGCAGAGAACACACACTCGTGGAACTCAGGGGGAGGGGAACCCCCTCGGTGGTTCTTTGTGGTAACTCAGCAAGACGGAGCAAAGGAATAAGACAGGAGGAGGGGATGAGCGGCAGAGAGGAGGATGGGGGGGAGGAGGAGAGACAAAAGAGGACAGCACAGGAGGGAGAAGAGGAAGAGGAAGAGAAGGGGAGGGAACGGAGGGAGACATCAGCAGCCGGCTCCCCCACCTCCCCACCTCCCCCCCTCCCCCATCCCCACATCTCCTCTGTCTATTAACCTGACCACCCCAAATATTACCCCCCCCCCCCCCCCCCCAGAGCCACATCACAGGCACTCTGCTCCGCTTAATAACACAAACGAGCGTGGGGGGGGGGGGAGAGAGGTTGAGAGCTGCAGCCCCTGTCGCTTAACCCCCGCTTCGGACATACTGAGCAGTCAGAATTTCAGTACATGAGTCAGGGCCTGCTCGATGAATCCCCTACCGGGCCAGTCCCCTAGGCTGCGGCCCAGGCCCCGCCTCCACGCCGTCACATGACAAACCCCCACCAGAGCCCGCGGCGCGTCACCTGTGAGGCCTAATTGAAATGTAGCGACGTGTCGTCGCCACGGGCGTGGAGGTGACACTCTTCCTCCAGCTCCCTTCTCCTCCCACTCTCCCCTCCCTGTCTTCTCGCTTCCCCCCCCACACACACACCCCCACACACCCCTTCCCCCCCACAGGGCCAAGGAGGAGCACGGTGGCTGATAGTGTGCCTCGCACCTCTTTTTCAGCTAATTAGGCGGCTCGGCGTGCACAGATTGAGCCTCGCTTGTTCTCTCGAACCCGACGTTCGTTGTCAAAGTCCCTTCCCCCCCACCCTGACCCGACCCCCCGACACCACCACTCCACACCCCCCACACAACCCAGACGCTCTGAACAGCCTGTATCTCTCTGCCGCAGATCTCCTCGTTTCGCCCAGATGGCTTGCCCCGTATCGGAGCAAATGCTCTCATTATCTGTTCAGATAGTGTGGAGGAATCTGATCCTGTTTCCTCTGCTGCTGTGAATCCATCTTCTAACTACCGCAACAGTATATAGGTCTTTGAGTTAGTCAGAGTTATGTTCAGAATCTATATAATCTGCCCAGTAACCTCTACCCTCTACTTCCCACCAGTGTTGCCACAGTTACTTAGAAAAAGTAACTTAGTTACGTTACAGATTACTTCATTTTAAAAGTAACTTAGTTACTTTACAAGTTACTTCATTTTAAAAGTAACTTAGTTAGATTACAAGTTACTTTATTAGTTACATTCAGCAGCTGCCGACAACACCCCCGCCGCCTCAACATAAAAATAGGTGCGTTCGACTTCATGCAGCGCCGGCGTCGCCTGCAGCTGCCTGCAGCCCGGCTGACTTGAAGCAGCCAATGGCATTCTCAACTTCAAGGCAGCCGGCTGCAGCCGGCTGTCGGCGCCGCCGGTGCTGCATGAAGTCGAACACACCTATTGACAACTGGCTCTGTAAGTTTGACTGTGCAGTGCTGCGACTCCAAATGTTTCTTCAAATTTGACGTTGTGTTTTTGTAGCTTGATAGCACTTTGTCGCCACCAGCACAGAGTGTACAACGAACCTTGATATTTCCATCTTTAGCTGACAAATACTCAAAATAGTGACTGTATTTCCAACTCGAAAATGAGCATCTCTCTCCTGCTACATTGTTGTTTGTGTCGCTGAGTGGTAGGTCTATGTATATACACGTGACGTGACCCTTGTGCTGAAAACGTGACTTAATTGTCGCATAGGTTTAACTCCCAGAGACGCAAGAAGAAATCCAATATATATTATATATCACTGGGGTGGTGGAATTCTAATAACAGACCCCCTCCACACATGCACACACACAGAACCAGACATGCACATTCTCTACACACACATATACCTACTCCCAACCCCCCTCCCCACCCCACCCCCGCCACACACAGACACACCCACAGGCACTCAGCTTTCAAAAAGCAAAACAATTCTTGTGAACGCGCAGGGTTGGATTCCGGCGGCTCCGAATCAGCAGAGATGCAGACAGCACGCCCTCGTGGATTGGTTCCACCGTGTCCTGGCAACTCCCACCTGATCACCCGGGCGTGCTCTACCTCTTAATCGGAGACCCTCTCCTGCACACGGCACTATCTCGCGGTGGAACCGAGAGACGGGAAATCGAGGAAGACGTCTGCCCAGAATATGTATGGCTCTCCAACCTCTGCTTTGAGGAGGGGAGGAGGGGCAAAAAGGATTTTATGCAAATCAAATATGACACAGAAAACAAACAAACAAACAGGAAGAAAAATGACACAACAGAAAATGGAATCTGAATCTGGCCTGGATCCACTCAGGCTCATTTCACGCCGGGGCGCAGCGATTAGCATTACATTAATAAGCCACACTTTTGGAAAGGAGTGATTACAGAAACAAACAATGAGGAGGAAGACAAGCCGGCGAAAGAGCCGGAATATCATGACGAACTGACATTTTGGTATTCAGCGCCCAATCTTGGCATTCAATAGTTCGCTCAACGGATGAGTTTTGTTAATTAACGAACCGCAGGGACCCAATATTGGGACTGGAAGTCGTGCTGATAATGATAATGATTCCTCTCTATGTCTGTGGTGTTTGTGGGTGCTGCATCCTGCCTGAAGCTGTGTTGTTAGCATGTTAGCACAAGCCGCCGTGGAGCCTGGCTAAGACGCTAAAACGTTTCACCATTCAGAAACACCTATGGCTGGAGTTTAGCTTTATCTTTCTTTCTTTGTGGTGCGTTGTGAATTCATATGGGTTGTAATCATGAATGTTTTTACTCGTGAATGGGTGCACGACAACAATAGCAAGTCACCCAACTTTCTCTACATCCACTCTCTCTCTACAGCTATCTTGGAGGATTTCCACCTCAACTCTGAACAATTTCCCCCTAGAGAGGTGTCCATGAGCCCTATTGACTAAGTGGTGAACATCTCCCTCATCCCTGCAGACATGCTCAAATAAAGTCCTTGTGGCTGAGGAGAAGCCTGAGGTGATAGGACATTTTTCCTTTCCCACACCTCATATTGGGCTCTTTCAGAAAATGGCTCCCGAGCATAAGAAAGGGAACCTTCCGGAGAGCAGATAGGCGACGGACACACATGGTCTGCCCGTGATAATGGCTGTGTCCTGGCAGACCAAAGAGCCGTGACGGACCCTCATTCCCGAATACCGGCCCGCCTGGGCCGATAAGGACGGCCAGACGAACAGGCGGAGAGGCTGGCACACTCTGTCTCTGTCTCTGTCTCTGTCTCTCTCTCTCAGGCTGTCTGGCTTTTCTTTCCCTCTCTCTGTCTCACCCCCCCCCCCACACACACACACACCCCACACACACATACTCTCTCTCTATCTCTCTCTCTCTCTCCTATGCTCTCACTCTCTATCTCTCAGTAATAATGTTTGCTGCTGTTAGCCAGACAGAGCTGGCCGGAGCTCCGGAGAGTTCTCTCCCTTTCGTTTATTGCCTCTGATTGCTTATTACCTGCGCTGTATCGCTGGCTTTGTCAAACCCTTGGCTTGTGAAATTTGGCATTCGTAAAAGCCGACCTCTCGAGCTTGTTTGCGGTTGTGCGCCATCGTGAACCAGGTGGAGGAGGAGGAGGAGAGGGTGAGGCGGAGAGGGTGAGGCAAAAAGGTTGAGAGGAGAGAGGGTGAGAGAGAGAGAGAGAGAGAGAGAGAGAGAGAGAGAGAGAGAGAGAGAGAGAGAGAGAGAGAGAGAGAGAGAGAGAGAGAGAGAGAGAGAGAGAGAGAGAGAAAATGAGAAAAAGAGAAAAAGCATGACGCACCAAAAGACAGGCCGGGATTAAAATAGAGAGAGCGACAGAGGGGTGTAAAGAGACGGAACGTAAGCTAGACCCTGCAGAGGGGCAGATGGTCTGCAGCAGCCAGGCGACACCCCTGATGGATGGGGCGGAGGCTGACACGCTCTGGCTGTGGTGCGGTCTGAAGGGCTTGGACCCCCCCACCCCTCCCCCCAGGACAGAGTGTGGGGGGTTGTGGGGGGGGGGGGGGGGGTGTGGGCAGCAGTTGAGCCGTGGAGCAGAGCCGGTTGGTGCCTGTCCCAGTCTAAATGATGATGGACACCCTGGGACGTGGGCAGGGTCCTGCGTGAGGAGGGCCGTCGGTGGCAGGTTCAGACACGGGACGGTTCCGCTCACGCACGACTGCCGGTCCGAGAGCAGCTGGACGGCTGCAGAGTTCACACATGGTCAGACAGGAGGACTGCTGTCTTGAGGCCAGTAGAGACCACACAGACTAGAAAACATGCAGTGTGTGTGCGTGTGTGTGTGTCCCCGAATGGATTGAGCAGTCGACATGGTGTTGAGCTCTTACAGACCACTTGGCCAATCAACTTGGACATCATGCACGGCTGATCCAATCATCTCAGACTTGAAGCACCAATGAGCAAATCGCCGTGAGCTTGGTTCTCATTGGTCCTCCTTTACAAGGCAGTGTTCATTTGGCCAGTGGCTCACATGTCTTCATACCCTGTCTGTTTTGGTTTATTATCGTTAAAGTTCCAGTGTGCAGGGACACACACACACCCACACACACACTGACACACACACAGAAGAGAGAAACATAGCCCGACATCTATTGCCTTTCACCATGATCTATGCTGATGAGAAACGAATGAGACATTTGTCTGATATTAATGAGACATTAGGAGCGTGTGCGTGTCAGCTGATCACCAGCTGCTCAGCTGGCTGAAGGGCACCATGTGGAGCTGCAAAGCCTCTTAGACCCTCACAAACACTTTGAGTTCAAACTCATCAGGTGTGCTCGCGTGGTTCCTCGTCTTTCTACGTATGTATGTGTGTGTGTGTGTGGTGCTTGTGTACAGTGGGTTTGTATGTGTGTGGGAGTGTGAGCGTGTAGAGTGTGTTTGTGTGTGCATGTGTGTTTGTGTGCATGTGTGTGTGTGTGTGCTCGTAAAGGTGTGCGTGCGCCGCTCCCGTTTCCCCAGGATGTTACACGGTGTTCCAGGGAATCCACTCCCCCCCCCCCCCCCCCCCCCCCCAAGATCCCCAGCCTCACAGCCAGGCAGATGAGCAGAGATGAGCAGAGGCTCGCCGGGATGTTTGCACACGCTGTGTAATCTCCCAGAGTTACGAGACAATGCTGTGTGCGGGTGTGCACTGTACATGTGTACGCACAGGTCACAGCCCACCTGGGCTGGTGACAGTCCCTCCCTCCCCCCTGACAGCCCCCCACCCCCCCCCCCCCCCCTGCCCCCCTCCTACCCTCTGGTCTGCTGCAGAGCATGGTAGCTGCGATGCTAATGGGATTTCCAATGCAGGAGGAGAAGACCGGACCAGTGTTGTCCTCGGTGTGTTGGTGCCAGGTCCACTGGGGCCCTATCTCAACACTAGCTGTCTGGGTGACTAATGTCTGTAGTTAAACACTGCAGCCCTCAGGTCCCCTTATGAATGTGCTGTTGGACAAGATCTCTCTCGCAGCCAGCCACACACACACACACACACACACACATATGTGCGTACACACAGACACACCATCACGCACATGCCTCGTCTGTTTGTACACAGACGGGCAAACGCATGAATTTCATGCACAGAGACACTCGTTCATCGCTCACACTTGTATACTTGTTTTACAAGACAATCTTGAAAGCCGATTCCTAGAACGGTTTTCCGTGCAGGCCACTTAGTGCCCAATAAACACACACACGTGCGCATTTGAACATACACACACGTGCAAACACACACCGGCACGCACACTGACGTGTCCCCTTCATATCTGCATCGCAAATGGATAATTGTGCACCCCATTTCGATGAAGGTAAGAAACACTGTAATCACTTACTGAGCACATTTGATTCAATCGAACCGTAAGGTCCTGCAGTGCGTGCATACGGGGGGGGGGGGGGGGCGTTCACTCTGTGAAACAAGGTCAGAGTCTGGGTCGAAGGGATTATTAAATATGATGTGAACCACGGCCACCATCTTTGATTTATGGCTGCTCTCTGTCTGCAGGGGGGTAGGTGGGTCTTCTCGGGACGGTGTAATTAATGGAATGTAGAACCCCTGACTGTGTGGCACAGGGGGTACTGACACCACCAGGAGCCTCCACCCCCCCCCCCCCCCCACCTCCTCGGCCTCCCATGGCGACAGCCGTGATTGACGACTTGCACCCCCGCCGCCACGGTGACGGAAGGGGACCTAATTGAGATGATATCTGTGGGGCTACTGCTCTGTCACTGTCCCCTTCCGCCTCCCTCCATCTCCTTCGCCCTCTCCCTCTCCCTCCATCTCCCTCGCCCTCTCCCTCTCCCTCCATCTCCCTCGCCCTCTCCCTCCATCTCCTTCGCCCTCTCCCTCTCCCTCCATCTCCCTCACCCTCTCCCTCTCCCTCCATCTCCCTCACCCTCTCCCTCCATCTCCCTCGCCCTCTCCCTCTCCCTCCATCTCCCTCACCCTCTCCCTCTCCCTCCATCTCCCTCGCCCTCTCCCTCCATCTCTCGCCCTCTCCCTCCATCCACCTCTCCCTCCATCTCCCTCCATCTCCCTCCCCTCTCCCTCCATCTCCCTCGCCCTCTCCCTCTCCCTCCATCTCCCTCGCCCTCTCCCTCTCCCTCCATCTCCCTCGCCCTCTCCCTCCATCCACCTCTCCCTCCATCTCCCTCGCCCTCTCCCTCCATCTCCCTCCATCTCCCTCGCCCTCTCCCTCCGTCTCCCTCGCCCTCTCCCTCCATCTCCCTCCATCTCCCTCTCCCTCCATCTCCCTCGCCCTCTCCCTCCATCTCCCTCCATCTCCCTCGCCCTCTCCCTCCGTCTCCCTCGCCCTCTCCCTCCATCTCCCTCCATCTCCCTCTCCCTCCATCTCCCTCCATCTCCCTCCATCTCCCTCGCCCTCTCCCTCCGTCTCCCTCGCCCCTCTCCCTCCATCTCTCTCTCCCTCCATCGGTCTCCCTCAGTCTGTTTCTCCCCTCTCCTTCCCTCTTCATTTGCGGTCTCTTTCTCTCTCTCTCCCTCTCTAGCCCTCCTCTCCCTATGCATGTGTGTCTCTCTCTTTCTCAACTGTGCCTCTTCTCTCTCTTCATCTCGCTCCATCGTTCTCCCCTCCTTCTGTCTATCACCATCTCTCTCTCTCTCTCTCTCTCTCTCTCTCTCTCTCTCTCTCTCCTCTCTCTCTCTCTCTCTCTCTCTCTCTCTCTCTCTCTCTCTCTCTCTCTCTCACCCCCCCCATGTAATTAATGTTTCATAAAGTGGAAACAAAGATCAAGTGGGGGTTTTGTGTTGTTTTAGTGAGCTACCCCTTCAGGGATGTGTGTGTTTGCACAGTAAGTCCTTGAACGAATCCAACGGTTCTGTGGATGTTCCAGCATCCTTGATGTTGGACCGCGTTTGCGTGCGCGCATGTTTATCTTTGCTGCGGCTGATGCTGTGCACTTTGCGGTGGAGGGCGTCTTTTCACCGACAGACCGTCTGTGAACTGCCTCAGTTAAGCCTGTTTGGGGTTGATGGGGTCGTTGCTCTTTACATTTCATGTTTTCTCAATTTCCCTGGTTAACTCATTAGGCCATATGCACACATACAGACAGACGCACACACACACATGGCCCCGTTCCAGAATTAGCGTTCAGGTGCGGTCCTATCAAGCAGACGGGGTAATAATCAGGCAGCTCTGGCCCGGGCCGTATCCTGTTTGAGCCAGAGAGACACGCTTCCAGCCAACCGCAGCTTTGCAGGAGTCCTTGAGGCAGATGGTCAGTCAGTCCGGCATGACTCAGCCTGCGGCAACAGGGGTCCCTCGTCGTCCGCCGCCGCTGGATGGACCGGAGCGCGGCGGAGGACTCCTTCCTGCCTTCCTTGTTCGCCTTTACCCCGGCCTTCCTTCCTACCTTTCTTGTGATGACCGATCCTTCTTGCTCTCTTCCTCCTCCCTCCCTTTTCATCTTCCTCCCTCCCTCCCTCATTTCTCTCTTCCTCCATTCCCGCCTGCCTGCCTGCCTTCCTTCCGTCCTTTCCCTTTTGAAGACATCCCTTCCGACCGGCCAGCGCTTCAGTTCTTCCTTCCTTTCATCCTCCTACCCTATCCCCCTCCTCTCTCGCTGGCTCTGTGTACAGTAGTGAGCAGGCAGGGGGGGGGGGGGGGGGGGCGGAGGGAGCACTAGAAGAAAGCCTTTCGCCTCCCCTCCCGCCCTTTCCCCCCCGTCTTCTGAGGGTCGCCAACGTGACTCAAGGCACGCGCTCAAACCACCACAGCACGCGGTCCCAAACACCAGACATCCATCGCCTGTCCACGATCATAAAACTGCACCCTCCGGTTATTCATCCAGACACGAGGCAGGGCGGCCACAGAGTGTCCATTATATCAGTGGAGGGACCTCCAGCCTGGAGCGGTTTTCTGGCTCACCCAAGTACAAAACAAAGCAGCAGACAATAGAGTCACTCTCTTTAGACTTGGAACAGACCTCGCTGCAGGCAAGGCTCCAGTAATATCGGACAATCGCTCAAATGGGAATTAGAGTCTGAGCCATTTACTTTAGCCAGCACTGACAGATCAATGCACCCGATTCCACTGGCGCAGGTACTGTAACCTGGCAGGACAGCCGGCGTCTGTCTGCATGTGTGTGTGTACGTGTGCGCGTGTGTGTTCCTTTGTCGTGGCGGAGCTACATTTATAAACATGTCATGGACGGAGGAGCTTGCGCTTCTGTATTAATGTTGAGAGCTCCACATGGATTACAGCCTGACCCTCTACGCGGAGTCAGACTTGCCCAGCAGCGCTCTCATCTCCCTGGGTAAAGACCGTCGACAGCCCCAGTCCCCATTCTCTGGGAGCCAGGAACGGGCGGCTCTGCCAACGGGATGTCACGTTAGAGAACGGTGGGGTCTGGTGCCTATTTTCTGCTACCCTGGGGCCAGAGTCTCGCCTTAGCGCTCAGCCATAGCGGGTAAACACACATGAGATGAGTGGGGAGAGAGAGCGAGCCTTATTGGCAGGAACACGTCCAACATGGCACCAAATTAGACACATGCTAATGAGGTGTGCGGGCATGTTTTGTGTTTTTTTTGTGTTTTTTTGGTTGCCGCGGTGCTCATCATTACTTAATGTGAAACTCCCAGCGCAGGCTCAGTGAGTCCCGAGGTGTTGTGAACGTGTGTGTTCTTGTGTTCCACTGTGTGTGTGTGTGTGTGTGTCTGCGTGAGAGAAAAGGTGGAGGGTGAGTGTTTGTGTGTGTTTTGACGCTGGCTTTTTGGGGTGTTTTCCACGGGTCCAATTGTGTGCGTGTACGTGTGTTTGTGTGGAAGACAGATGGAGAGAGTGTGCGGGTGTGTGTTGCGATGCTGGGTATTGGCTGTGTGTTTAAGGATGTTGGCACCCTGGGAAGGGAGGCAAACATACATTGGATGAGTCAAGGACTCGACAGGAGCCTCTTGAAGTGCTTTTAGTTGGAAGTATTTGCCGTGTTTCGTTGTGTGTGTGTGTGTGTTATGTGGGCTTGTTTCAGAGTGACTTACAAAATCAAATGCACTTGTATACCTCCCACCAGTGACTTTCAAGTCTTTACTGTGTCGTGTCAGTTTGCGCGCGTGTGTGTGTGTGTTATTTGGGTTTGGTTTAGCGTGACTTCAAAAATGTTATGTACTAGCATGCCAGTTGCTTATGAGCATCCATGCAACCGTGTGCCTTTTGTGAGTAAGACAGATGAGTAAGGCCAACAGAAAGGGATTGAGAGGGAGGGAGGGAGGGAGAGAGGGAGGGAGGGAGGGTAGAGACAGCATGCGTGTTTTCATATTCACCAGGCAGAAACACCTCTGAACATTTATAGCCCTGCTCATCCCTGCTGCACGTCATAGGAGAGGGAGAGAGAGCGAAACAGGGAGAGAGAGAGAGAGAGAGAGAGTGGGAGAGAGAGTGGGAGAGAGAGTGGGAGAGGGGGAGAAAAAGAGGGAGATTGGGGGGGGGGGTTAAGGAAAAGGTACAGGGTCACATACACTCTCTAATAAATTCCACAGTGGACAGTCTGCCCCAGACAGCATTTCAGGGAAATGCACTGTGCTGTTTTCCTCTAATGAATGCACCCCTGCCCCCCCCCCCACCCTCGACCCCCCCCCCACCCCCACCCCGCTTGCCAATAGCGGTCGTCAGGCTCAGGCCTTTTCTAGTGGCGCAGCCCCCTAGCAGAGCTCCATCGATAACGACTCAGGCCAGGGAGGGGTGAGGGGGTGGCGAGGAGGCCATGTGCTTGCCGGTAATGAAGGAGGGAAGGGCCCCACTGGGAAAACCGGTTGCGGGTAATGAGAGAGCTGCAGGAGATATGGGTGTCTGTTGGAGGGAGGGAGGCGAGGGGGGGAGGGGTCAGGGTATACGAAAGCTGAGCCTTGGGGGAGAGGAGAGTGAGGGAGTTAGTGGGTGAGTGGGTGAATGGGTGTGTGGGTGTGTGGGTGTGTGTGTGTGGGGGGGGGGGGGGTCTGGGCCTGTCGTGTGTGTGTATGTGTGATGGTGTGCGTGCGCTCTCGAGGGCTGTGTTTTTCGTGTTCTCCCTCCCCATGGCCTTAAGGCTGAGAGACCCCCCTCAGGAGGTTAACCTTTGAACTCCTAGCATCCTCTCATCCGCGCAGCCCCACCAGCCACAGGTGGAGCTGCGCTCGCTCTCGACGGGCCGGGCGATCCGACTCGCAGTCGCCTCAGTACGATGGAAAATAGTTCTCCTCAGTTCAAGAGTTATCGAGCTGAATGTTCTCCATTGTTAACTGTGTTCTCACTCTCAAGGGGATATTTTCCTCGAACTGGTCGGTTTGAAGCCTCGAGTGGACGACACACACACACACACCGTGAGACACGAGGTGATGTTGAACACAGGAGCTCTCAGTGTGAAACAGACTCCCTCCAGTCCAGGGATGATCCCGTGGTCCTGTAGCTGGGTAGAGTTGGTCTCTGGCGTTGCGGCAGGTAGGGCCATGTGACCGGCAGGCTGACCATCACGATGAGGAGCGTACGCACCCCCCGGAGGCCGGTAGTCGGCTTTTTTATGAAAACAAACATAGATTCGACTGAAACGACCTCCATGATGGCCCGCTCATGCCTCCTATCTCTTCAGCTCTGTGTTGCTCTGAGGTGCGCCTGTGGTCAGCAGTTTTGGGGGGGGGGGGGGGGGGGGGTGGCGGGGGGTGGGGGGGTGGCGGGGGGTGGCGGAGGGAGAGTGGACTGGCCAGGCGCGGCCTTTTTCTCAGAGGAAACTCTGACAGTCTGCCTCCAGATGACACTTCTCATCAGCCTGGCCCTGTGTCATTTCCAATTCATTAAATATCATTCCCACTAATGAACGGCTTAGTTTGCACAATAATGTGTTGTTGATTGGGGATCCGCAACGCTCATTCTTTCTCTGTCCCCCACTCTCTCTCTCTCTCTCTTTCTCTCTCCCTCCCTACCTCTCGCTCCCTGTCCCTCTCTCCCTCTTCCCTCCCCACCTCTCTCTCCCTGACTTCCTCTCCCTTCCTCCCTCTCTCCTTCAGAGAGTTAGAGCGTGATACGCCCACACTGTTGCTGTGTGTCCTCGTAAACTAGTTTATCTCCCCGCTGGTCTTCCAGACAGTGCATAGCAGGGTTTGTTTTTTTGTTTGTTTTTTTGGGGGGGGGGGTATGAGCCTCAATGGTCATCACTGTCGTTAGCAACTCTACCATGACTGCCAGAGGCCCGGTCAAGCGCCTTCACAACAAGCACGGGTCAGCAGGCCCCTCAAGCTGAATTACATCCGCGCAGACATGACAATGGCCAGCGGCGGGCCTGGACCGGGCAGCCAACTGGGTCAGTGAGCTTTCCCACATCAGGGTCTGGACTGGGTTTGAACCGCCA
Organism: Thaleichthys pacificus; assembly: GCA_023658055.1. Classification (NCBI taxonomy): domain Eukaryota; kingdom Metazoa; phylum Chordata; class Actinopteri; order Osmeriformes; family Osmeridae; genus Thaleichthys; species Thaleichthys pacificus. Next base: position 9,455,739 of record CM042873.1, read on the forward strand.
GAATCCAAAGCTAGACCCCGGTTCGAGTGAATGGAACCCATCAATCCGCAGAGAGAACACTGCATGACTCCCAACCTAGTTTAGCTGTTTTCTCCGCTTTAATGGAGAACAGTGGATCAGACATGGCTTGACCTGTCTGCCATATAATTGCTCTCTCGAACTTAAGTACTTTAGATGGAGCAGTTTAGCCCAGACTGGAATTCAGGCTTTTGAACGAAACAGTTTAGGGAAGCCAATTCCAAACTTTTTGGTTCTGAAGTTGCGTTAGTTGTGTCAGTATTTTCATGGAGACTTCGAGAACGGCATAGCCGTTTTAGTGTGATGATGGATGGGATCTGTGGCTGAACTCTCGAAAGTAGCTTGTGGTTTTAAAGATCCACTCTAATACCATGTCCAACTCTTCGCTTGTTGCCCTGTGGTTCATTTGATGGCGACAGTAGATCTGAAGCAATGCACCTTTATCGAATGCATTTTCCATTCCGGGATAAAGTGCAGTGAGCTGGAAGCAGCAACATGACAAGGCCAATGGAAGTGGACGGATTTGTGTAAAGTCACGATCATAACAGATATACCAGACTCTGGGGTTCCAGTTCTATTGAATTCTCGTGGATGCACATCTCTGCTCATTGTAATCCTGCCATTGTACTCCGCAGCCCTGACCATGGTCATGTGATACATTGTGTACCATCAGCCTTGTGGTGAGGGTCTGGTCTCAATGAATGGCGAGCAAAAGTTGTAGTTATTTGTATCAGGCTAGGTCACAGGTGGGTTTATACCGTCCTGGCAGCAAGATTGCACCAATAGAACTACACAACCCAGATCCAAGCCACCAGGGATGGAAGAGGAGGAGGAGGAGGAGGGGCGGGGGGGGGGGGGGGGGGGGGTTGGCACCCCTGGAGAACACTGCACGGGCCAGGGCCCAGTTTCCATGGAAACAAAGGAAATCCGAGGGAAGAGAAGGAAGGGGAGGTTGAGTGTGTGTGGGGGTGGGGGGGGGAAGAGAAGAAAAAGCCATGGTGTATCGGAATGTTGGTGGAGATATGGGATCATGAAAGCAGGTTTGTGAGATCTGGAGAATGTGGGACGCCTCTGTAGCGGCGTTATTTATTTATCAAACTGGCGACGATGGCACCACAGCCCAGAGCCCCAATACAACCTCGTTTCATCCCGCTAGATGTTTACCAAATGAATCCGCCCTTGTATGTTTGTATGTTTAAAGCATGTTCCTCCTCATACCAGAACCTCTGATGGATCAGAGGGTAACACGTTCACAACGCTCCTCAAACGCACTCCTTCATTTTCCCACGATTGTCGAGAGTACCCCGCTTCACACGGAAACAGAGAGCTCTCAGCCTGCCAGCCCCTCTGTGTTCGAGCTGTCAGTCAGCGCTGCCCGGGCTGTAAACAGAGAGTCTCTCAGAAGCTTCTAGAGAAAGCAAGGCCGTGGATCAGCGAGAGGCTTCCAGGCGACAATGACAAAGAAAAAGAGGGCTGCTATGAATAATTAAGCAGTCCGTCACTGATAACAGTGGCAAGAACTGAGCTCATTAGCAACAAGGAGCTGACTTGAACTGAGAGGAAAACTTTACTTAGTTGCTTTAGGCCGATTTTTTCAATCATTTTCTATGCTAGTTTTTTGTTGGGTGTTCTGAATGTACTGGTGCCTTGCAGAATGTTGAGCTGCTTAGCAACCGGTAGACCAAAACTATGTCCTTGTTTCCAGCCTTTTCCATATCTAGATAATGGAAATCATTGTATTTTCCTTAGTTAGCATGAGTGGGAGTGTGTGTGTGTGCTTTGTATTTTATCTGTAGCAAATGATCCAAACCTCTCCCCAAGGGCATACCACACTCAACACCACAGACCCCCAAAACTGTTTTTGTAGCACACACAAACTTTCCATTTGTCTGCCTCTCTTTCTCTCCGGGCGTCCACACGCACACACCAAATAGCAACAAAAGCCGTCGATGAGTTGCAGCGCAGCTCATTTCCAATGCTAATCAGGAATGAAGAGATGGCGTTCGGCGCCGCGTCGACTCTCCCCTCTCTAACGCAATTATCAGCCCCTCCCCGTCAGAGGAGCCCGGCAAGCCTGCTGTCCCTCGGCCCTCCCTGGAGCGACAACGGGAGCGCACGCCGTCCCCCACGTCGCCGCGCATACAAACACTCTCATCAACAACAACAACAACAGGGGGAGAAGTGTGCGAAAGCAGCCCAGACAAAAGCTGGCGGAGACTGGGGAGGCTGGTGGCGGGAGGCAGGGAACTTAAAGATCCTGTAAAGTGGAATTGAAAATAAGTTCACCACGCCACAGAAGAATGTGTTGTTAACTACCCATCGAAATTCGAATGGAAAAAACCCCACCGACAAGCATGTTAAATTAGGCTTTGAATTTGTGAGAAAATCTGAGGTCTTCTCTGCTTGAGACTGGGGGGGGGCGTGTCGCCTGAAGGAGCTGAATCTCCGCCCCGTCGGATTTATTGAATTTAGCAACAACAGGAACACTAGCTAAATCAATTGCAGATATCAGAACAGACCTACCTGCAGTCTCTGAGTGTTTTATGTATTAATTACTTTGTCTTTGCATCGTACCAGCTGAGTAACAGAATGCAACCGTCTGTCATCTGACGTAGATCTGTAATTTTTTGACTCCACCCATTAAAACCTGATCTGAAAAGGGAAGAGAAACTGTTCTATGGTCTAACTGCACATTTCAGTGCGACAAAGTTTCTGCGCTTTGCACATGCTTTCAGGAACTCAATTCACACGTATATAATGTACTGAGAAGCAAATCATGGAATTTGCTTTACAGGATCTTTAACGTTGCTCCGTACCAGCGAGTGTGCGAGTGTGTGTGTGAGTGTGTGTGAGTGTGTGTGTGGGGGGGGGGGGAACAGCTCCATTCCCAGTGATGCAGGCTCAGGGGCCTCAGCAGTCAGTCATGGCGGGGCGCCCCGCACACAACGGCTCCTCCCGGACCCCTCGCCACGAGCCTCTTCTGCAGCACAATGGAGAGGGGACAACGAAGGGTCTGCCACGCGCGGTTCCTCCGCGGGGGAGGACCGCTGCTGTGCTGCATGACAAGCCGCTGCACATCTCTGTTTGCTGGGGGACAGAGCACAAACCCTTGCAGTCTCCACCACGCCACCGCGGCGCACGCTAGTGCGCACGCTAATCCTTGACGAAACCACGGGATTGGAACCCTCTCCGCGCTACAGTACACACGAACAGGGGGGGGGTCCCATCACAAGCAGTGAGTGGAAGCCCTCTCATTGGGTGAGCCCGCGTGTGTCCATCTCCATCCACCTTGCCAGCGGCCCCGGTGGCGCTCTGCAGGCTTCCTGTGTATGACTCAGGCGTTTTCTGGCGAGGGCAGCATCAGCTGACAATGTTCCCGTCCCCTGTACACCGTCCCCCAGCCCCCGCACCGCTACCTCAGGGAGGCCATTGACGGTAGGTGGCCCATCAAACTTTAATAACCCGGAGCAGGATCAAACAGGCTGTGATATATGGCAGGGGAGCGTGTGTCATTAACTTGAATGAGCTGAGAGGTGGGACGTGGAGCGGTGGATGGGGGGGGGGGGGGGGGGGGGGGGACTTTTACGAGCCCCCTCCCTGGTGATTTAGAGAGAGAGAGAGACGGTAGGATTCAGCAGGTCATTAAAAGTGAAGCACCTGTCTGTGGATTACCCCCTTATCTCAACCTCAGAAGGACTTGGTGCTGGAGACGGTTTTTATTTTTTAAAGTATGCTTCGTGGCCAATATGTCAGTTATTTTACTGTACGATGCATGTCGTGGAATATGATAGCGTTTACAAAATATGTATCCTTTTTTTGGTTCATTTGAAAACACTGTCGTTTATGAAGGAAGACTACCACATATCATTGCAAGCTATGTTTTGGCAAAAGAAGATGCTTGAAGCCATTGGGGTTCTGCTGTGTGTCAAGACTGTGAGGTACTTGAGCAGACAGTCTTATCTACTGCATTCTTGTTGTTTTCCTCAAAAGTTTATATTTTCAAGCTAATTTGTATTCTTTTTATTATTTGATTTTCCCTAGATTCAGTTTAATCAAATTCCACTTTCCATGTGAAAGTTATTGAAAGCATTTCATTTGCCAATTAGCCAGCTGCTCCACCGCTTATATAATGAAAATGCTAATTCTCAAGCTTGAGGATATGTTGTGTGAGGATATGTTGTGCAATTATCCGAGTCATGGATACTAAGACTGTGTGTGTGTGAATGTGTGTGTGCGCGCGTGTGTCTGTGCATGCTGTGCAAGTGTTGCAATTCAAACAAGAGACAGGCTCATGCTATATGCACACACACACATTCTGAGTGCGTGTCTCTGACAGTTGTAATTAAAACCCATGCTGTGCACTCTGTGTTTGCAGATACTCACACTCCCATTATGAGTCAGAGACAGTGGAGAGAGAGACAGAGAGAGAAACACAGAGAGAGAGAGAGAGAGAGAGAGAGAGAGACAGAGAGAGAGAGAGAGAGAGAGAGAGAGAGAGAGAGAGAGAGAGAGAGAGAGAGAGAGAGAGAGAGAGAGAGAGAGAGAGAGAGAGAGAGAGAGAGAGGAGCTGTTCGGCTGGGAGCCTAGTGACAGATTTCCTTTTAATGTCCTTACCAGTATACCACAGCTCTACTGCAGTACACACACACACACACACACAAACACACCTGATAGCACGCACAAAAAAATGATCATTGACATTTGACCGTGCTAAAGAAACGTTTGACAGCTCTGGCATTTCTTGACAATTTCAAAGTCCCACCACCACCTTTACTACGACATGACATTTACATAACAAGACCATGGAGATGGTTTCCCATGGCAACAGTTTTCCTATCTACACGCAAATAGGCACTACAAACTGCTTTTATTGAAAATTAACTTAATGTTTACACAGAGGTATTTTACGTAATTGATCATAGATCTTGGATGACATGCTTGATTAGTGTTACTGAAATTGAAGTCCCTTCTGCCTGTTCTTTCCAGCTGCCTGAGCCACATCCAAATGTAAAACCCCTGGCTTTTTGCCTGGGAGACCCCAGTGAAAACGCTGGGGCAATGAGAGGCAATGACCACACCAGCTTCTTTATAATGGCCATTAGAGTCAAAAAAAGATACAACTAAAACAGCTCTCTTTGTAACGAGCAGTTGACTGAACATGACAAATAACAATTATCCATGATTGACAAGGAGGAAATTGCTTGAATCCACTCTCTCATCCCAAGTGGTAATACGGCCATAGCTTGTTCTGCTTGTCCAACAGAGATGAATAGAGAGAGAGAGAGCAGCAATTTCCTATGGCAGGATTCAGCCTGTGATGTTTTCTTGAGCTTCCGACAGAACTACACAAAAAGGATGATGAGTGTGTAGGGAAAATTGGTTTGAAACAACACACAGAAGCCTATCACGACTCTGACTACATAAGGCAAAAAGCTTGTATGCCTGTGCCATCGATCTTTATGGACCAAGTGGGATTAAAGATAATGGTTTGGGCATGTGGGAAAGAACTATTAAAGTGATCAAAGACTTTTTTCTTTTGTTGTCTCTTCAGCGTACTGCCAAAGCAGGTAACTTTATAACCTCTGAAAATGCAATTGTTCAGCGAGAAAAAGAGTGAGATGGAGAGAGACAGAGAGAGAGAGAGAGAGAGAGAGAGAGAGAGAGAGAGAGAGAGAGAGCCTCACAGACATGTGAAGTGACAGATGGAGACAGAGGCAGAACACAGAACACATTTAAGTTGGCATCATCTGAGGATGAGCCAACCTCGCCCTGGCATGATGTACATGTCGTTCGGCGGGCCCCAGTGACAGTGAATGGCATTCTTGATTGTTCCAGCAGCTGTGACATCATGAATGTGCCAGAAAAGGAGAGAGAGAGGAGAGGGAGGGAGGGAGGGAGGGAGGGAGAGAAAGAGAGAGAGAGAGAGAGAGAGAGAGAGAGAGGGATGGAGAGGGAGGAAGGGAGGGAGGGAGGGAGGGAGGGAGGGAGGGAAGGGAGAGAGAGAGAGAGAGAGAGAGAGAGAGAGAGAGAGAGAGAGAGAGGGAGGGAGGGAGGGAGGGAAGAGAGAGAGGGAGGGAGAGAGAGCAAAAGAGAAAATATTGTCAGTAGGGGTAGAGAGAGATTCAAAAGTCGAGACGAAATATGATGAGAAAGAAGGATAGGCCCATTGCAGCGAATGATGGGAGGGAGGGGGTAATGGAGATTAGTTTTTTGAATTAATTTTATGAATTCATAATTCAATGTCATGACACAAAGCAGATCCCAAGCACCCATAGAGTACCAGCAGCACCAGTGGAGGGTCTTGTACGTAATGCACTGTAATTCACCATATTCTGTAGTTTTATTGTTCCACACATCCCTTCTTGCTGTAATTCTGCTAATTATACATTCTGAATTTAATGTGATCAGGATTACAATTAAATCCAGACTGTCAAACTGGATGTTCGTACTTAAATCCTGAATAGCAGCTGCAATCCAATTTATGAACCTAATTCAGATTAGAATGTAATCCAGTTCATAATGTGTGCTGTTTCTCTGTGATCCTGGTTTAGGAGCTGTGATGCTAAATTGTTCGACAGACTGACACTGGCATCGCCCTGGGACCCACCTTCTTCATTAAGAGCTATTGACCTTTGACCCTACCGTAATTAGGAGGGGTGCCCCGGAGGTCTCAGAGGACCCCCCCCCCACACACACACACCGTGCCCCAGCCCAGATGGTGACCCCTCACCAGGGTTCGACTGTTTCGGAGGTCCCTGTATAATGGCCTTGTCTCCCCAGCCAGCCACTCACCTTGGAACACGTGTCACCTCGACACAAAGACTGTGACAACGACCGTGTCTTCCCACGGAGGCCAATCACAGGCTGTCGGCAGACGCCCATTGTACAAGTTGAAAGAGAATGGAGATACTTATGGCGGACACGCTGCCCTAATGGCCACAGTTATCCCGTCTGTTATCTTCACATTCTAAGCGCTCGTCTACGGTCCTGAATTATGCATTGTTGTGGAGATGCAATGATCAAGGTTACGATGAATGAAGGGGCTTGTGTGATGCCCATGGTGTATTATGAAGCAAATAGATTTGCCATTTTTCTCTCTCTGTGAAACCGTCCTTGGTGGAAGTAATCATCATCTTCGACAGTCTAAACGTCTTCACAGCCTGAGAATGTGTCCATGGCGCTTCAGATGAGTGTACCTATTCTAGGTTGTTATCAAAACAAGAACCGTGCTGTGAAAGTATAGTTTTTTAGTAGATATTTTAAAGTAATTTAAAGGTAAATACTATACTTTTCTCCGTCCTCTTGCATACTCTTTGTGTAAGGATAGAAAGGGCCCTTTAAAAACAAAGTTTGTTTTGCTCGTTTTGAAAACAAGCATTTTTTGACCCTGAATGGAGTTGCAGGGAAAGGCTTTAATATTTTTCATATTTCTCACTTTTGGGGGCCAGAAATAAAAGAAGCTACAAATGTACCGGGAAATGTCCGTGCGTCAACGATCCGTGATGCTCAAGGCATCTTGCATTGAACCAGTTATCCTTTTTTTTATGGGAAACAATAATGATGTTATTGCTCATCCACTAACACCCTTAGAAACAAGCGAAAAAACGTGTGCTCTCTGCGTGACTTGGTTTTTGAATCGAAGACGTCGAGAATATGATGCTTGTGGCGTCATGAGAAGAGCCAACTATGGCAGGCAAGAGGCAGTGCAACGGGGCGGGGAAGCCCAACGCAAACACAGCTTCCACAGGAAGACGGCACTTTCATTTCCAGGAGCAGACTACAAAAAACAAAACTCCACAAAAGTTAAACCCAAACGACTTTCCCCTTCGACGGCGTCCTTCACTCGCAGGGCGTAGTATGTGCCCACTGTCTCTCTGGTTTCTCCCCCCTGCTCTCCCCCCCCCCTCCTCTTTTCTAGTCCTAACTTAATTAGGTGGCTTACACATCTACCGGTACACCTGTCCAATTGGTGAGGGATTTTGGGAGATGTAGGGTGGGCCACCGTAGCCATTTTGGGGTGTTGCCACCCCTAGTGTCTAGGAATGTACCACCCCTCAACTACCTGTCCCCTTGTGATGTCACATGCTGTCATTATACAAACATAGTTATCTGACTATAGGCAGCTATGTAGCTTAGAAAGCTAGACATGTTTGACAGCATAATGGAGGGGTGGAGACGCGTGGACATAGCTGCCAGTTGGATGTCGCTCAATGACACACTTGCAAAATGTGCATGAATTCGTTTCCATTTGTTTGTTTGTTGTTTGTTCCCAGGGCTTGTTGACGAGGCTCTGGGAGCTCCAGTCGGTAAAAAAACCTGTTTGTGCCTTTTCTGTATTTCACCTCGAAACGCTGTCAGTGGATCTTGGCCTTAACAAAGATTTCAGAAGATCCTCGCCGCACACCCAAGTGCACATTCAACAAAATTAATGGAAATTTCCGCACATGATAGATTTTTCGCTATCATTTCTCTTATTAGATTTTCATTGGACTCGAGGGAGGGGCCCAATCTTAGTCTTGCCAGTCCTGATCATTGATGGAATTATTTAACTACTGAACTGCTTCTGTTACTGATGCTTATCTAAAATATATCAAAATGGAGAACTCTGGTTTGTTTTTGAACTCTGCTACATGCACTTTGAAAGTAAAAAACGTATTTTGTTTTCGGATGTTCGTTTCCGAATAGGAAATAAAAAGAAGCGAGGGTACGCAGATATGAAATAACACTAGGTTTTTGGGTCAGGACTGGGGATATCTGGGAGAGCATGACATAAGCATGACTGTATCTGACTGGTCATATAGCTCAACCCCTCACTGTCTATCACACCAGCCATGAAGGATGGCTCACATGCACTCACATGCACCTAGCTGCATCTAGAATCATCTTATTATATAAGAGCAGGGTGAAGACCCCCAAAAACCCACTGCCCTCCTTCAAGAGCACACATTCGGCTTACCTCTCAGCCAGACTCCCTGGGGTAGGGGGTAATTGCATGAGAACCTGGCAACCCACTGTCTCCACAGAGGATACCAGCGAGCTCCACTGCCCAGCGTGAGGTGTTGATTGGAACTCCACCGCTGTGCCCTTTGGGTCATTTATGCAGGCTCTTCAGACAGGCCAGTAAGTAAGACTAATAGTGAAACTCAGTAGGCACTCTGATTTCTTGGTTGACCTTAAAGTACAGAAAGTTATGTTAAGCATAGCTGTATTGCTAAAGATGCTTCTCTGGCTCTAAAGACATAACAATCCACACATCCTGTATCAGTGTGCACCTGGGGGGGGGGGGGGGGGGGGGGGGGTTATAGGAGAAGACGTTTCTCCTTTCAACATGGCTGGGTTACTCCGCGTGAACAATAAGCATTTCGGATTGCAAACGTTGCATTTCTATTGACCGAACCCAGTCATGCTGTACTCACTCAGAGGGATGCCGGGAGTATATGAATGTCCAGAGAGAAGGAACAGATATGACCCACTGACCACCACTGTAACCCCTTACTGAACTCAGTTCCTGCACTTTGCATTTCCTTGTTATTGTTAATAAATGATGTTGTGGGAGAGGTTTCCCGGGTTTAACATAATATCACAAATTCAGATGTAATTCGATTCAGTGCCTACTTTAAGTTGGCTCACGCATTTCTGCCTCAGGCTTGAGCTGTATTTTCAGCCGAATCTTGAACAACAGCAGACTGTCAAACTGCGTACTGGTTTATATTGATATTGAAGCTGGAAACCCCCAAATTCCAATAACTCAAATTCAAACCTATGATTTCGACCATCGTCTCTTTCAGTTCAGCAGTCAAAAGACGCCAGCCCGCTTCGGTCCAGACAGCCTCCTGACAACAAGAGTGGTGGGCAGTGAGCGAAGGAGTCAGTTTGAGGCGGGAGAGAGATCCGATAACCTGCCTCAGACTAAATGGATGACAGGACCCCCTCTGTCGTCCTCAGGAATCATCCCCCAGAAGGGGTTCTAATCAAGCATGATCCCGATCAAATGGGGCATGAAGGGACCGTTCATACAGATTAGGGCCGTAAGCGCCTCTCCTCTCCCCTTCATCACAGGGGTGTGTGTGTTTGCTGGGAGGGGGGGTGTGGGGGGGTGTCGACATAACGCGTCTTTCATGTGTCTTTTCCTGAGTTTCTTGAAAATGTCCAGTTCTTCTAAAAACACCTGCTCACCGACGTTGTAGAACTCCGGGCTTGTGCTCAGCAGAACAGCCTCACTCGACTTCCTGGTAGACCCGTTTGCACGCGTCTCCTGCAAACGGCTTCATTCGGAAAAAAAGACGTGTTTAATCAGCTTGGTAAAGGATGCCCAAGTATGGTCTTAAATGGCCTGATTACCTAAATCACATGACAGGGGACCTTTCTCTTCTGATGGAGGGCCTTATTACCTCACAGTCGCTGTGTCACAGCACACGGCCGCAGTGCAGAAACAGCGTTTCGTCTGCAGTGTCAACACAGTTCTATTCCTACAACCCTCAATTACAGTGTGCCGTGTGTCTGGCAGAAGGAGCACAGAAAGGGGCTGTGCGACACAGTGGCAGGCCACGCACTGTTCTGTCCAAGCGGAACGGAGGTTTCTCACGAATATGTGGACTCTATTTGAATTTCGCTTCGATGCGATTTGTCCTGAAAGCATCGTGCGTGTGCGCGATCACGTGTCTTTGTTTGCGTGCGTGCGCGTGGTTCGTTTTAAGGGGACTCTGGATGCCGGAGGGCAAGAACTCTGAAAAGAGTTGCTTTCGCCAGACTTAAAGCTGTGAGTTTGACACGTCTCTGTGTGCGAGCGGCTGTCACTCTGACTGGTTCGGCTGTATGACTGGTATGTCACTCAGTGACTGGTCTTCCGCAGTGCTCCTTGAAACTCATTCCGAGACTCTCTGAGAAGCCAGCCTGTAGTGAGAAGGCCAAGAAGGGATCAGGCTAGCTAGTCTGCTAAGCTTCTTGGCGGTGTCGTTAGCACCGTTTGACAAAGTCTGACAAATGCAACTGGGATCAGTATGTGCTAAGCTGGGAAGGATATGTCTGGTCACAGGTTCGACAGGTTTGGGTCCAATTTGAATCTCCAAGGGTTAAGCGGTAAATCAATGATGGGGTGCCCGCAAGGCGGATGTATTGCTATGGGAAGAGTTCTCTCATTTGTGATTTGTTGAACTGGGAGTGCTTTACTCCGTGACATTCCAGAAGCTCCAACCTGAAGCATGACATCTTGTGGCACACTGTGTCATGCCTCTCAGCTGCTACCTGTTCCTGGAGTAGTGTGTCAAAAAACATAACCATAATTGTGGTGTTGCATTCTGTTAGTGGAGTTGGAACTTCCATGTTTCGTTTGCCTTCCAGCACCACCATCCTTCTACCTGGAAATGCTTTTTTTCCTCATTTATATATCTATCTCCGTATCTATATATTTATTTATTAGTGTGTCTATTTATAGTAAATGTTCCCGTAGGTGGAAAGCCAGACTGCAGCTCGCAAGCTGAAGAGGATAATCACTGTGAAATCATCGTCAGGAAGAAGACAGAGAGAGGGAGAGAGAGAGGGGAGTGCGATGGAAAGATTTATTTTTTTTAAGAGGAAAAAAAGAAGAAGAAAAAAAGAAGAAGAAAAAAGACGAGAGGGGGAAAGCGTGGAGGCCCACTGAGAGTAAAGGACTGAAAGTTAAGAAGTGAAAGAGGGAGGGGGGGGGGACGCGTGTGTGCGTGTGTGTGGAAGAGATAGAAGAGGAGGAGGAGGAGGAGGAGGAGGAGGAGGAGGAGAAGAAGGGGCTTGGGAGATGGAGAGCTGTGAAAGCTGTATTTATGGCAGAAGAAGTCTGGGAGCCTGGATAGAGCCCACACGGCCTGCGAGGCTGATGTAGTCACATGATGTAGTCACATACAGAAACATGTGGCTGATCCTGATTTAATTAAACCTGAGAGAGAAAGATAGAGAGAGAGAGAAGGGAGAGAGACAGAGAGTTAGAAAGCGAGAGAGAGAAAGAGAAAGAGAGAAAGAGAGAGAGAGAGAGAGAGAGAGAGAGAGAGAGAGAGAGAGAGAGAGAGAGAACAGGAAGGAAGGAGAATGGACAAGATGGAGACGGGGAGAAGGTGAGAGCGAGAAAACGAAAGAAGAAAAAAAGAGAAAGAGGGAGAGAAAGAGAGGGAAACAGAGAACAAAAAGGGGGAAACGGTCCTGGAGAGTGAAAAAAGAGGGGGGGGGGGGGGGTCGAGAGAGAGATAGGTGTTGGAGATTAAGAGATCGCCGGCTGAGCAAGGCAGACAGGGGGCTAAGCAAGGCCAAAGGAGTGAGACTGGGAGACCAAACCCAAACAGCTGAGGATTGTGGGTAGACAAGGAAAAGAAAAACCTCATTCTACTCTATCAGGAAGCACACTGTGTATTTCTGCCCTGGTATTATTCAGACGGTGAACAGATCCAGAGTAAGAACATGATCTCTTCTACCTACGATTACTGGGCCATTCTTCTAATGCATCTCTCTAAATATAAACACAATACCCGAACAAAATGGGATTTGCTCTGTGCAGTACGACACTCCATTTCCCATACAATCTGCTATCAGCTTAACGATGAGGCAATGTGGGCGGACGGCCGCGTGCGTTTGGTGTGTCGTGTGTGAATATCCGTGTGTCTTTGCACCATATGTGTGCGCGTGTGCGCGTTAGTCTGTTGTGTACTCGCCGTCACCAGCTCCACACGGTGTCACAATGACGAGTGTGTTCGCTCGTGTCAGCCTCCGTCTCCCCTCGTGAATAGAGGGGCCGTTCTGGCAGCCCCCCCCCCCCCCCCCGCGCGACCCCGCGCCTGGTCATGTGACAGCCGTGACCGCGGGGCTGTAAATGAAAGCTCCCTTGGACCCCTGCCTGGTGACGGAAGGTTCCGCGCTCTCACTGGGTTTCTCCCAGCTCCGGGGCGCTGATCCGTGCCATGTTAGGAGTCACTCTCCTCATAGGTGCTTTTGACCTGGCTGACTGATGACAGCCCGGGCAGGCTGACTGGACCCAGCCCGGCGTGCCTGGACCGTGTGGGTGTGTGTGTGTGGGTGGGTGTGTGTGTGTGTGCTGAAGGGAAGGTCATGATTTTATGCAAGACGTTTTCCAGTGTGGGGCCAGACTGGCTGAGCTTACCCACGATTGCAAGGGCACAGCCAGACATATGGTGGGCACTGTGAAGCACCGCCACCTTTAAATGCAGCGAGATGCCCTTGAGTGTGTGTGTGTGCGTGTGTGGGTGTGTGTTCGGGCGTGGGGGGGATGGGGTTGTATACTAGCAGTTTGACCTGCTCCATGAAGGGGCCCCTTGAATATAGAAGCCATAAAACGATCCTCTGCTGTATCCTGTGTGTGTGTGTGCATGTGTGTGTGTGTATGTGAAACATCTCCTGGGGGGGGGGGAAGAGGCATTGAGCGAGGTCCATCTCCACCAGGCCGTCCTGCTGCATAAGGAGCTTAAGAGAGGGGAGGGAAATTGGAAAGCAGTGGGTGAGAAATACTTTGAGAGAAAGAGAAAACGGGATGGCGAGAGAGGGCAAGGGAGAGAAGGGGGGGAGACCGAGGGCGAGCGGAGAGGGAGGGAATTGCGCGAGAAGAGAGATAGATCGAGAGGGAGAGACAGAGGGAGAGGAAGGAGAGGAAAGAGAGAGGTGAAGAGGGAGAACTGAGGGAGGGAGAGGAGAGGGATAGGCAGTTGAGGACTGTGCAGGAGACCATGGAGTGCATGTTCTGGTGTGTCACAACGATTGGACATGGTGAGGTGAGCACGGGCACCCGTGTTTCCTCCTGAGGCCCAGCTGTCATAGGCACAGGACACACCGTCAGGAGACAGATACACACTCAGACTGACAGACAAACAAACTAGAATGTCCTGGGTCTGTGTCTCGGTGCACTCTCCTCTTCTCTCTCCTCTCTCCTCTCTCCTCTCTCCTCTCTCCTCTCTCCTCTCTCCTCTTCTCTCTCCTCTCTCCTCTCTCCTCTCTCCTCTCTCCTATATCCTCTCCTCTCTCCTCTCTCCTCTCTCCTCTCTCCTCTCTCCTCTCTCCTCTCCTCTCTCCTCTCTCCTCTCTCCTCTCTCCTCTCTCCTCTCTCCTCTCTCCTCTCTCCTATATCCTCTCCTCTCTCCTCTCTCCTCTCTCCTCTACTTCTCCCTGGATGAAGGAGTTCCTCATCAGAGTACCGTCCCCTGAGCTTTCCCTCAAAGTGTCTCTGTGTTTTTGTCAGCACACAGCCCACGGTCACTGGTTGAGGAAATTACCCAGCGTGCCTCTGGCTCCTCTTCCGGTGTTTCTTAGTCTGGGCAGGTGTCGAGGGGGGAGTTTGGGGGGGGGGGTGGTTTGGTTGATAGCAAAAGTCCTTCCCACTCCCCAGTGACATCGTCTGCAATTAGCCGACAGCGATCCTGCCTGGGGGCATCATTACAGGCAATGTGCACTTTCTACATGCAAGACTGTTTGTTTAGCATGGGAGAACACGCGTGCACGCGCGCGCGTGTTCCACACACTGTACACACGCCTACACGCACACAGTCACCAGCTATCACACGTACCCACACTTATTAGCATCATTATCAAGCTCACAGGCAATTGATTGGATGATTTGTACTTGTCAATCAAATAGTAATCATTTACTCCCAGATCTTTCTGTTTGTTTATTTTGATGTCTGCTTGTGTTGAGGTTAGGTTCCGCAATGAGGCTTGTTGTTTGTCAATGCTAACCGGGTCAAATGACACCATTAGGATGAGTATAGTTGTATCTCTAATGTCTGTTGAAATGGCCCTTTTCCCCAAATAAGACACACACTGTTAAAGCAGCTGTTGTTAAAGCTGCCCTCTCGCGTTTATCGCCAACAGACCTTGTTGTGATGACAGCAACATGCAAATGAGCCAACGTCCTTTTCACAGCACACCGTCTGATACCACCTGGGGGGTGAGGGGAGTGTGTGTGTGTGTGTGTGTGTGTGTGTGTGTGTGGGGGGGGGGGGGTTAGGGTTGTGAGCATCCAACGCCGTGCCCGTGGTCGCTGCCGCTTGTCAAAACACAGCATCTGTCTACCGATTGAGCGCCGTCCAAAATGGAGTCGGCGTTCACCTGCGGGCTTTTAGAGACCTTGCCCCCTCCCCCCCCCCAACCCCGACAGACTCCTGGCTAATGATGTAGGGGGGAGTGGGGGGGGGGGGCGGGTGGCGTGTTGTCTGGGGGCGGGGGTGGCGGTGGTGACGGGGGGGGAGGCTGAGTCTGGTCGTTAATCAGGCGCGGGGAGCGGGTGTGAGGCGTGGCAGACGGGCGGTTCGTGGCCTCGGCACGCAGGGGCGCCAGCAACAGCTGGAGAGCCCTGTCACAGGCAGCGCAGGAAGTGGGGCAGGGCGCCGCCAAAGCCCGCCAGGACTCAGTTAGGTGTGTGTGTGTGTGTGTGTGTGTACGTGTGGTGGTGATTTTGTGCCTGTGACCATATGTGTGTGCGCGCGTGTCCGTGTGTGGTGCCTGTGGGAGCGACTGGGATTGAGCAGTTATATAAATATAAGTCACAGAACTCTCCACATCCACAGGTACCAAGCATGCTAGGTAGTCACATTCCTGTGTCCCCCTAGTGCCATCTATAGGCTGCTCTGTGTCATAGCAGGCTCAGGATGGCGGCTGTTTCAGTGCACTGCCCGATGGCTGAGCCCAGAGAAGCTCTCGGCATGTTGGTGTGCTTGTGACTTCATATGAATGTATATATCTAGTGGAGGGATTCACCACTAACAACAACAGATTGAGAGAAGAATGACACTGAAGAGAGAAAGCAAGAGACAGAGAGAGACAGAGAGAGAGAGAGAGAGAGAGAGAGAGAGAGAGAGAGAGAGAGAGAGAGAGAGAGAGAGAGAGAGAGAGAGAGAGAGAGAGAGAGAGAGAGAGAGAGAGAAAAGAGCAGATCAAAGGCTTTCTCTCACAGCCATGCAGCCTTTTGTAAAATCCTGACAAGTTCTGACTATTCAGGTTTAGGTTGAAGACTGGAGGGCTGAAGTCAAGGGTGTACTTAAGAATAAATTTACATTGAGCCCCTGTTGTGCAGCCTCGACTGGTCTGAACTCCTGCCGGTATGAAAGACTAGTTTAGTTTGTTCTCTTTGTGTGGACCTCTACATGCTAGCCTGTGGTTCAGCCCTGGGCTAACGGATGCTGTTTGCTTCCTGATTCCTCTTATATGTGACTGGCTGACTGTTTCTGAAGCTTTCTACAATGGGTACCTGCCCAGGACTGTGAGTCAGCGAAAATATCAGTTCAACTCTCTCTCTCTCTCTCTCTCTCTCTCTCTCAGCTGCTCTGCAGGTGTCCATCTCTCTGAACAAAGTGGAGCTGAGCGTTGGAGAGTCAAAGTTCTTCACTTGTACAGGTAAGTGTGGGGTGTATATACTAATGTGTGTGTGTGGATACCGTGCGTGTGTGTGTGTGTTTGAGAGAGAGAGTGTTGGCGTCGTGCATGCGCGTCTTCAACCACACGTCCGGACAGGCAGCTCGGGAACAGCCCGCGCTGCATCGCTTCCCACCCACCTCCTCGCCGCCCGCCTTCATCCCCACCACCAGCGGAGCCTTTACCTCCTCTACCCCCTGGCCGGAGCTCCGTGTGCCAGGGACACAGTGCCCTCCCCAAAGCCCAGAGGCTGGGCCTCTGCAGGGGGGAGCAGCTGTGGGCTCGCAGCCCCCTCCACCTCCTCCGGGCCCCTCTTTTCTCCTGCCAGCCCGGCCCAGCAGGGGGTGAGCGCCTGAAGTGATGGCCAGGCGGGGGGCACATGGAGGAGGAGGATGGGGGGGGGGGGGGGAGGCAGCAGAGGCAGGGGTGTGATGTGATGTGGCGGAAGTAGGATCACAGGGGGGGAGAGCTGTCGCCACAACTCTGGAATAGAGGCGGTTCATGGGATGCAGCTTTTGTCAACAAGAAAAGAAGTATGTTTTGGCACCGAGCAGATGTGGGACCCGTGGGTCAGCCTGGCGCGCACACACGGTCACACGCGCACATATCCTCGGACCACAAACGCACACTGTACCCACATGCACACACTGAAACCGCACACGCCCTCTGACCACGCACACGACCACCAAAGGCACGCGTCCAAAGGCGCCCTCCCACCGCCACCAACCACTCCCCCGCTCACACATCTAACCAGCTGTGAGCTTCAGGCATCAGGCGAGCATCACACCGAGAGTGGAACGTGCCACTGCCAATAACACCACTCGTCTCACATCCCGAACCGCACATAGAGACCTGGCCACGACGGCTGCTGACACGCTAGCCTCTAACACGCCAGCCTCTAACACGCCAGCCTCTAACACGTGTGTTATCAGTGACAGACGAGCCTCCCAGGCCGGGGCCCTTCAGGAGCAGCGGACACAAACAAGACGTGTTTGTATCAGAGCTCCAGCCTCTGCAAATCCCCCCCGCCCAGCTCATGTTAGCTGTGGATCCCCTCTGCACACACAGCCGGAGAGGGGGCGGAGGAGACGTCTCTCCCAGCTCGCCCCCGGACCTCGATAACACGGCAGAGGAGGCCTCCGTCTGCAGCAGGGGCTTCACCGGGATCACACCTACACACACAGAGGAGGGAGAGAGAGAGAGACAGAGAGAGAGAGAGAGAGAGAGACAGACAGAGAGAGAGAGAGAGAGAGAGAGAGAGAGAGAGAGAGAGAGAGAGAGAGAGAGAGAGAGAGAGAGAGAGAGAGAGAGAGAGAGAGAGCCAGAGAGAGAGAGAGAGAGAGAGAGAGAGAGAGAGAGAGAGAGAAGGACGGACGGAGAATGAACGAGATGGAGACAAGGAGCAGGTGAGGGAGAGAAAACCAAAGCAGAGACAGAAAGGTCAGGAGTCACCGTCACAGAACCTCACACAAGCCTGCATGCTCGCACACAAGCAAACTAATACACAGCGCTATACTGTGTGAAGTAGGGTCAACATCATGCATGGATATATAACTCTCTATGATACTATATACACACACACACACACAAGCGCAAACAACACAGGTTCGACATTGATTGACAGAGCAATAGAGAAAGATACTGCAGTGTCACCGTGACAGGAAATTAATTTCCCTGTCCTCCTCCTAAATGTGTTCATTACAGTCACTCCCTCTGGGCCGCATCGCTCCCTGTCACACACACACCCCACATCCCACACACTCACACACATAAACCCCCCCCCACCCCCCCTTTCCTTCACAACCCCCCCCCCACCCCCCTCCACACGCACCTCACACACTCTCAACACAGACACTCGCACACACACAGACATAGAGTGAACGCGAAGCCTCCCTGCCGTCCAGGCCCTGTTTCTGCACGCCAGACGTCTCCCCACGGACCAGAATCAATTACTGGCAGGCTGGAGCCCTGGCGGCGTGGACGGCACCTTGGGGACGGACCCCGAGTGCTTCTGGACGAGGAGGTGGACTAATTTTAGCTTGGAAGCGCCAAGGGCCGTGTTCACACAATAACACGCGTCTCGGAGGAGCGCGGCAACGCTTCAATATTTCATCCGTGTGATATTGCTCCCCGTGCCCCTGCATGGAGGGGTGGCTTGCCTGGCTGGCTGGCTGGCTGGTTCCAATGGGGTGTTCCACGTGTTTGTTTTGGCCTGTTTTGACGGCCTGCCCTTAATACAGAACGTTGTGTATTCATAGTGCGGCGTTGCATGAGATAATGCTTGGATTGTATCCAGTTATGGATGTGTGCTCTGGGCCCACTTGAACAGCTGAATCCATAGCCCAGAGGTGCCTTGATAATGCTATGTTAATGCCGAATATTCTAGTTTGCTCATTGATAGTTCTGTCGATAGGAATACCGTACATAGTTTGAGATCGATATCCCACAAGCTGACCAATGGCGACGCGGCGAGCTGGTTCTGCTGGCCAGCGGGCGGCCTTGAGGGACAAGCAGCCACCGGGAAGATTGATGAGCCGCAACACAACACGAAGGAGCAAAAGAACAATCTCATCACATCTGAGGCAGCAACTCAAGGGTTACCTCCCTGTCATCGAACCCCCCGAGCGGGGCACCGAATCCACTCTGCAGATCCCCTCACCTGCTCTGACCTCTCGGTCATGGCCCAGGGATTTCAGACATGCACAGCCCTCCTCGGAGACACAGCTGCCTCTGACCTCCCCTCCTCCCCCCCCTCCCAGCTTGCCACCCCATCCCTGGGGGAATGATCACTCTCGGGCCCAGGCTGGGGGTGATTGATGGGCCGGGGAGAGGTCCTCCTGGCTGCCTCCTTCATGCCCCTCCAGGAGGGCAGGATTTACAGGCGGGGCCACCTGGAGGAGACAGCTGGTACTCTCCTGCTCTGCTGCTGTTGGGGAGCGGCCATGTTTCACAGAAAAGCAATAAGAGACTGGAATACGATTATGTGTGTGTGCATGCGTGTGTGTATGAGTATTGTGTGTGTGTGTGTGTGTGTATGTTTGTTAATGTGTGTGTGCGTGCGTCCCAGGGTGAGTTTTTAGGGTTTGGTGCATCTGATTTGGGAAGTGTATTGCCTGCATATGTCTCTCTCGGTTTACAGACTTATTAAGTGTGTAAATCCAGGATTATGACACCGTTATATAACCTCAGGCCGTCTGCTCTGCTGACAGTTCACAGCTCCTCTGCTTGAGCACTCTCAGCTGCTCCCTGTCTTAAACCCAGAGCTCGAGCACTGCTGGGAACACATTATTATCTTACACAACTACCACCCTTGACAATGCTACAGCTTCAAATCTCCCTAATCAAGGTGACTGTTAGCCCAGGTCCATTGGATGGATTTAGCGTGGACTGTGGCATAGTATAAATGGGAAGAATCATTAACTCGATTGGCGGTATTCCCTGTTTTGTTTTTCACAAGAAGATATATTCCTCTGCATTTGCATGACTTCCTGTGCTGGGTGTGACGGGTTTCTGTCAATGTTGTCTGTGTGTTCTCAGCGATTGGGGAGCCGGTGAGGCTGGAGTGGTTCAACCCCCAGGGAGAACGCATCACTTCCTCTCCGAGGGTGGCCCTGCACACGGAGGGGGTCCGCTCCAGGCTCACCGTCTACAACGCCATCGTAGAAGATGCCGGCATCTACCGCTGCCAAGCCACCGACGCCAGGGGCCAAACCCAGGAGGCCACCGTGGTTCTGGAGATATACCGTGAGATTGACACACACACGTACACACGTTCACACATGCACACAATCACACGCACACACGTCAGGAAATTACCGTGATATGACCTCAGCCCATGCGCATGCACCTACACACACACACACACACACACGAGGAGATCACTCCAATACAGCCTAAGCCCCTGTGCCTTTACCTGCGCACACCACACACACACACGCCACACACACACACTAACACACACGCTAACACACACGTCGTCTCTGAATTCCCGGGCTCATTGAAATGGGCGCCGTGTCCGTCTCTCATGAGCAACTTTAGGACGTTACGAGACATGAGGGGAATGCATCACTGTCGTATCTGTTTGATCATAAAGCTAGTGTATTAACAGTCAGCGCTCGACGCCGCGGCTAGCCGACCGTGGCCGGGCTACAGGGGTGAGCCGGCGTGCGTGATGTACAGTGCTGCAGGCGACGGTGACAGCGCCTAATGACATGGGAGGGGGGGTTCTCCTGGGCGCGTGTTAACGAGATATGACACGTGGCGGAGATGGAGGGATGGAGAGATGGAGAGATGGAGGAGGCATATAAACTCAGCGTTTATGTGTTTTTTGCGTGTTTCCTCGCCCCCCCCCCCTTCACACACACACACACACACAAGCGGTATGTGCCTTTGTCATCCTCCCTCAGCGCGCCGGCGCTCTGATCAGGACGGCGACGTCCACCTTTGTACCCGCCGGTCTCCTATCCTCTCCTCTCCCCAACACCTTCTCCATAGCAACAGGCTGCCAGTAGTCATGCAGCGGCGAACTTGTTAGCGAGATGCGGATGGGCTGAACAGCACCCTCCTCACAGTGACACGATCAAGGACTCACCACCAGACCGTTAGCACACGCAAGCTCTGTTGAAAAAGATTCAAGGCGCCTTCTGGAGCTAACCCCCTATTTACATGAGTATTCCTGCAGGACGGCTCATACTACTTTATCGGCGAGAGGTGTGGCACTGATTCGTGCCGTCGGCGTGTCCCTAAATTGTCCACTCGTTTTCCATCAACAGCATTTGGCACGGGTTTACATTATGGGAGTGACTTAATCACCTGTACCGTCAGTGCCTTGACAAAGACACACCGGTGCTGCCAAGCGCGGGGGCAAGGAACAAAACAAATAGGGACAGAAGAGACCGTGTATCACCTCAGGGGTCTCCGGAAAAAAATTGGCTTGTCACCCCTCTTGACAGTTGTCCTTGCAGCCATGTCGGCAGAATATCTACTTTGTCGGCGGAACAGACTCTGTTCGACAGAGTCAAGTGTGCAATAGATTGTAAAGCTGTAGCACGGTGTTCCACCTCACTCATTTCCTTGTTGAGTAACAACAAAAGAGACAGGATATGAAAACAAGCACCGGGAACAAGCGACACCAAGGAGATGAATATTAGTCGTGTTGGAGTGAGGGGGAGGGGGAGTGGAGGGGGATATTAGAAAAGCGGGGAGAGCGAGAAAGAGGGGAGACGAGAGTCAGAGAAAGCGGGGGAAGGAGACGGAGAGAGGCGGGAGCACGGGAGAGAGAGAGAGAGAGAGAGAGAGAAAGAGGGAGAGAGAGAGAGAGAGAGAGAGAGAGAGAGAGAGAGAGAGAGAGAGAGAGAGAGAGAGAGAGAGAGAGAGAGAGAGCGAGAGCGAGAGCGAGAGCGAGAGAGAGAGAAGGGTTGATGAGATAGGAAGAAAGAGACCCTTAAAACCACGCGTCGCAGAACCATGTCTCTGCAGCGGCGAGGCAGACGAGACCAGGTTAGCGGCGTACAGAGACACGGAGAGCGTGGGAGGAGGAAGGAGGGAGCGGGCGGGCGAGGGAGACAGGGCATGTGGGAACTCATCTTGGAGAACGGCGCACGGCAAATGCTAATACGAGAGCGGGGGGGGAGTGTGTGTGGGGGGGGGGGGGTTCAGGGGCCAGGGTGGCGGGAGAAACAAACCGCAATGTTGTTGATTTATTCGCAGCTTCATTAAGGCCACACAGATAGTGTAGTGTTGCACACTACACTATCGTGTCATTTATAACTCCCACACAGGGCCAGCGCTCAGGGACTTGAACAGAAGTCGGCCGTTTTCCGGTGCTTTCCATCAGACAGGGTCTGGACCTTCCAGCCACCACACATTCACCATCCCCACTCAATCATCTGATTAAAATAGAGCTGAATGAATTAGCCTGTCATAAATCTGCATGTTACTGTCCTGACCACAGGAGGTCTGGGCAAGCAAAACAATGACGGATTGATGTGATCGGAGACCAGGGTCCGGACTGATAACAAACAAAAACGGATTTGTATCGTGCTGTCTGTGGTGTTTCTGGGCCCATCGGTCAATCATCAAATCGATACAACGTAATTGTAAATCAACTTGCCGCGCACGGCCGATTCATTCCAATCCGGCATGCGCCTGACGCAACCTCACATCCTGTTTGTCACAGAGAAGCTGACGTTCCGCGAGGTGCAGTCCCCGCAGGAGTTCCGCCACGGCGAGGTGGCCGAGGTCATCTGTGATGTCATCAGCTCGCCAGTGCCCGTGGTGGCGTGGTACTACCAGAACATGGAAATCACAGAGGAGCACTACAGTAAGTCGACCACGGCAGCACCCATGAATCCTTTGTGTGTGAGCCCGGTTTAGACACGACAGCCGCAACCACACCCTAGCTTTGGAAGAACCCCTCGAATAACGTTGAACGTTTGTCTTGGAAAAACTCAAATTGGAACAGGTCGTTTCACAGCTATGTCTGCTGTGTCTGTATTTGGCTTCAGAGGGCAATTACTGTTATAACAACAATGTGTTCATTGATGCACGGTGGCATAGTGCTCCATCAACTGCCTTCTAATTACACTCTAATGAGGCCGGGCTTTCTAATGCAGTCGAGTCAGTCGAGGTCTGTGGTACAGCAGCACGTCGGTACACCACATCCACATTAGGGTGTCATCCTGTTTTGTTCAACCCCTGGATGTGCGTGTAGCCTGAGAGCCACACCCATCTGCCAGATCGGGGTTTATTTGCTTTGGCAGATGGGTCTGGCCACCTTTGCCACTCAAACAGATTTCCCTCTGCTGGGCCAATCACAATCATTTATCTTATGTGGGGTGGGTTTAATACAAGGGCTGCATAGAGGAACGGCGTCAAGGCATTTTGATACACAACCAAGATGACGTTTCATAGCTTTGATTGTTTTCCTACCAAATTCTATACAACAAGGACTAGCATTTGTATGCTAACTTAACTTTATTTTATATAATCGTATTTTATGTTATATTGTATAGCTACATTTTATGTTGTTTATTATGTTTACTATATGCACCTGCCCACCAAAGTAAATTCCTTGTTTGTGACCACTTACTTGGCGATTAAACACTATTCTGATTCTGATTCTAACACCCACGGTGTAATTAGCCGCTTTAGCTAAAAAGACAAATTAAATGTGTTACTTTCATGGCGGATTCTCTCACACAACCTGATCTAATAAACTCCTTTAATGAGCACATTGTAAAACAGCACACATTATTAAAATCTATTCATAGGTTTTTATATTCATGCCAGCAGAGAGAAAAGGGGGACATACAAGGGCAGGATTGGAGGTGTAACATGGCTCATATGAAGGCGTGACCAGAGGATGACAGAACTGCCACTCGCTGCTTGTTCACATGTAGTAAACATCTCATATTCAGCATTTCTTTTTTTTTTAAGTGACCAAATATGTTAAGAAAACATTGCGTCGACCAGTCCATGTCCTTTTGACCAGTGTGACAGGCGAAAGCAGGACGTTGGAGGAGACAGTATTAGACTACTGACTGTACAAGGATAGATGACTGACTACAGAGGAAGCCAACTGGGACAGTTGCAGAAGTTTAGCAAAAACCTCTTTGACAGACAGATTTCATACAGACAGATAGAGGTAGCCTATGCAGGTTCATTCATGATAACCTACAATGCCAATCATCTGTTCTTTTAACAATTGATATTTCCTATTTAGCGGCCCAAACAAACCCTCATCTAACAGTTGTGCAGACTGTCTGGGCTGATTAGCAAAACAGAGTAATTTGCGCACTCTCAACGTGTCATCTTTTAAAATTGAAATTCTAAAGACAATCTTTAATCCTGTAGGAATGATTAAAGATGCAGATACCAGTCTCCTTTTTTCCATTATTTTAATCTAATTATGGGAGCGGGTTATAAATATCTTTGCTTGAGAGAGGGAGAGATAGGGTCCATAGCAAACTGTCTGGGGACACCGTGAAGGGTGGGAGTTGAAGTCTAATTGCTGGAACGTTTATCAGTGGAAACCCCATGTTATCAGGTGGTGTGCCTCAGTGAAGATTGACAGTAGCACAAGGCTGACTTCATCACTGGGGGGGGATTTTGTTTCTCTTTCTCTCTCTTTGTCATTCTATGTCTCTCTTTCTCTCGCTCTTTCCATAACTCTTTCTTTTGTCCATTCTTTCATTATACCTATATTTCTTTTCTCCCTCTTCCTCTCCTGAAGGCAGGTTCCAGGTTCTTCCCAACAACAATCTCCAGATCCACAAGGTGACCAAGGCTGACGAGGGGGTGTACCGCTGCGAGGCGAGAGTGGAGGCCCGTGGCGAGATCGACTTTGTGGATATTGCCGTGGTGGTGAACGGTCAGTATGCAGCTAGCCACGACCAAGCGAAGCTAAACAACTCTTGTTCTGTCTCCCTACGCCAATAAACCTAGCTACTCTCAGCCACTGGTAACTCCATTGTCCAACAATGTGCTGTGCTGTCCCTCAGCACGCACTCTAGTTATTCCTCCTGATATTCAAGTCAGACATAATCAACCACAGCACTGCATGAGAGTCGTCGAATCATTCATTGAATCAAATATTCCACTCAGTGGCCTGTCCCAAGAGTAAAAAAATAATACAAAATTGATTCAAAAGTGATTCAAAGAGGCCCTCCCCGCTTCCTGAATTGTAACGAGCTGGTTGGTTGGGATAGTCCTCAGTGGCTGAGGAAGCGTCCTCTCATCAGTACAGACTCATTATCGGGATACTTAGCTCTGGACGCTTCTATCCTCCGTCTTTTTAGTATTATTTCTTTGGTGATGGAATATTTCAATTAAGGCCGGCTCTCGTCTCTGCCGCCCCCAAAAAATCGAAGTGTCATTTTAATTTGCTCATTTGTCCTCATTTACTGCAGAAGGTGAGTCACATGAGACTGCAAGAGTGATTGAAATGTGATCTCTCAAAGGCCATAAGCACCTGTTTCGCATGACTGGAGACAATATTGTCCCAGCTATCTACTTCTTCCCACCTAATGCAATAACGTGGCCGGTGGAAAAAAACATGGATCGCATTCAATTTAGAGCACCACTTATAGTTCTGAGGAAGATCCAATAAGCTTGTTCAATGAGGTGAGACCTATTATCTTGGCAACATGACACTCGCCATGAGCTACAGAGGCACGACAGTTTGTAGTCTTTCCCTCTGAATGTGTGTGTGTGTGTGTGCTGCGTGTGTATACGTGCGTGTGTGCATGTGCATGTGTGTGTGCTGGTATATGGTTGGGGCGGGGCATTGTGGTACTCACCTGGAAGTATATATCCTTAGGGCACACACGCGTCGGTGTGTGTGTGTGTGTGCCCTAAGGATATATACTTCCAGTTCCACCACCCCCCTCCCCAGCCATAAGTCCCTAATGAGAAGAGCATTCTCATGTGTGGAGCTCTGTAGCCCGTCCTTCGACTAGACACCCTCCTGAAAGGTTTTCCAAGGGTGTGAAGTAGAACAACATGGAGATGCACCCTCAGTGAATGTTTACACAAGTATGTGTAATGGCTAGGTCGAGGTGGGGGTCGAACACCCGCAGCCAAGACAGGGGGCTACTCACCACCTGACCTTTGGACCAAACTTTACATACTGCATGTTTAATGAAGAACTCGTACATTAGCTGCTGGTTAGTTGTGCTTACTGTTAGCTTGTTGGCACAAGGAATGTATTTATGCACTTCTCTCAGCATGGACAGTTCGTCATCTCTCCTAAATAATAGAGTATGAAAACACCTGTACCTTTCCAATCCACATTAAAGGCATCAATTAAACATAACTACCCAAGACTGCTGTGTGTGAGAAAACCACAGGACTAAAAAAGGACACATATCATTAAGCCTCTGCATGAGTGCGGCGTTACTGTATAATTGAGTTGGGCTCGGGCTGCCTGTATTGAATTAGCATGCAGCCTAGCATCAGGTCTGGCTTGCCCTTCCCAGAGACCCAGACTGTTGTTATCATCATCAAAGCAGGCGCGCAATGATGATGCGTTAAAGAGTTTGGCAGCCGTTGATTGGCCTGCTGGACCTGGAGGGGGTCAGCTCCACAGGGGGTCCTTACTTTGTGCAGAGTTGTCGGCTGGAGAGAGGAGACGATTGCAGAGGAGCTGAGATCGACTCATCTGTGATTATGGCCGTCTGCTCCTACGGTTCTCCTCGCTTTCTTTTGACGTGAGCGACCTCTCGTCTTCTTGCTAATTGGGGTGGAACGGAAGCCTCTGGGGTCCCAGAACCCCCCCCCCCCCTCCCCCCATCCCCCCCTCCCCCCATCCCCCCTATCTTCAGATGACCTTGAGACAGTTAAATTAACGGCAATTAACACATGAACACTGACGCTCGTTTACTGGAGCGGGATGTGAGTCGGTGCGTGGTTCTGCGTGACGCACGTGCGCTTTCGAAGCCTCCGCGGCCTTTCTCGTGTGTGCCGTCTTCGCCCCCTCGTCGACGTAATTAAAACCCTCCTCATCCTCCTCGCTCTTTCAAACTCTCCCAAACTGAGAGGGTGTGGGAATGCATGCAGCATCATGTTGGTCTCAATGGTTCCCTTGCTACTTAGCGTGTCGCTGATGTCTTCGTTTGAAGTCAAGGCGCCTGGCACAGTCTCCCATTAGCACCGATGTTTCAATGAGCCTCATTGATGTGGGATTCGACTGCACTGGAGCAGAGGAGAATACATATCAGCTTGCAGTGAAACTCAATTATGATCATGTTAAGAGAGCCCCGGTTTGTCCTTCTGATCCGGCGCCGACCAATGGGGTTCCCGCTTGCGCGTCGTCGACCGTAATGGCGTCGCCGTTCCCGTCCCCGGGAAGCACGGACGCGTAGAGGGGGGAAGGTGCCGCGCAGCACCGCATCCACATGACGTGCGTCGTCTTCTCAGACACGCGTTTACAGTCTGCGCGACGGCTGCATGATTGACGGAACCAGAGCAAGGGAGAGGGAGGAAGGGGTTGAGCCGAGAGGGATGGAGGTGGAGGAGGGAGGGAGGGATGAGGGGAGAAAAGTGAAGGGTGGGGGTGGGGGGTGGGGGGGGTGGGCTACAACTGAGAAATGCCGGGAGAAGTTGGAGCCGAGGGGCCGATAAACATGTTTATGTTATGGAGCTGTCGCCTCCTCGTCAGAGTCCGGGCCATCACACCCCCGCCGGGGCTGCTCTGCCCGGGGAGGGGGAGAGTCTGACAGCTCGGGGTGATTGGCTGGCAGTGACACAGGGCTGACTGGGCTCTTCTGACATCTGTGGAACGGTTTGGGGGTGTTTTGCAGCGGCGTTTGATGTGGCCATATTGTTTGGTTTTGTTGTGTGTGGTGGTCGGTGGAGAACGTGGAGGCCGAGGTGCCCTGGACACCTCATGAAAGGCTCCTACTCTCGCCTCGGTCTCGTCAAACTCTTTGAGTGTGTTTTTCTCTCTTCCAGTATTTATCCCAGTCCCTGTTGGTGTTCGTTTGACTGCAGGTGGACGGGAGACGTAATTTATTTGTTAGCAGAGCCACAAACACTCTTTTTATAGCCATTCAAAACAGACCCACCGAATGGAGAACAATGGAGCTGAATTCCAAACGAACGGCGTGGATGTTTGTCCCTGTTGTGCCTGCTTGGCAGGGTCTATTGTTGTTTCATCCCACAGTGTTGCTCCTACTCTGTGAAAAGAAAGAGGGCTCTGTCCCAGCCTCTGATTCTGAATCCAACATTGAATTGGACTCCTCTCATGACTTTAATGCGACTGTGACTGCGTCTGGCTTTAACTGTGACTGCCACTGCCTCTAATTGTTCCGATGACTTCAAATGTGACTCTGAATCTGACTGTTCTTAAGAAGGGGGGTAGGTATAAGTCATTGGTGGACCCTATATACCACTTTGGATACATCACAGAGAAAGAAACCTTGGGAAGAGACATTCAGTGAGGGATTTCCTCCTCCAAACACGGTTGGTGACATAGAGAGATGAGCACAGACCATAAGCTGAACAGTCATCTACACCTCTAACATGACCCAACCTCTGACCGTGCCTCTAACATGACCCAACCTCTGACCGTGCCTCTAACATGACCCAACCTCTGACCGTGTCTCTAACATGACCCAACCTCTGACCGTGCCTCTAACATGACCCAACCTCTGACCGTGCCTCTAACATGACCCAACCTCTGACCGTGCCTCTAACATGACCCAACCTCTGACCGTGCCTCTAACATGACCCAACCTCTGACCGTGCCTCTAACATGACCCAACCTCTGACCGTGCCTCTAACATGACCCAACCTCTGACCGTGCCTCTAACATGACCCAACCTCTGACCGTGCCTCTAACATGACCCAACCTCTGACCGTGCCTCTAACATGACCCAACCTCTGACCGTGCCTCTAACATGACCCAACCTCTGACCGTGCCTCTACCATGACCCAACCTCTGACCGTGCCTCTAACATGACCCAACCTCTGACCGTGCCTCTAACATGACCCAACCTCTGACCGTGCCTCTAACATGACCCAACCTCTGACCGTGCCTCTAACATGACCCAACCTCTGACCGTGCCTCTAACATGACCCAACCTCTGACCGTGCCTCTAACATGACCCAACCTCTGACCGTGCCTCTAACATGACCCAACCTGTGACCGTGCCTCTAACATGACCCAACCTCTGACCGTGCCTCTACCATGACCCAACCTCTGACCGTGCCTCTAACATGACCCAACCTCTGACCGTGCCTCTACCATGACCCAACCTCTGACCGTGCCTCTACCATGACCCAACCTCTGACCGTGCCTCTACCATGACCCAACCTCTGACCGTGCCTCTAACATGACCCAACCTCTGACCGTGCCTCTAACATGACCCAACCTCTGACCGTGCCTCTAACATGACCCAACCTCTGACCGTGCCTCTAACATGACCCAACCTCTGACCGTGCCTCTAACATGACCCAACCTCTGACCGTGCCTCTACCATGACCCAACCTCTGACCGTGCCTCTAACATGACCCAACCTCTGACCGTGCCTCTAACATGACCCAACCTCTGACCGTGCCTCTAACATGACCCAACCTCTGACCGTGCCTCTAACATGACCCAACCTCTGACCGTGCCTCTAACATGACCCAACCTCTGACCGTGCCTCTAACATGACCCAACCTCTGACCGTGCCTCTAACATGACCCAACCTCTGACCGTGCCTCCTGTGCTGTGTTCTCCTCGCAGTCCCGCCCGTGCTGTCGGTGATGCAGCTGTCCTTCAACGCCACGGCCGACTACCAAGAATCCGTGACCTTCACCTGCGATACCTCCGGCTCACCTGACCCTGAAGTCACCTGGCACAGGTACGGTACGGCGTGCGATACTCTGAGCCGTCTGTCTGTCGACGCGTGACAGGAGCGGTTGAAATGAGTCCGCACATCGGCAGCCTTCACATCGCGCCAGGACCCCAAAATGTTGTTTGCGTCTTTCGTTGCTTTCCTGTTTTTCATCGAATGAAAGTAAATGTGTTGAAGTCATTCCATATAATGAACAACATCTTTAGAAGCACTGAGTACTCCTAATCTGTCAGAGAAGCACAATTGTCGAGGCATGTCTAGTCTCAGCTTTTTTTTTCTGGATTTTACTCAGCCAGTTGATTCAACGTTTAAAATCTGCATATCTTCTTCAACTATTCAGATTTCAATGTGCGACACGTCGTTTGCAAACTCGCAATCTGCATTTTCGTAGTCTGTAAAAAACGGAAATATAACCATGCACTACTTAAGGACCAAAAATACCAGCTCCTTTCAAAACTCTCCGTGCTTCATTCATCTCTGCGCTCTGCATGCTGTTCTTGTTGCATCTTGTTGGAAAGTCACACCACAAAAAAACTCAAAGGCAAAATTACTGTCAGTCAAAGTCTTGTGTTTATGTTTATGTTTGTTGACTACTTATGTAATCTCTATGGGCATGCCTGTTACTGCATTCGTAATGACATGTGTATATTATACATACAGTACGTGTGTAAGACAAACATCGAGGTGGCGTTCCAGCATGTTCTGCGGAGGGAGGTGGAAACATCAACCACATGTCTTGTTTCATGTCCCAGCTGTTACATAGAACATCTGTCGTGGCACGCTGTACAACTTCTCCCGTAGAGTCAACAGCTTTCCGTTGGTTGTGTGGGAAAGAGTTAAATCATTCAATTATGTATTGAATGTACTATTAGCACCTGGCTCAAAGACTATCAACATCACGGAATGAAAACAAATGTGTGGAACGGGCCTCTCGAATGCTGGATATTCAAACTCCTCTTTGCAACTTTGTGACAACCGTATCCCAAAATAAAAGGGCAATCACTTTCCCAACTGTATATTCTGCTTGCTCTAATGTAACTGCTCCACAGTATATGGGAAATGTCACAAAGCTTATGTAAATAGCACACTGAGAGAGAATCATAATGAACACCTTGGAGTTTGAAAGCTATTTAGATTGTTCTTGTTAGTACTTTTGTTACTTTTGACAAATTGTAATAGGTTCTGTTGTGGCTCGTGAACCTGAACTATAATTACCATTGTAATTACGGGGAGAAATCTAGATGTAAAGTGCATGTTTATCAGCTGAATGTGGCATGTTTCTTTACCTCGCTTCTGATGGATTGACTGCCTTGCAAAATCGACTGCTGTGCAGTCAAACTCAGTGAATTAATAACTAAAGCAAACATGTATTTTTTATTTTTCATCTTTTACTCTGCCTTTGGCCACTGGAGCTATACTTCAATCATACGTGACAGATGCCACCATTTAGTCCCACAATGAGCCGTGTGTCACTGTTTTAGTTTGCTGGGTGTGATCATTAGCGAGACGACCCAACTCTAATCATTGCCATTCACACGAGTTGGCTGGCATTTCCACTCCAGCATTAGGTTGTGACACCCAGGTTGAAAATAACACTGTTAAACACCTTTATTTTCTCATTTCCTTCCCTTGTATTTACCAACACTCGCGTCCTCCCTCAGTCGCCCTCCTACATTTCCTGTTGTCTTCCTGCCTGTGCGGCCTCCTGGCCCCTGGATGGGTGAGGTAGGCAGAGTAATATCCTGCGCCTGCCTCTCCTGCTCCTCAGATGAGCTGCTCTTCATTTCCTCCTCTAACCCCACACTGTTATTACTCTGCTTTGGTGTTCCCTTTGTAGACTTTCAATTATCCTCCCTATCACTTTCCCCTCAGAGACGGCCCCACAACCTCCACCGGGGTGCTTGTACA
Source organism: Thaleichthys pacificus (assembly GCA_023658055.1). Classification (NCBI taxonomy): domain Eukaryota; kingdom Metazoa; phylum Chordata; class Actinopteri; order Osmeriformes; family Osmeridae; genus Thaleichthys; species Thaleichthys pacificus. Next base: position 9,487,385 of record CM042873.1, read on the forward strand.
CTGTGTTTGTGCGTGCGCGTGTGTGCGAGCGTCTGTGTCGATGAGAGTGTGCGTTCGCATGCCAGTGTGTTCTCGAACGGGGATATTTGTTGACACTCTCACAACAGGTCTCCTCCCATGCATCGCGGTATCGAAATGCATCCTCAATGAGGACCCTTTGTTTTGGTCACCGGTGTCACGTCTGCCTGTACTTCCTGTCTCCACAGGAAGGGGCTGCAGCTGGAGCCGTCGGAGCAGTACGTGTTCAACGTCCTGGACGGGGGCCGGAGCACTCTGACCATCCGCAACATCCGGCAGGCAGATGGAGGGGTCTACACCTGCAAGGCCAGCAACAAGGCTGGGGCTCAGGAGAAGGAGCTATTCCTCAAGGTGTTTGGTAAGTTGCCCTGAGCTATTTCACCCCCTTTATCGCTCCTGTGACATAAAATGGCTGCCACAACTCCCAGTGTCGGGTCATCTGCGGGATGGTTGTTTCTGAAAATGGCTCGAGTTTTTTTCCCACCCATTAAGCGTGACTTTCAGTGCCTATTTGTTTTATATATATCGATATGTATCTTAAAAAGTGAAGCTGGTTTGTCAAGTTGTTGACACGGTTGTTGACTACGGACTAAATCTGTTTTGAGCAGTGGCCTGTCACGGACGAGTATTCAGATGAACACTTAAAATATGTAACTCTGCATGAAGGCAGCCCTGAAATGACTTCTGGCTTCTGATGGTCTATTTATAAACATTGGAAAATAAGATTTTCTACGGTATTCTAATCCAATAACGGAACACGACCAATCTGATATATTTCCAGCAATAAAAGAGATATCTCATTTATTGTGCGATTCGTGATACACCGCTCATAAAGGTTTCCATTTATATTTTCATAAAGCTGTCTGCATATTTCATTCCTGATTATTGCAGCAGAGCTATTTCCTAAGTAAGGAAATGTATGGAGATTTATGCTCTAGTCATCAAGATATTTTCAAAGCACGCGGCGGCGCTTGTTTTTCCAAATGCACATTTAAATGAAGAAGCGAACGGGGGAGTTTTGTTTTGCAAAGAGCAACCGGGGAAACAGTTGTACGTTCGTTTTATTAGCCTAGACAGCTGAGACACTGACACATGCAATAGGAAAGGGCCGGAAGAAGATGGGTGGGTTGATGTGTGTGTGTGTGCAGTCCTATTTTCTTATCAGCGTACTCACGTACATGCCTGCGTGTGTGTGTGTGTTTAGGTGTTTATGCATATCCGTGTTCGTGTGCATGTATTTATTCATGTAAACATATTTTGATTTGCGTCGCGGTACCCCTGAGGTGTTTATGTGTGCTGTTTAGTTATGCAGATGGCGGTCTAGTAAACCTTGTGGTGTAATAAGTCCCCTGGGTATCCACATCGCAGCCTGAGATGGAAACGAATGTCAAGAATGTAAAGACACAATCCCTTATAAACGGTATGAAGTCGAATTCTGAACAGAAGCCTGGTATTGGTGCTTATCCACTGCCAAACTAAAGCCCTGTGATAAACAGTTATGATAGGTTGGTCTAACAGTCACACTTTCCACAAGCCTGAAATGGAGCTTTACTTGAAATACCTGGTTCAGTGCTTCCGTTTCTGCCTGAATTCAATAGTGTGTCCATAGCTATCATGAACTATAGTAATTGGAGAGGTAAGAGCAGGAGTTGACTGTGCGGTGGGAAAACAGTTGACTCCATCAATCATCCGTGAATCAAAGTACCGGTTGGCTCCTTGATCGCTCTGCTAAACCGACGTTTAGCTCTGCTAAACATCGGTTTTGACTGACAGGCCACTGGCGCAAATGATAACCCATGCAGCGAGAAATAGCAAAGGTCAAACAGAGCATTGTGCTTTGGAGCGACGCATGCCGGACGACGAATCTCGACCTGTTGTTAGGGATCGGGAGTCAGGCATTGATTATTTGAGGCCCGTTGCGTAACACCTGCGTTTATGGTCCGTCTAAGGCTCAGCTCAAGCAGCGGAGGGGCTGTTCAGTCCTCCCGTGAGCATGCAGCTGCCTTCACGTCTTGGCTGAAGCTTATTATGCCGACAAAGATGTTATTCGCCTTGGAAAGCCGTTTCATAGCTGTTTTATTAGCTGTTTTATTCGAGGTGGGGATTTGGTTGTTTGTGCTAGTGCTTCCGGTGTGGAGCAGGTGGAGGCCATCTCCAGCCATGCTTCATCTCCGTGGACGATCCGTTTCCTATGTAGTAGATGGATGAGGATCCACCCGGCCCACTGCTCAGTGAACACCTGATCTCTCAGCATGGGACCAGACGCGGACATAGCTCAGGGGTAGCGCTTTTAGACTGCGAATCAAGAGGCTGCAGGTTCCGAAACCCCCCGGACAAAAGCATCTGCGAATGAAATCCATTCGCGACGTAATGCATATAATATGTACAGTACCAGTCAAAGGTTTGGACACGTGGGAAAATGGGTCCAAACTTTGGACTGGTACTGTACATCCAGCTCATGTACGTGTATGTATTTAACGTGTGCACATAACTACACACCCTATGTTTGTTAGGTCTGGTATACGACCACAACGGAGAGAGTGACACAGGCCTGGGAGTAGCCAGGCACTCGCTGTGTGTTCAGGGATCCAGTTTGATCCTTTGGTGACGTCGTCGGGGGCCAATCTCAGGCAGGCCTGTCTCAGAGGGGCTTCTGTAGAAGAGCCCCTAACCCACCCCTACCTCTGGGCTCTGTCGGCCCACGGTGCCCCGCATGAGAGCAGGGGTGTGTTTGTTGTGTCAGCCCTCGTCCTGCATCTCAATCCGGCCCCTTTGCAGCCTGCTAGGAAGGCGATGGATCAATGGAAAGGGAACACAGTGTAGCTGAGGGGAAGGTGGGACTAGACGGAAGGTTCTGGTGAGGAGGGAGGGGGGGGAGAGGCATGGACTAGGACGTGGGGAGGTGGTGTTAGGGGCTGCTTGCATCGGCAGAAGGTGTCTTCACATCTACCTGGAGCTCCTTTCATACAGGTCTCTGTCGTGTGCTCCCGCTACCCCAAGCCGTTAGAAAGATTGCGAGCGTTCTGCGTCGTGAGTGGTCCTGAATAAATGATTCCGTGGCTCTGCCTTGCTGTGGTTTCGCCTTCAGGAGGATTTCAGTCCGTCTCAGACGCCGGAACATTCTGTCCTTCTGTTCGACGTCCAGCTGCTGTAGGCCCTGCCTCGCTTCTTATCTACAGCCTAACTCTGTCCCTTCTCCCACTCCTCCTGTCCCACACGCCTGTGTCATGATTGCTCTCTTTGTTCCTTCTCTCTCCCTCAATCTCTTTCTCTCCTTCTATCCACCTCTCTCTCTCTCTCTCTCTCTCTCTCTCTCTCTCTCTCTCCCTCTCTCCCTCTCTCCAGTTCAGCCCCACATCACCCAGCTGAGGAACGTGACGGCCGTGGAGGCCAGCGCAGCCATGATTTCCTGCGTGGCCGAGGGCGAGCCCCTTCCGGAGATCTCGTGGAGGAGAGCCAGCGACGGCAAGACCTTCTCAGATGGAGACAAGGTGCCGCACAACTACCGATGAGTGGCATTTACAGAACACGGCGAGGACTGCGAACCTCTCCCCGTTCACAAAGTGACGAGTGTCGTGACAAATTACACCGAGCGCATTCCTGTTATTTGACGGGCGCAACCTGTAATAATTCCTTCTCAGGTCACGTGCTGTATTATCTGTCCTTTTCGGAAAGATAGCCATGCAAATTAACAATAAATCGGCGCCAAAGGGACAATAGGAAGCAAGGATTGAGAAAACACAAATGACCCGTGTGTCATATCCTCATGTTTTTCCATCATTGTCTCCTGAACACAAACCTAATGTTCACAGCGAGGCCACATTAACAAAGATTGCTGATGCTTCGCTTTCAAAAAGGTCATTGCGGAGACGAATGAAAGTGTGCATTGACTACAGCCTCTTCAGGTTGATAAATCACTCCACGGAATCAGACTCAACGCGTCCCTACCCTTGCCGTAAATGCAATTATGGAAATGCGAGCTCAAACCAACACACCTAAACATGCGAAAACAAACGAAATCCAAGGGTTCCAGCAGCTCGATGTGATGGATGGTGCAAATCATCGAAAGCGTCGAGAGTTAGCTCTCTCTCTCGATTGCGATGCACATCTGCATATCCTGTTTGCGCACTGCGTTGTTCCTTTCTCCAGGTGTGTTAAGCTTAACAGCACATGCCTCGTACCGAGGTAATGTTGTGTGAATGTTATTTTTTATATTTTTTTTACCAGGTAGCTAGAGTGTTTTAGCCCACACCGGAGAACACAAAAGCTCAGTGTGCCGCCTGGAAGTAAGTGATGAAGAGCGGTGCGACTATTCTGGTTTCGTCGCTTTGTCTCCCCAAGCCACAGGCAAGGCGACGTGACCGAAGGGCTGCAGCTTTCATTCAAACACGCTAAATAAGGATTTGAAGTGAACAGACATACCCAAGGAAAAAAGGAACAGACGAAGCTTTAGATAAGAATACGGGGGGGGGGGGGGGGGGGGTATTCACGTGTATTCAGCAGCGTGATACAAGACTCACTTTCCGTAGAAAGAGCTCCCTCTTTTTGTTTCTATCCCCTCCTCTCTCTCTCTCTCTCTCTACTTTTCTATTGATTTCTTCTCACTCTCTTTTCCTCTCTATCACTCTCTTTCTGTCTCTCCTCACTCTCCGCGTCTCCCTTCCTGTCACCTCTCACTCGCTTTTCTGTCTCCATCTTTCCGTCCCCTTCTCTTTCACTCGCTCCCTCTCTTTCTCGGAGTCTGTCCGTCTGTGCTGTGCTGTCCCATGTGCCGCGGTGAATGGGAACAGGAACACCCCCCCCTCCCCTCCCTCCCCTCCTCTCACTAAAGCCATCCAACATCCTGGGAATGACGAGATCAAGACTGGAGGAAAACACACTTAGTTAGAGGCAACCAACCACAACCCCCCCCCCCCCCCTAAAAGAACAAACTAACCATCGACCCACCCACACACACGTACTGTACATGATAAATAAGTCAACATTTACAGATGTATATGTCCTATGCTGATCTGTACCCACCCTCCCCCATGTAGGTAGTTATGCTTCATTCAATAAATGGACTCCTCAACTATAATCTAATATAAACAATTGTTAAAGGCCCAATATCCAGTGACTTAGTTAGCTCAGGCGCACAGACACACTCAAATGTTTAACAGCCTTTTACACAAATTAAGAACAACTGTGTCAAGATTAAAGCAATTCATTCCAAGGCTGATTTCCGAGGTGCGGGCCTTAAGACACGTCTTCTGAGGACGGTTGGCAGTGAGAGCTAATGTGACTAGAGTGAAGAGGGGAGGTGGGTTGACACAGGGACATTAGCAGGGGCCTGAGAGGGCATCGATTAGCAAGGCAGATTTATGGAAGGGCCGTGCGGACTGTCACATCCACACAGAGGGGCTTAGGGAGGAGGTGAGGATGGAGGAGGTGAGGGAGGGAGGGAGGGAGGGAGGTGGGGAGGGAGGGAGTTGATGCTAGCTTTGTCCTAGCTGTGACAAAAACTTTTGAGTTGAGCTCAGCTGAAGACCCCCGAAAGAGCCAAGCGCGATTATGACTCACCTGCTAGAATGTTCCACAAACTCATTGACTGGCCTCAATGATGTTTTCTTTCATCATTATGCATGATAGTTGATTAGCGGGATGATTGCTAGTCCCAGTCTAATTGACCCTTGGCTTTCTATTGATACCATCTGTCTTCAGACTTATCTAATTAGGCTCAATCAATTGCTGGTCAATTACATTAATCCTCACCGTCAATTCAATGAACACATTATGTTGGTGGTTCTGGAGGTTGATTAAAAAGGTCAACACACACAGGGGAAGCTTCACGCTGAGGGAAAAGTATGTAATCAGTTTTCTACACTTTCTTTTGTGTGCTTGTGCGTGTGTGTGTGTGTACGCAGAGCCAAGACGGGCGTGTGGAGGTGAGGGGTCGTCACGGGAAGTCCATGCTGACCATCAGTGGGGTTAAGCTATCAGACCTGGGCCGGTTCGACTGCGAAGCCCTCAGCAGAATCGGAGGGCACCAGAAAAGCATGTTCCTAGACATAGAGTGTGAGTATGACTGACTTACGACCAAGCAGCAACCCCCTCCTCCACACACACACACACACACCACACACAGTACATATGTGCCTTGTCAAGTCACACCAGCAAAGTAAACCACAGGAGCTAAGAAATTCTGAAAACTGTTTTTCTTTCAACTTACACCTGATTAATGAAAACAGGGTTCCATGCCCCGTAGAAATACTAATTAGGGAGAGGATATCCTCTTTCCTATTCCCTCTCCACTCCCACAGTTCCTGGTGGACAAACCAGTTCCTGAAGTACATGTAGTTAATGAGCTTCAAACTGCAAGCCCAACTGCAGCAGTTCCTTTTGCTTAATGGCCAACTGTACTGGACCACCCTCATTATCTCTCTGGGTTTGTTTACCAATAGGAAAGGTCACGTCGCTGCCTCAACCAATCAGGCCAGAGCAAAACAAGTGCGATAATCTGCAGCCACGCTGGCCAGACGAGTCGCGCTTCAGGAGCCGCGACGACGTCGTAACCTCAAGAGTGGCGCGTCCCACGGCCTCCGCGCCGACCTCACGCCTCACAAAGCGCCGCGTGTGAGAGGCTGCCTGGGTTAAGCCCACCGTCGCCCAGGCAGCTAATGAACTCATTTATGAAGTGGGAGTGTCGGGAAGGCCAGAACTGCACGTTGGGCCGCCTGACAGAGCCGGGCCATCAATCTCTTTAATGGAACCCCCGCGAGCCGCCCATCAACCACCCATAATACCGCCGTGGCCACGAGGCCTGAGCAGTCCACGAAGCAATCGTTCATTACTTGTGCCCGCAAATGAGCCTAGCCTTTATACTCCTGCCGGTGGTGCTGGTGGTGGTGGTGGTGGTGGTGGGGGGGGGGGTAATGGAGATCTCTCCCAGCATGAGGTGTCTACAATTAAGTCAAAGCTTTGCCTTTTTTGCTTTTTTGTCCTTTCTCTGGGAGGCTGCATCCCTGCATTAATGAAGCTCTTTCTCTCTCTCTTGGTCTCTCTGGGATCCAGGATATCAGCCCAAACAAGACGTTTTCTCTTTACTTTGATCCTCCGACTGGGCTCCACCTCAGATAGAGTTTTTAATTTGGCTTCCCAATTTCTGTAGCGCGAGCAATTTGTCTTCGGCATAATCTAATTAGCTCTGTTGGGTCGCTCGGCGGGTGTTTAGCATAAAAATACTTTTCAAAAAGGTCAAATGAGTTACCATCTCATTGTCTGTAGATGCGCCCAAGTTCCTGACCAACCACACCATCTTTTACTCTTGGGAGGGCAACCCCGTCAACATCAGCTGTGACGTCATGTCTAACCCTCCGGCCACCATGCTGTGGAGGAGAGAGCGCTTCACCATCTCTTCAGAGGGCACTGCCAACATCCAGATACACACCGCTGAGGGCAAGTCCTTACTGGAGGTGGGTACATCCGGATATCCTGATTGGTTGCGCTGAGTGTGTACTGAGAACTCGAGACGTCTGGTTCTGTGCCGATCCACCTCTGTTTCTCAACGTCTGAGGTACGAGATGGGAAGATTCTATTGAAAAGGCACGTCCATCAGTTCTCCATCACTTTATATTTGTTATATTTAATTCCCTGTTATAACTGTCTGTGCACCCATCTCCTCGGATGCTGCAGTTGCACTTTCCTTTTACTGTTGCTGTTTTTATCGCTTCTGCTACTTTATTGTGGTTGCTTTTTTGGCCATTATTTTTTAATTATAATTCGCTTTTTAATGTCTACTGTGTGGCTATTGCCTTGCCTTCTCCAAAGATGTTCATTGTCCAGAATGACCTGTGTTATACAATGCATAATATGTTAGAACCAATAAATCTCTTTGACTGGACTTTGAAAAGGTTAACGTACCAACTAGTTCTGCAGATGCTGCTATACACGCAGGCTCACTGGAAGACATGACTCAGTGTGTTTTTGTTTGGTGGTTGACTGGACTGAATGCTTTCCTGCAGGTCACCCCTGTGTCAGACCGGGACTTTGGTCGCTACAACTGCACTGCCAGAAACAACATCGGAGCCAAATACCAGGAGTTCATTTTGGCTCAGGCAGGTAGGACACAATGCTACTCCACTGCTCTCACAGTTCCAGAAGATGACCGATTCATCAGAAACCTCCTAAAAACACATCAGGGGGTTCACAAAAAAATATCCAGCGGGCTATTATGATTTCTAGTAGGTAGGTCTGAATTCTTTTGATTGGAGAAAGCGCGGCAAGAATCATTCCACCCACTCAGAGCCCTGCGTTTTGCACTCACTCTCCTTTGTTGTGGATAACTGCCCCATTTCCCTTTTTCTTTCTCTCTGGTGATGAATTCAACCAGTGCTCACGGACCCCCTATTTAGCCTAACCTAATCTCAAATAGTGCTTGTTGATTTACCATAGAGCGTGCTATTTACTAAAGTACCCCCTAATTTACGGTAGCACTAGCTAACACGGTACACAGTAGCACAGTCCAATTCGCTTTAGTGCCGATTCAATTACTCCATCTCCCACAGTCCACGTACAGTAGAAGTGGAACTCTTGCGGAAAAGCTGACTTCAGAGGTAAAATACCCATTTCTCCCTGCCAGACACACCCAAAGACATTCATATTGCATGGGATGGGTACAGCTCAGTGGTAGAGCATGTGATTAAACATGTAAAGGTTGCAGGGTCGAATCCCCCATCTTTGTTGTTTTGGATGAAAGCGTGCTCGCTGAACCGAACACGTTATGCTTAGTCTGTATGTAAAGTTCGCCAACTTTTTCAAGTTTAATTTTAGCAATTCAGCGCCTATCAATAAGTCGGTATCCCTCTCCATGACTAAACAGAGATTGGGGAGTCAGAGCGTGTGAAGTGAGAGAGGAAGTCTCCGCTTTTTAAAACCCATCGCTTCCCATCCAGCTGGGCCTGATTTGTCTTCAAAGCTGATCATTAAAAGCCAGAGAAGCTGCCGGCTTGTGTCTGCCTGTGCAACCAGTTTCCCAGCTCCGTGCTCAAACTGGATCTTCCACCAGTTCCCAAGGAAACTGAGCTCAGGAGCTTACTCACTCGACACAAACGAGTGGTGTTTACATCTCTCTGATGATGCAGATGAAGCAGAATACCGCTCTGGAACTCTTATGACGCCGTGTCTTACTCCACTATGCCTTTTAGATCGTACACACCGGGTATAAAGTTTCAGCAGCAATTCTCTAGTTCGGGTAAGGACTGGCGGTTAGGTCCTGCTGTTGTACACCGTGCCACACTGAGAGGACTAATATGTTCCTGTTGTTCTAAGAAAGGGCTCCGTAGGACAGAGAGGGGCCTCATTTGATTTGCCCGTGCCCCGCCGTGTGACTCTGTCACATGAAAGGAAGTGTTTGTGCGATAACGAGTTGACCGCTGATAAACACAATGGCCGCCGTCCTTTCAACGGCACCCCCGTGTGAGGTAATATATGTGCTAGCATCTCAGAACCACAGGGAGGGTTCCCATGGAGATATTCGAAGACATTCTCAGGGGCCATTGATCAAAGAGAGCGATATTACAGACCGGTATATTTCCCAGATCTCTGTTTTTCTTTTATGGGATGTACTGTATCTCCACCAACGCTGCTGTTGTTTTCTCCCAGACGTACCGTCGAACCCCTACTCGGTGCGGACCTCTGCCGTGTCCCAGCGGGTTGCCACGGTGACCTTCATGAAGCCAGATTCCCATGGGGGCGTCCCCATCGGTCACTACCTGGTCCACTACAAGGAGACCGGCTCCCAGGACTGGAGGGGCGTCAAGTCCCATGGTGTTCAGAGTGAGTGCCACGACGCCATCTTGTTTGTGTTGTTATTATCCTCACTCAATATCATTCGAATACCCATGGAAGGAAAACAAGACTGACTCATCCCTACCCAACAGCATTTGGGTCCCTAGCCAAACACTTGTTTACACTTAAAAATGCTCCCCAGTTACCCCAGTGGATTTCATCATGATAGGCCACTTTAAAAGGGAAAAAAACGATCCCTGTTGTGTTTTCCCTGTCCTGTGGGGTTTGCTGTTGTGTGAGGAAGGTTAAGTCAAGGTTCAATCCTGCCCTGTTAGGCTCTGCCCAGCATAGTCAGGTTAGGATACTTGATCTAGGTTTAAGTGTTTCTGTAAGTAACCTCAAACTCCCCCCCCCCCCCCACACACACACACAAACACATTGATTGGTCCACGGCTCCTAATCTGCCTCTGATCCTGTAGTGCCCTCTCTCCTCAACGATCTTACACATCCTCCTCGCTGCTACATGGGTCACAACCTCTGACCACCGCGGAGGACAGGGAGAGAGGGGGAGATAAAGAGAGAGGGGCGAGGCAGAGTGAGAGGAGACAAGAGAGAAGGATTTTGCACACAAAAAAGGAGGGAGGGAGGCAGAGAGGGAGACAGAGAGGGAGGGAGGCAGGCAGAGAGGGAAGCAGAGAGGGAGGCAGAGAGGAAGGGAGGCAGGCAGGGAGGCAGGCAGGCAGGCAGGCAGGCAGGGAGGCAGAGAGGGAGGGAGGGAGGGAGGGAGGGAGGGAGGGAGGGAGGGAGGCAGGCAGGCAGGGAGGGAGGCAGAGAGGGAGGCAGGCAGGCAGGGGACCGAGCAGGGAGCACAGTCTTCTGAGTTCCCTCCTTGGCTCCATGATTCCAAATTGATTTGTGAGGGTCTCAGGGGAGAGTGAGCGTGATGTGAGGGACTTGAAAAGGGGGGAACTCAGAAGGACAAACGGCCGACGATAAGGAGGTCTGACAAACCTGAAAGGCTTATCGCTAATACCCCTCTTTTTAGAGTCAATTACAAAACAGAGACGGAGCGGCACAAATGTTAAGCAGCAAGATTCACTGAGGTAGAGGGAACCATGAGCCGGGAGAGAGAGAGCGAAGGAAGGAATAAGACATGCATTAATACAACAACCGAAAACAAGTGATATCAAGCAAATGTATTCATTAAGTTAATCGACATTCACTTAGCTTAGGTTTGTTTATATACCTATAACTCATTAAACACGTTTCTCTCGGTCTCAAGGTGACCATTCATGTTCTGAGATAGAGAATGCTCTTCATGACCAGTCTGAAAGTGACGTTTATTTAATTATAGAAGCTACTACAGATCTCAGTCGCAATAGAGAACATTCACCACATTATCATTGAGTATAATGAGTTGTCTCCCTCCTTTCATTTAAATGGCCTTTACATATATTGAAGGTCTGTTGAAACCGTGGCAAAACATTAGGCTAATAGCTACTCACTACCATTTAGCTAACATCCCCCCATTAAAGAACTGCAAGGCAACCAGTAGCCTACCAGTCTGTGTAGAAAAGAAGCCCAGGCTAGCAAAACAACAACTGTTTACTCAAGTTCAGAGCGTCCTTAACTTTGAATGAACATCCTTAAGGGCTTTAGTTGGGGTCAACCTCAAACGCTATGTAAATGTCTATCCAAGCAACTCCCAATTTCCATAAAGTCGAAAACTGTGATTTGAGACTGTGTTCCTCAGATCCTTAGTGTGCTATGATCACATCCAAACCCTGCTGTGATGCCATACATTGTGTCCTTTCATCTGCTGCTCTCACTGATGACGGCACTGTTATTGCCACTGCAAATAGCTTACAATAGAACAGCAAACATGAATACAAATGTCAGATAGAGTTAGCGATTAGTTAGCAAGCGCGTCTATTGCACCCGGTCGTGTTCGGGGGATGCAGAGGGGGGGGGGGGGGGGTTCATGGATATGGCTTCAAATGCTCGCTGAAAATCCACCGTGGGAGTACCAACAGTGAAGAAAGGAACGTTTCAAACCGCAGCTAGTGGAGGAGAAGAGGAAAGGGGGAAGGAGGAGGGGGGCCTTCCCACTAGCTTAACGACGGTGGATTTTGACACAATGCAGTAGTACATGAGTACAGAGAACTCGTTGTGAAAGAGAGTGCTCTATGGAGACCAGAGCTGTCCAGGCATTCCATTGACGGCCAGACACAATGGGTTTTCATTAGCGGCGGTATTGACTTCTGCAAGTAGCAGGGTTTTAAGGGTGTTATAAGCTGTGTTGCAGGGGAGGCTTTTAACATGCTTGGTGAATGCATTTACCTCGGGGAACGGACCAATGCTGAATAAGTGAAGCATAATAGAGAAGAAAAGGAATTGGACTCGACGTCTCACGTGAATTCTCTCCCACACGCTCACACACACACAGTGCTCGGAGTTGTGGCGTGAAGGCAGGTGTGAGTTCTTGTTCTCTGTCCTACTTAGAAGTATAGGGGCCCTTCTTTGCTCGTGGGTCTCCATCAGCGACACTAATGCTCCTGTCACTTCCTGGTTCCCTCCCTAGTGACGGTGTTGCTAATGAGCCTGGAGCCCAACACCACGTACGAGGTGCGTGTCGCCGCCGTCAACGGGAAGGGCCAGGGAGAGTTCAGCCACACAGAAACCTTCCAGACCCTGCCCATACGTAAGCATGGTTTTATCCCTATCCTATTCTCTCCTTCCCTCACCTCAGCCTGTACCCTCTTACATGGGATGAAACCATTTTGTTTTCTGTCCTGCCCCACCTCACCCCTCCACCCACAGGAGAGCCCAGCCCCCCAGCGGTGCACGGCCAGAGGGGGGTAGGAAAGGTGTACAGGCTTGGGCTGGTCAAGCAGGACGACGGGGGCATGCCCGTCGTGGAGTACATCGTCAAGTACAAAACGGTGAGGAGCGCAGTCTGCCTGCGGGCGTCATGATGGAACAGCAGGGGGGAACAGCCAGTAAGGCTGCTCCTCGCTCTCGCTGTCTCTCTCAGGATCTTTATCTGAGGGAAGTGTCTGCAAGGGCTTTTCATCCACCTACTGGCTCTGTGGAGTGCGTGTGGGCGGGGTGCCAATTACACTTGGAAAATGACTCTGTGTCGAGGACTTTGTTGATATATATTTGTTATTATATTATATATGAAATGTTCTTTGTGGTGGAAATGTGCAATAAGTGTGGTGGGCAGTGCTTTGATGTGAGTTGGTTGTTTGTTAGAGAAAGTGGGGGGTAAGAAATTCCTTTCAAAAAGAAAAGAAAACCTAGCTACATATTAATTTGTTTATGAACACAAATAACCAGACCGCACGGACGAAAACAGACAAAAAAACCCTCACACACACACCCAAGCCACATGAGTAACGACATTTGAATAGATGGGAGCCTTCTGCCTCCTCAATACTAATATGACTGAGCAGGCATATCTCTGTGCCATAGAAAGGCAGACAGAGATTTGAAATAATGCTGTGGCAGATGAAAGTGCTGCGAGGAGGGAAGGTCAGGGTCTATCAGCCAGTCCTTTGAAGGCCAAACATGACCGAGCACTGGAAGAAAAGGACAATCCTTCACGCCTCACTAATCCTACAGCCTCCTCGTCCGAGATGACCCTGACGCAAGCGCACACGCGGCATCGACACACTCTCTCCGACACACACGCCCTTCTATATCAGCGGCAAAAATGCACATGAAGCAACACACACACCACCAAACAACACCCGGACAGACATCACCCGCATGGACAGGCTTTCCCTTTCAAACCAGAACTCCACGACTTGGAAAATGGAACCATGCACCGTTTGCCAAAAGCCCATTCCACACTAGTCTGTGGGTTATTCTGACATTTGGTGGCAAGGGCCTTGGAGGCTAAACGGTTGAATATGCATTTGGCATGCTGTCAAAGCACAGGCCCCCGACTGTGACACTTCAATTTCCTCCTCTGTGTTATTCTGTGATGAGATAAAAACCTGTTTAAAAGACAGGAGGCGTAGGGAAGGATGGGATCGGGAGGGGAAAGGAAGGAAAGGTGAGGGGATGAGTGGGAGGTGAGAAAGGAAGGAAAAGTGAGGGGATGAGGATGGAGGGGGTGAGAAAGGAAGGAAGCGAAGGTGAGGGGATGAGGGAGGGGGTGAGAAAGGAAGGAAAAGTGAGGGGAGGAGGATGAGGATAGAGGGGGTGAGAAAGGAAGGAAGCGACGGTGAGGGGATGAGGGAGGGGGTGAGAAAGGAAGCGAAGGGGAGGGGAGGAGGGAGGGAAGGAAGTTAAGGTGAAAAGTGGGGGGGGGGGGGTCACTCCGTGTCCTCCCCTCCTGGCTGACCCTCTCTCTCCCTCCCTCCCTCCCCAGGATAAGGAGGAGCAGTGGATGACCAAGCTGGTCCCAGGGCTCAGTGACTTCGCTCTGCTCCAGCCTCTGCAGTGGAACACCCGCTACGAAGTGGAGATCACCGCCCGCAACGTCAAAGGCCTGTCAGAACCCGCCTTCTACCAGTTCTTCATGCCTCAGAAACCCGACATCACAGGTACACACACGTCTTAGTTCTGCACTGGCAGTAAGGCGTCTAGACCAGCCACTCTCAACGCTTGGGCCTCAGGGACCCCCTGCTTTGCGTGCGTTAGAGGTTTCCCTCTTCCCAACACACCTGATTCAAATGAATGGGTGGTTACCAGGCTACTGCTGAGCTAGATAACGACCCATTCGTTTGGATCAGGTGTGTTGGAGCTGGGAAACATGTAAAACATGCAGGGCAGGGGGTCCCAGAGGACCAGGGTGGAGAGGCTGGTCTAGGCGGAAGGGCAGTGTAAAGAGGTTCACTGTTTGAATGTTAACCTCTGTGTTCTCCATCTGAATCCACTTCTGAATCATTCGTTGTGCCATTTTGGAGGGGGGGGGGGGCGGGTTGAAAACAGACATGGGGTCAGATGGCTGAGCGGTTAGGAAAGTGGGCTATTAATCAGAAGGTTGCCAGTTTGATTCCCGGCCGTGCAAATTGATGTTGTGTCCTTGGGCAAGGCACTTCACCCTACTTGCCTCGGGGCAATATCCCTGTACTTCCTGTAAGTCGCTCTGGATAAGAGCGTCTGCTAAATGACTAAATGTAAATGTAAACACACACACGCTGCTATACGGACCTCCACATGCACACCGTCTTGTATAATCCACCTACTGATCTACATCCTCTGAATTTTGATGCCCACACTCTCTCTACTGAAAGTTAGTCAAGGAGCCGGGGTGAGGAAGCAGGATCAAATATGGAGAGCTTTGCCTTGATTCACCGATGCTGTTTGAAGAGCGTATCTCAAGCCATCAGCAGCACTCCTGCATGTGGACTGATGGAGACCGTGTCGGAGCGGAGAGGAATGTGATACTTATCATATCCAACCACCCCAGGCCAGATTTGAAATGGGGCCACACAACACCACCACCCCCTCCGCTTTCCACACACACACACACACACACACACACACACACACAGTAAAGAGTTTGATGCTGTCGGCCTCCGAAATGTTTACACGTGGCACCACACACAAACTCAGAGTAGAAGCACGCAATCCCCCCCCCCCCCCCTCCTGGACGGTGTGTTTTTCTCCAACGTAGCCCTGTCCTGGATTCTATCCAGTCCCCCGTAGTGTTAGTTGACCACCTGCACTCATCCGTGAACAAAAACAAGAAAGCAAAAATCTCGTTCCATCGTTTCCATGCGACCCTCTCTGTCTCTCTCTCTATCTCTCTCTCTCTCTCTCGCTCCCTCTGTCTCTCCCTCTCTCTCTCTCTCTCTCTCTCTCTCTCTCTCTCTCCCTCTGTCTCTCCCTCTCTCTCTCTCTCTCTCTCTCTCTCTCTCTCTCTCTCTCCCTCTGTCTCTCTCTCTCTCTCTCTCTCTCTGTCTCTCTCCCTCTCTCAGAGGTGGTAACCGTTAGTCGTTTATTCTGCCTCAGATGGAGCCACTGTGTGCCTCTGTCATTACCGTGCTGGCTTAAATCGCCCGTGAGTGTGTGCGCTGCTTTTCAAATGGAAAACAAGAGTGGGAACACGGCGCTAACGGCAGGGTCACTTCGATTGGCTGTCCCCTCTCGTTAGGGACCTCTGGTGCATGTTGGGAAGGAGGCCGGCCGGGCGGAGGGAGGGAGGGAGACGGAAGGCAATGGAAGGGGTGAAAAGATAGCATCTCTGTTTCTGTGTCTGTTTTAAGGAGGACAACCCTGGGGACTTTTCACCCATGAAATCTCAGATCTAGGCAGGTGGAATACCTCACTGGTGGTGGATACTGGCAAAACCTGTCTCTATCTGCTTAATATACTCTACCTGTCATGCATATAGATGCCTTTCTTTCTCTCTTACTCTCTCTCTCTCTCTTTCTCGTGCACACAAACGGAACACACACACTCTCTCACAGCCATTGTGAAACCATGTCGATTGAATAGAGGTGGCTGCCTGCTGTCGCTCACTAAACAATCTCTCTATCCAATTCCCTCGCCATACATTATGCATTCAACGGTGGCTTTTATTTATTTATTTTTTCTTTTCACACTTTTTCCTTTCTGTTTTCCTTGCGACGGACAACCTCTAAACCCCTTATCCTTGCCCTTCTTCCCCATAAACCTCTCCTGAAAAATGGCATTGATTGCCACCCTGTCCAGGGTCTCTTTTCAATTTACTCTCCTTCCCTCTATCCGGCTTAAATCATACAGATCCCACTGCTTTTTTCCCCCTCCTAAATCACTGCAACCTCCCTCTTCCTGTCCCCATCTCCCTCCTTCTCTCTCTTCCTCCTCCCAGTTTATTCCTTTTTGACGGATTCACTGAACGCTTTTCTCTGTGTTGTGAAACCACCTGGTTATCTAAGCTCGTTTGAGACCGGTGTCTTTCGAGGGCAGCTTTTAGAGTTTGCGTTTCCTTTGTAGGGCACAAATGTGCCGTTTGAAATGTTTATGTTGGAATACAGACATGTTGTTTTTACATTCAGACACTTAGTAACACTTGAGCAGAAAGCCTACCTGGAAAGGTTCCTCAGCAAATCAAAGAGTATATATATATATTATGTTTTTTACTGTTGTCCACTTGAGCAATTACTGCCTTCATAAATTTGCCGTACTTTCAAAAACAACGACAAGACTAGGCAACGATTTGTAAAATGATTCATCGCCACAGTCGGCAGAGATCCTTAAATCAAGCTGTCTAGTTGAGGAGCTCACATGTACAGTACTGGAAGTCTACGGCTTACAGTGGTAGACTTACAGTCTACCAAAGCCAGCCTCTACAGAACTTTATCAAGACGAGGATCAGGTATGATGCACGCAACCTATTTTGAATAAGACATTATGCCAGACAAATGCAAAAACTAGACAGGTAGTCTCAGATCCAGCCAATTCCCGGCCAATCAACACAACAGCGTTTTCGGTCACACTGATTACAGGTAATCGGTGCAGCTGTCTCACTCCGACACGTTTCACTGTGTTCTCCCTGGGCTCCGGGTGCCTCACCATCTCCTGTCCTCCCCTCAGCCCTGTCTAGGCTCACACGTCTTTTAGCACCGAGCGCAGCAATCAACTCGGCGTAGGCGCCAAAATGGCCGCCCATTTCGTTCCACAATCCTGATGGCCGAGAGGGTACTTTGCTCTTTGAAACGGTAGTTCTGCCGTAAAGCTTCGTTGGGGCTCACCATTTAGGTGGACTTGAAAGGCAGTTGTGGTGGGCGTTCGGAGAGCCCGTCGACGTGTGGAGCTGCTGAGAGAGGCGCATCCAGACGCTGTTAGGGAGAGCGACTGCGTGGTCCGGCACGTGTCGGATGCCTCCATGACCCCTGAACTCTGGCAACGAGGGCGCAAGGCTGTTGGAGCCGTATGTGTTCAGAGACAATATGAAACTCAACGTCATGTCCCAGTTATGAGACTTATTCGAGGCTCAATTTACGAGGCGAGCGAATGTTGAGTAGACGTCGCCTGGATGGTGGATGACTATGAGCATGTTTTTTCGACTGCTATTGATATCATGCCTTTATCGAAATAAATGAGGCCTTACTGTGAAGCATAGTGGCTTTCATGCCAGATATTGATTTCAGAAACATGGTGTGGACGCCATTTACGTGAATGCTTTAGACTTAGACGCTTTACACTTATCCATAACACTGCCTTTCAAATACAACTACTCTTCTCAACAGCGGTCTGACACAAGTCAATACAAGTGTATGTACAAACCTCAAGCCTGCTAATGGTTCTTCAGTATTATGAACATCAGTATTTAATTACTTGGCACCTGTTTTCTGGAATAATTTGTACAGTACTTTTAAATTGCAATGCCTTTTGTGTGGTACTTGCTTTTGTTGCATGTTTGTAATGTTGATCTGTTTTAATTTGACTGTAAAAAATAGAAATGTCTATTTTGAAGACACCGGCACTACAATGGCACTTCCTGTCTGCAATCACGTTACATTACCTTGTTGTTTGTTTTTGCCACGCAGTCAATTATTTAATCCCACACAATTTCCCAGGCTGGTGTTTTTTATACATTTTATTCATTCAGCCGACACTTTTATCTAAACTAACGTACAAATAGTGCACATAGAAAGTAGATAAAGGGTATAAGAGAATGATAAGAGAAAACCCCACCTCTTGGAATCCATTAACAACTGACCCAGAGGTTTGGTGGTTATCTCAGTCGGATGTAATTTTCCATGTCCTTAAAGCTGGCTTTAAGAAAACTTTAATCATGTTAATGGCAGCTAATAGAGCCTTATTAAGGGAAAATCGACAGACCAGTCTCCCCATCGCTCTCTCCATCCCTCTTTCCAATCCTCTCCATTCCTCCTCTCCAGGCTTATTACCAAGGTTTTAATGGACGTGCTAGTCCTCCTGCGGGGTCCTCAAACACCACCAACAGCACTTCACTAACCAACTCGCTTAAGATGTCCGCCTCACCCACCATCCACCAACGCCTACGTTCATCCCTACGCGCTTATCTAGAATGCATTAGCACCTGCTCACTTCCCAATCAGCAAGCCTGGTTCAGACATCATTAATCGAGTGACTACTCTCAGATATAATCGAGTGAGCGTCAATCAGAGCTCAGGCCTAATGAGTAGATGCTGTCAGAGCGAGGTGCGTTCTCTATCTCCAGGATATGTTGGATGGCCTGCATTAGCAGGTAGCAAAAAAAAAGCTGCTAATGGCAATATAAATCAACAAACAATCAGAAAATAGTTTTTTTCCAGGTTGAATGCGACAAGGCAATACTATAAATGATAGTATAAATGGGTTTAGTTTTTTTTAGTAGAAACAAATCAGAGTACAGTATTTAATCGGGTTGCAGGGGGAAGTTCTGTGGATAACCCTGCCCTCAGAGTGATTTCAAATCCCTTCAGATATGATTAGACATCTTTATCTTCTCATAGTCACTGCGGTGCATCCAAAGTCTCAAACACTCAGCTCCTGCCAATGAAGTTTATGTCAAAGGGAGAGTTGAAAGTTGTGTTATTGAAGCCATGTCATGGTAATACATTGAATTCATTTGAATATTCAAGGAGGCCTGTGTAGCCAGGGGCACTTAATTGACAGTGCAGAACAAGAAAGAGAACATGGTTTTTCCCAGCGCGCCCTGGCTCCCAGTCCACTCAGTCATCTGCAGAGACCTTGAGAGTTTGATACAGTCATTGCATATGCAGCACACTGAAACCGTATTACACCACCACCATCATTTGAACATTGAGATGCCTAATGGACATTTACGACATGTTCCCGTCAGAAACGCATTTCATTCAGTTTGGCTGGATTATTTTTCATTTCACCTTATTGCTTGGCAAATTGGAAATTGGAGGTGTGGAAGGAAGAGAAGTGATGTGTATGTCCCCCTGGCTCGCTCGCGGTCCTTCTCATTTCAAACGTGTTGCTTCCCATCCTTTGATTCCGTCCAATAATGCGGAGATCAAACCAGACCGGTAATGGCATGCAAGGCAAGGCAAGGAGCTTCAGCGCTCAGGCTAACGGAGGGATGGTTTGGTGTTACGGTCCATGTGCCACTGTACAAAGAGCCAGAGAGGTAATGAAATCTCTGTCTCAGAATGGCCTTTTTTTTTTTCTTTTTTTTTTTTGCAAACTATCCTTTATGTAGCTGGGAGAGGAGTCACATTGTCTACTGTATTTCTGTCCTTTCATTCAGTTCAAGGTCAAAGATTTAAGTGAAAGTTGATTTTAGTTCCTGTTTTTGCATAATCTAGACATATTCATAGAAAAGAGGCTCAGGATGGGCAAACAACACACAGAAGGTTGTGTACGATGGGAGTCTCCTGAAATAGCTGTTGTCGTTCAGCGATTACTGAGAGTCCAACTGAACTGTGCAATCACATTATTGTTTTTGTTTAATCTATCGATTGTTCATGCCCTTTCTTTATGTGCAAATTGCTCACAAGGTCATTACTGGAATTCATGTCCTCCAGTATGTCCTCCCAAGGCAGTTGGGCTATAATTGAATAGTGACATTTTATGTGAATGGTTATAAGGTAATTAAATTTTAGAGTGCATTGTGAATGCTGTGGTTTATTAGGCAATGAACAGATGCATTCATTGCATTATCAATGGTTATCAGAATAAGCACAACACAGTAATTGATGTAACGCTAACTCCACAGAAAAGTCATAATTATGATTTTGTCCTTTTTCTTTGTCGTACAGCATCCATGAGTCGGAAAACAAATATTTTTTAAGTTATTGTTCCGAAAAAGGTGTTATCATTGCTGTGGTTAATATGATTGCAAACAAATTATACTAAATTTGATGAAAAAAAAGTTGAAAAAGGTCAAATAACTGATTATTGTACTCCCTTGAGACTTACCATGCGCTCTTCAGGAGAAAGCAGCAGAAAGGTGTTTACTCTCACCAAGCTCATGTGTCTTGAACAGAATTCAGATTTAAACGCGTGGTAACAGCCCTGTGGCTCTCAGGAAATATTGATCGAATCCAAAAGGCTGCCGCCTCAAATCCCACGGAGGCCACAAGAAAAACACAAGCTCTGTTAATTTGGATTCCTAGCCACAAGGCGCTCTCTCTCTCTCTTGCTCTCTCACTCTCTCTCCCCCCCCTCTCTCTCTCTCCGTCTCTCTCTTGCTCTCTCACTCTCTCTCCCCCCCCCCCCTCTCTCTCTCTCTCTCTCTCTCTCTCTGTCTCTCTCTCTCCGACAGATCATAGTGCTACCGCTAAAGTAGAGCCGGGTGTCTCGTTAGCCAGGATGCTGCTCTGTGCCGATTGCTTCTGCCTTGAGGTTTAGGTTAGCCAGTGGGCTAGGCACAGTTGGCCCGAGGACGGGTGTGCCCGTGAGTTTACCTTGGACCTGTCTGGGAGACACTGTGTGTGATTAACTCCCACCCCAAGGTCACCACTCCCAATCCTCTCTCCAGTGGACACTAACAGGTACCATGCCTGGGGTGTGCTCATAATGAGCTTCCATACCGCAGTGGTATTCAGTGAACAAAACATGCTGTGTCTGGGGTAATTGGCTCTTGTGAGATGTTTGGGAGAAAAATGATTTGGATCCCTTTTGTTTTGGTCTTCAAGGCAAGTTCCTCCCACGTCATGTTTTATACATGTACGGACTGCACGCGATGAGCTCTCCGTACTGTACTGCATGTATGTCTGTCCTTCCAGCCCCAGTGACTACTCCCAGCCAACGAGTGGACAGCTAGCGACTATTCTTGCTCGAAAGCCCACCGAAACCCTCCCGATTCCGGTGAGTCCTGGCCTGCCCTGACTGACCGTGCTGTGTGTGTGTGCGTCTGTCCTGCCTTAGCAGAATCCCTGTTCAGCGGTCTGGGCCTGGGGCCGGTGGTGGGGCTGGGCCTGGCCGGCCTTCTCCTGGTGCTGGTCCTGATCGACGTCAGCTGCTTCTTCCTGCGCCAGTGCGGCCTGCTCATGTTCATCACCCGCCGGCTGTGCAGCAAGAAGACGGCCACCAGCGGCAAGAGCAAGGAGATGGAGGAGGGGAAGGCCGCCTACCTGTGAGTGACCTTTCACCTTCTCGTCTTCCGCCCCTTCACAGGGCGTTCGGCCACAGTTAGTCTGGGTTCTGTGACGGTAGTCGGCGAGTCACCCATTTCCAAGAACCCACTGACGTCAAAATCGGTCTCAGTACGGCGGTTCGTAAATGAGCGGCCTCACAACTATTGATATGCACTGAATGTCACTTCATAGATGAATGAACCTCCAGATTCTGTCTCATTTCTGTTCCCGTTAATCACTCACCAATCATTCATGCTTCACTCTACACTATGCACTATTTGACATATCACATATGATATATTTGAAGCCAATTTTTTGCCACTGTTTCCGTGAGTGCGTGTGTGTGACTGTGTCTTGACATGCATCTGTGTTTGTGAGTGTCAGTTTTAAGGTGTACCACATGCTTACCTGTGTTTCAGCCCGCCTAAGCAAGCCATTAAAAAGATGTCTTAAGAAATCCCAGATAACAGTGTTTATTGCACCAGCACAGTGATTTTCAACGTCCTGAAGTTGCTTTCAAAATGAGCAGTCACGTAAGGTGCTGCTGATCAGCATAGCCATGACATTGATAGGCTGTGACTAGTCAACTGTATGTCTGGGGTGGAGAGAGGAGGGGAGGGGGGGAGGGCAGAGGAGAGGAGGGGGCAGGGGAGAGCAAGGCAGGGCAGGGCAGGGGAGGGGAGCGGAGGAGAGGAGATATTTTGCTGAGTCACAGAGCTTAATGGAGTGTGGGTTGTGTGAGTGAGTGCGCAGTACTTGCGTGTGACTGTGTACAGAGATGGTAGGCTGAGTCAGATTCAAGTCTTTTCAAGAAGGGCAGCTCTTTGCATTTGGAACCTCAAGAGGTTTTGAGTGTTCTATTGGTTTTCATACGTCATGTAAATGTTCCACTTCTCATTACAATAAATGTCAAATAAAAAGTGTTATTAGCAAAAGTAGTGAAAAATGACATTCAGACCGAGTTTTAGTTTTTGCACTAGAGTTGACACAGGGCTGTCAAACGTGTCAGTACAGTAAACCTTTCTCCAAACTGTATATAATGCCATCCCTTAACTCTACTTTATATTGTCACCAAGTAATTAATTGGCTGATTAAATATTCATTGGTTTCATTTATGCACCATTTCAGCATTATTGGTAACTAACCAGAACACAAATTTGCATTAGTAATCTATAATATTGTTCATTTAGTTACATATTTGATGTAATTTAGTCCTGGAATTATTCGTTTAGTATTGAGGAGGAATGTGCTCATGTGGAAAGGTGCTTTGTGTCTTCTTAATGAATTCCAAGAATATTAGAATAAGAATACCAGTATTTTGTGCTCATCTAGGATGCATATACTGTTTGGCCGCAAATTTAATTGAGAATATAATGAATTCAGGAACTTGAAGTACTATGCCTTTTTAAATTGCTATTGCCAAACACCACACGGCAAGCACTATACATCATTTAATTGAATGTTTTCTCATCTTGCAGTTGCATTTACAGTAATAAGACTGCAATAATTAAAAAAGCACAATTACCAAATTGAACAATAATTTACAATAATCACCTATGTGTGATTGCATCGACCAGAACCACTCCGGTTCCTCCTTTTCCTGATGTGCTGTCACTCTCATAGCTGCGAGTATGGCAGACTTATTAGCGCTTAATGACACAATCATGAACAAATGCTCTAATTGTTTGTTTACTGTAAACTGTTGTGAGATGGATGTGTTTATAGATGGATGTCTAACTTGTCACCCAAACCCGTGTGAAAACCTCATACAGCATGACGTACAAACTCCTCTTTATCTAGTCATAGTTGAACGTTTGAACTCTAGGCCACAAAGCCCCTCTCCACCATATTCTCCTCGGGTCCAAAGCTTTGTTGTGGATGTCCTCATTGCTGTAACTAACACTACAATAGGGAAGCTTTGGCACACACAAACACGCACACACCCTCCCTTATTGTCACCTCTCTGGGTGTTAAACACTACTACTGCTGATATCAAAACGGCACGTGGAAAGCTTGCTTTGTGTCGCAAAGTCCATCATGCCTGTGTGTATGCGAATGGGTATGTGTGTGTGTGTGCGTACGTACGCGTGTGAGAGCAGGGGTGATGGGTCCAAGGATCCCATCGTTGAGATGAGGACAGAAGACGAGAGAGGGACTAACCCAGACGACGGGAGTCCAGTGAATGAGCCCAATGAGACCACTCCTCTCACAGAACCAGAGTAAGAACCTGCACGACCAGAGACGCAGGGTTCCAAGCCTGGTCCCTTGTGTATGCAGACCCAGACAGTGGGTCTTGGGTCGAGCAGAGGCCAGGGCAGGGCCCCATATACAGTACAAACACAGTCAAAATATGCTGTTCCACTCAGTTCTTCTGCCAGTTAGAAGCTCAATATGTGCTCAATAAATGAATACAAGGGGCTCAATAAGTAATTACATCAGGTAGATTTATACAGTGGGACAGAGGACCATTCTGTCACTCAAGTTAGCCGACATGGGATTCAGTTGGCTCACTTAAATGTTCAGGGTCAAGTGGCCAACACAAGCATTGATGTGGCTGACACAAGCATTGAGGTGGCTAACACACGTGTTGCGGTGGCTAACACTACGTTTAATGTGGCTGACACAAATGTTAAGGTGGCTGACACAAATCTTGAGGCAGCTAACACATGGTGCCCTGATGTCAGGTGACTAGTTAACACCACTGTTCTGGTGGCTAACATCCTTGTTCAGATTGCTAACACTAATGTTCAGGTTGCTAACAGCGCATCTTTAGGTGAGGTGACTGTGTGTGTGGTGTAGAGGGTCCTGGGTGTTGTCTTACCCCCAAAAGAGGCTCTCTGTCCAGGCATGTGTTGGTAGGCTTGCTGGTGTTGACACTGTTAACTTTGGTATTAGTGGTGCCAGGAGCCTGTAGATGATCTATTCTTGTTTATGAATCCATTTTCCTGCCGTTTCCCTGTTCGTCACCATGGAAACATCCACTTACCACAACACCTTACAATCTCATAGCTCATCTTAATGAGTACTTCAGGTAATTAAATAAACGACAACAGTGCATGCTGTTATTTGGAACACCTTTTAATCTTCTGCAGTCTGTCATAGCATAGAGAAGCATCCTAAGCCCATGTTAAATGTTCTTCATCCTTTTTCGACGATTTTCACAAAAAGGGCAAAACTGGAACACAAAATTGAACCAGCTACGTTAAGATGTTTCCACATCCCAAATGATTAAGTGTTAGCGTTCATCATTTCAGATTTATTCCGACTGATGCAAAGGCACATTACGTTGATGGTACAAGCCATTTTCTCTCTCTGTTTTGACCCCACAGGAAGTTACCCCTGAAGGAGGAGAACGGGAAGGAGACTCTGAAGCCGGATATGATCGAGATCAAAGTTCACAGCGAGAACAGTCTCCACACAAAGCAGGAGGACAGCAAGGCGTAATGAGATTGAACGCCCTGCGCCGCCACCAGAACATTCCGAGCTCCCTCTCCCCGAGACCCAAACCCAGAAAAACAAACACGCACCCCGACGAGGAAAAAAAGAGGAGTAAAAAAAAATATACATCGGTTTGTAATTATGGTTCTGTAAATATAAAATATGAGAGGGCAAAATGGAGGCACCCAGAGAGACGCGTGCTCGGGCCCATTGATCGGTGAAGGCTCTCTATCAAAGATGGCTCCTGTTCAATACACTTATTGATCAGTGGTTGTATATTGGTTTTGATGTTTTGGTTGGTTTCACGTTTTTTCACGTTTTTTTTCACGTGTTTTCCCTTGGCTGTGGCTTTTCTAGTGCTTCTCTGTCTTGATTTGACACCTCACTTAGGAATTGTTTCCTCTCATCATTGGTACACACACACACACACACACATGCTGTAGACAAACACATCCCTACATGGAAGAAAGTAGAGTAGCAATTCCCGTTCCAAAGGTCCCTGCTATGACTAAGCTCTCCCATCACCTCCACAGACTAACCTATCATCCCTGTGGTGGAGTCTGTACAAACCACCTCGCTGGGGCCAGCACACACTCCAGTCCATCATACAAACTGTATGTGTGTGCTTGGCTACGACTACCCATTTATCTCCTAGCGGCTCTGAGCTAGAACTAAACCTAACACGAGCCATGTCGAGAGACAGCACCGTGCGAAGCAAGGAACCACAAGGTTCGACACACGGTGACGCTCATTTAGCAGGTGGTTCAAGGGCTTCTGAGCGGGCCTTTCAATGTTGTCCTTCCCCTGTTCTCATTTTGCGACGATAAATGTCTGAAAATCAAACAAAGTGGAATCGTAACGGTTTCTATCGCACATCCTCCTGATGTTCAGCTTTGTCTCTCCAGCCGAGAGCATGTGGTAAAGAGTATGTCTGCGCCGTCACTGCAAAAAAAGCTATTTTCTGTGTAAATACAGTTTGCATATCTGATCAAAGGAATTTTGACCATCAATCTGCCACTGCTCTTTCAGTTCTATAACATGGTTTTCAGTTCCCAAGCACTGAGGAAAACAAGAGGAGGGCTATACTGTATCAGAAAAATGGAAGATCTAAAATTAGCAACCATGCCAAGTTGTCAAAATGTTCCTAGAAAAGAAGATCATTTGATAATAGAATAGAATTGTAAACATGATTCGAGAGGGGGGGGGGGGGGTGTTTGGAGGGGTCAAAGACGCTTCAGAAGTCTACAGGGACCCCCTCTGATCATTTGTAATTTTATTTTGGGGGTCCCCTCCCCCAAAACGTTATTTTTTACATGAAACAAGTCAGTAAGGCTGGATGTCATTTTTAGGAGTGAATATCAGGCTAATCTTAAGTTATTGTTGAAATTCCACTTATAAGATTTCATAATATAAAAAAGTGGAAAAGATATGATTAAGAAAGCAAAATAGTCTTCAGACGTTTTGATAATGACATTTTAGTGGACCCTCCAAGAGTCATACGTAATTCCGAACCCTGATGGTAAGACCACAACACTGAGATCACTCAAATATTTAGCCTCTTTATAGGGATTGTGTAAATATGCTTTTCAAAATTCTGGAAGACACTTGTTCAAACGGTTGATGGATATACCAATATTGTGCAGTGTTGACAATTGCTGAGCTCTGAAGCTGGCTTGTGTTGATGCAGTGGGCTTGGGCACTGTTTCCCACGTCCTTGTAAGGTTTTGACTGTGATAAGGGTTCAGTGTTTCGGTTTTTTCTCGTTTCTTGTTTCCCCTCAGACGTCGACGATGAACAAGAGTGAACATTACGTTGTTCCTTTATTTGTACAGCAAACTAACCAGGAAACATTCCGTTTTTCAATGATTTGCCTCCTGTTCCATCTCCAAGGACATGTTTTGTCAGGACAAAAAAATTATTGATGTGCATCCAAATGAAATGTGAACATTGAATGTGGTCGTCATACAGTTTTGTGAGTAGTTATTGAAGATGAAAAAAGCAACCACTAGTACTCAGTCTGCTTGAGTCAACGTCAAGACTTTCAGGCTCATGACTGGTCTCATTTCAAGTCATCAGTTTTGTCATCAACCAGCAACGTCCAGATTTGGATCTCTTCAAGAACGGAGAGATCTAAACACAAAAGTATTTTTTGTGATGAAATTATGATTAATGTTGACTATTAATGATGTATAACGTTCAAATGACCAAAACCGTCTATCCTGTTGTTTTGCGTCCCACACGTAAAAGGCAGAGATTTACAACAAGTACCTGATTTGGAATGGAAAATGTTTTTGTCTGTTAATTTTCTTTACTCTGATGTCGTCATGTTATTGTAAATAGGTGACAAAAAAAAAGATATTTTACAAAGCTCTTATGTAAATATAACCAGGAGGTCTGTCGTTTTTTCAAATCAAACTGGCTTGGCTGTCTTGTGAAAGCTCTCCGGATGAATAGCTTGTTTTGTTCAGCTCTGTTTTGGTTCAGAGTTCAGTGACAGTGTAACATTGCTTCTTAATCTTCGTTTGCCATTCTCTCCAGAAAACATCAAGACAAGATTTCCCAGAGCTTCAGCAGAAGCTATTAAGATGTTAGCATGCCTCTTTCTTTTCCTACTGCCCCCTTGCTGCTGACCCAGCAGTGGAAAACACACATTCCTGCTTTGCTTTAATTGTGTCTGACTACCACCGGTCTAAGACCACAGCAATCTCAGTTACCAAACGGATCTTCACAGTGCCAAGGTTAGAGATTCAAACTGCTGGGGATATTGATGATTGACTCGGATTGAAGAAACAGAACGTATTGAATGCTGGGAAATGAAGTTCATTCACCCGAGTCACACATCTTAACAGGTGTGTGTGTATGTGTGTGTGCGTGCGTGCGTGTGTGTGCTTCGATTCTGAATACTCTGCCGAAAAACCAGATGATGGAAGTTTATGTTGGTTATCTATAGCCTGCATGTCTGAGATTTCCCCTCTGTACTGCTTCTCAGGCTCCATTGGTTTTTATCCGCCACCCTCATAAAACTGGCTTTGTTTGTGACAAGCCCTGGTACCTAGACCCCCACCGCCCCACCCCCCCACCTCTCCATCCCCACGCCGCAGCCCCAGAGTTGCTCTGTATTCTGTTACGACCACTGTAAATAAGGAACACAGTCTGGCGGCCATGAGATTTGTACATGTTCTTTTATATCTGAATATCAGTCTACTCCCCCCCCCCCCCCAAAATTCTCCTACATCACTCTGCTCTCACTTTCCATCCATCCCTCTCTCTCTCTCTCTCTCTCTCTCTCTCTCTCACCCTCTCTCTCTGACATCCTCAGCCCTGCTCTGTCTCTGTCTGTCTCCCTGCAGGGAGTAGTACAGCTGTGTGTTTGAGCTCAGTATGTTGGTCCTCCGGTAACCTCTAGCCACCCTCTCCACCTCCCAGACTGAGTGTGCTTACACAGGGGGCTGGAGACTGTCCAGGTCTCCCTGTGCCTGGGAAGCACCTACCAACCACCTGCCTTTCTGTCTCAGCTGTAAATAAACATGTCCTGGTATAAGATGACGTGTGTTGCAGCTACTTCTTCACGGGTCATTTCCTGTCTCGCCTGAAATGGGTTTGTTTTTGTAGTGTGCCGTATAGTCATTTCTAACCTTTATAACAGTAATCCTGACTCACTCCTTGCCAGTCAAACATTTACCATGGGTTTCTGAAAGCATTATGATGAAGGAAACTTTTTAGTCAAGTCTTCTGCAAAATAAAAAGTTTTGTAATGGGAGAACTGAATTGCTTTCAATCTAGTTAGCCCTCCGAGTAAAAAAAGGTCATTCCTGAAACAAAATCAGATTTGAGAAAGAACAAGGCTGCTTCTTTAGCAAGCTTTCTATTTCAAAATACTTTTTTAAGTAAAGATGATGGCCAAAGAAAGATTCAAAATAGAATTCCTTTTTTTCCGGCTGTGTTGCTCGACTGAACGGCCCCCTCTTCAAAACTCATTTGAAGTTTGAGATAACAGTTCATGCTGCTCTCTCACTCTTTCTCTCGCCACAGTGAGGGGCTCGGAGCTGATCGTCTGATTGGCTCCAAGTGTTCTTCTATGTTAATGAGGTAGTCAAGGGGGAGGCCATTACTACATCAAAGAGATGGCCATCTCTGAACAGCTTATCACCAACAACAAGCTCCGAAAGAGGCCTCGTTTGAAAAGGCACTTCCGTATCGGAGATTTCTTCTGCGCTGCAGGGGTCAGCATCATTACCCAGTGTTCATCAGTGGTTCCTAAATACATGTCAATGAGTGGACGAGACACTATTCTTTGACCATGGAGTACCTGATGTGGAGTGTTTTGACTGTCCACTCACTGCCGTGCGCACAAACACACGGATGCACAGCTGCACGTACACACACGTGTGCTCGCTCACACACACACAATGAGAAGCCGTTTTCCCATGCGCTGTGGTAAAGTCCTCCTCTGCAGGAACAGATGCCTCGGTAAGCCTTCAGGTACATTTCCTCCTAATCTTCCTGTTTGCAGAATATCCCATGGTGCCGTGTGCTGACAGAACTTTAATCCTTACAATAAGGAACTTTGGGAAAAGAAATCTGTAAAAGAATATTTCATATAATTGTTGCCCACACGCCCACATACGCGCACGCATCGTCTTACACACACACACACACCCTGCCATACAAAACTTTGCTTATGCGTAGAGAGGCGTCCCTGTAAAAGTCTCCACCACATGACAAAATCCTCTGGTAAGCCTTTTGGCAGGTGCAACTTCCGCTCCTTAATCTTCACGGTTTCAGAATCTCTCATGATGCTGAGCAAGGTATCCAGGGGCTTGTCTTCCCCTCGATAGCGGGGGAGGGGGCTAGGGGTGGGCGGGTAGGGAAGGGGGCTAGGGGTGCGGGTGGAGGGATGTGGGGAGCCAGGGGTGGGGGGTGGGAGGGGTCCTGGAGGGGCAAAGCGATGACTACTTGCTAATCAAGTAGCGAGTAAGTATGTGTGTGTATTCAGGTAGAAGGGTAGCGCCTCTGCTGAGCTTGTCTGCCTGTCTGCCTGTTGCCTGGCTGCCTGCCTGGCTTTCTGACTGCCTGCAGCCTGCCTAGGGCTCTGGCTGACAGACAGCCGGACAGGCCCTCTGGTAAGATCCCTCAGTGGGATCAGGCTGGTTGGAAAAGAAGGAATGACAGGGACAAGCGAACACCAAAGTCCTATGAGAGGAAGAGGAAGAACAAAATGATTTCTCTCTCCCAGAAACGGATTAGAGCCAGAATGTTCGAAAGATTGACACTGCAACCGTTTCTGTGAAACCCAACTATATGCAATGAGAAAAACACATAAAAGGCATACTGGGCACATATCTGAAAACCTACTGTACCTCACATGTCCATGAAAGCCTCTATTCAACCTTTTCATCACTGAAATACAATGCCTTGTAAATGTATGTAGTGCACATTACTCAGCATGAAAGGGTTGGTTGTTGAGGAGAGAATGTCACAGCATGGCATGCAAGTATTTGTTTGCTCTTCATTTCTCTCTCGCTCTCTCATAAATTAGTTCACAAGGTCATGCTATCTCCTTGTAGCATTTAAATTGCTTATTACTTCTTCTGTTGGGAAAGGAAGAGACCTGCATGATCAACACCTGTGACCAAAACAAAATGGCTGTAGACGTCATTCAATCCTTTACTTGGCAGCTAAGTCAAGTAAATCTGACAGATTTCAGGTTGGTTTGTTATTACGGCCCCCTATGTTTCCAGAAATTGCCTTTTGATTATACCTTGCTGGATGCTTCTTTTCATATTTTGAAAAGCAAGTAAAAAAATAAAAAAGAAATGCATGAATAGATCATAGCTATTTCGTAGATACATACCTTTCATCTCTGTGGGACACCTCGTATTTCTAACCACACACCTGTGCACAAGCCAAGAAACAGCGCAAATTAGGTGTCACTAACATCAATCATATAATCTATTTCTCAAAAAGATAGCAAACACAACATTGGCAAGGGAGTCTTCTGTAGAATCTTTCACAATGTGCAATCCATTTATGGCTGACCTGATGTTGGAAGAAGGATCGTTGAAATATCCTCATAATAATGAATTCCGTTAACAGATGCTGTTATCAGCAGCTACAGTACAGAGAGACATTTGAACCTGCAACCTCTTGATCTGCAGTCAAGTGCTCGAACCACTGAGCTGCACCCTCCCCTTCTTCAAACACTTTAGAGTCTGATATCATCATGGTCAGTGCTGTGCTCCTCAATTAGTATAATACCTGTGAGCTTCTCCTCAGCTTGAGCAAATTCATATTGGATTTTTATTAAAACTCAAAGCAACAGTACTAGAAGTGCCTCCAGGGTAGGTTTAAAAAATCAATTTCCTAAACACCCGCAATTACCTCCTAATGTTCCCATCGTATTGTGTTACCGTTGAAGGTGATTCCAAATGAACAGGGAGCAAACTTTGCCTTCTTTCTGAACAAGGTTTGCTCTCTCTGTCAGACTCTGGTTGCTACCCCAACGCCCCCCCCCCCCTGTGTGAAAGTGTGGGGTCAGCCAGTGCAGGAGAACATTGGGATGTTTATGAGAGTACAGGCCAGGCTGTCAAGCGGCCCTCTAGACTAATCTTGCAGCGAGGACACGTCTATCAGTGGGAGCCAAAATAGAGCTGTACATTTGGATATGAATATGAATAAAAATCATCCAGCCTCAGCTCCTTAATGAGGCAGGGAGAGCTACCAGCAGACAGAGTTAATTAATTACAGGATGACATTTATGGATAATAACCTTCTGGTGGATATCAGGGCTAATCCACATGCAAGGAGCATGAAAGCAGGACAAACTCAGCTCGGAGGAAACAGCTATATTCGGTTCGTTGATGGAGGTCAAGACACACTGTCAGATAGCCCAGCTCGCAGGTCCGACTTTGTATAGAATTGTACACGATCTCTGAAACCACCATGGATGGAGGAGTTCCTGTCTGTTTTCGTACCTAACGTTTTTCATTCCTCTTCCTGAACACGAATGAAAGGCAAAGGGTGAACCAGGAGTTTGATTTACAGTTGTGTGATAACTTGTGGATCCGGATCCTTTTATGGATGTCGATAATTGAGGCAGCGCTGTTGTTCTGTTGTGTTTCATTTTGCAGTTTTAAAAGGTCATGCTCATTAAAGGTTGAAGTAATCGATTGAATTCAATCAGTAGATTCATTATTAATATAATTGTATCCCT
The DNA here is from genome assembly GCA_023658055.1 of Thaleichthys pacificus. Classification (NCBI taxonomy): domain Eukaryota; kingdom Metazoa; phylum Chordata; class Actinopteri; order Osmeriformes; family Osmeridae; genus Thaleichthys; species Thaleichthys pacificus. The sequence goes on from CM042873.1 coordinate 9,519,833, forward strand.
ATATTCATTACCGTAGTACATAAGGTCAGTGGAAAGAGATTTAGAGGAACGACTGACTGTATAGGTGTGCTTTGAATGGTATATGTCATTGGTCAAGCTACAGACAAATATTGCGGCGAAATGACTTTGTTACAATGTCTATAAATGACCTTGGCTAAATGATGATTGATATTGCCTCCTTTATCTCATTGTCTTCCTCCTCTACAGAATCAATCACTTACGTTAGCATGAAATATGTTCTTCATTCCACATCACAGTACTTTAGAGGTGAAACATACCAATATATGAATCAAACTGTCCAACACTGAGAACAGAATCTCTGTGATGGAGGTTTGACTAGAACGCAGCAAGAGTCCCATCACCGTGGCTACAGCGAGGAGCCGTCCACTGTATCCTGATCAGCCAATCAACCCCACGGGCCTTTTGCCGAGGGCAACAGGACAACCAATAGGATTACAGTACAGCCAGAAAATAGCCAATCCACACAGCTGGAGACTGTCTCTCCTACCAATGGTGAATAGCGTGTCAGATGCACCCCAACAGAGTGCAGTAAGTGGATTAGGAGTCAGCATCAGTGTTTGTAAACCTTCATGGGCCATGATAAGGACTTCACACCATGAGAGGATGAGTCAATCCTGTTAGGCTTGGCCTCGGGGATTGGGGTGTGTATGTGGATGCGGGAGGGGGGGGGGGGGGGGGGGGGGGGGAGGGGAGGATTGGGGGAGAGCGGGTTGGCAGGCTTTGGATTCAGGGCATGGGGGAGAAGGAGGATAGGAGGGGAAGGGGGATAGGAGGTGGGGGCACTTTGGGGGCATCACCAGGGGCATTAATCCTTGCCACAGGGTTTCCCTGGAGGGTCAATGTCCTTCCTCCCTCTATCTCCCTCTCTCTCCTGCTGTTCAGACTGCAGCCCCCTCCAGGTGACTCCATGATTCGACAGTAACTGTGACTTTGAAAGTATCCACAATGTGATAAGGGAGTGTGTTGGCTGAGGCAACGTGAATGGGAATATCGACAGCACATGAAGCAGCGGGCAGCTTACTGTACATGCATTATACATGGCGGGGAAAACCTCACTCACCTGCTCGACTCCAGCTAACCTCGCACTCCATCTGTCACAGATCTCATTGGCCAGCACGACAGGTCTGTTTGTGATGCATGTGCAAATCTAACCCCCTACGCAACACCACCCAAGTACCCCCTCTCCCCACCTGCTCGCCACGCCTGTCAGCCACTCACTCCCTCCCCCAGCTCCCTCTCCCCCCACCCCCACCCCCCACATCCCCACCCCCCCCCATCCCCACACCCACCCACCAGATGAGGCCTGTCACCTTTAGTGGCTGCCGAAGGTGAAATGACATTTGAGAGACGCTGCCAAATGAGAGTGCAGTCCCCACTCATGCGCTCCTGTCAGAAGTGATCATAGTTATTTCAGTCAGCAGTCCAGGAAGGTTCCCGACGGTTCACCCCTACACTGCATTAAGTTAGCCCAGGTAGGAGACCTCTGCTTGGCCCGCTGGGCAAATATGATTAGGGCAGCTCTAATAGCCCATTGTGGGAAGGCACTGGGGTGTACAGTATCAGGTGAAGACACAGTCAGGAATTCTCCTCTGTCATTCCATCTATCAGTCTATCTCTCTCTCTCTCTCTCTCTCTCTCTCTCTCTCTCCCTCTCTACTTCCCCTCCCTCTCTCTCTCGTTGCAGGACATATTTATGGAGTAACAGACTGTCACCTTGGGGTGTGATTGGAAGCCAAATGGAGTATTCAACAGACTGCAAAATTAAGTTTGCTTGTATTCATTTCAGGGCACCTTAACAGAAAGACTGCTCTGTGATAAACACACACACAATCTGGTCCCATAAAAAATGTGGACAAGGCTTGGAGTGATTTAATACAACTGTATTGTTGTTTTCGAAAAGTTACTGCCTTGGCCTTGAGACATTTAGAACTATCATTTACATCAGTTTTTGTCATTGACGGTTTAAATCAAAATAATCATGAGGACCCATGAGTTGGTTTTGACATTCCCATCAAACATGTTCAACACACAGTGAGCTTCAGTTTTCACCTTCCAACTTTCACACTGCTTAAAAGCTAGTTGAAACTGTACTGGTTCAAACCTGATGATGGATAATGGTAATGTGCAGCGAATGGGTATTCGGCTTTGACAGGCTATCTAGACTGGAACAAGGTGCTATTAAAGAGAATATTCATTTCCTGTCATTTTACCATTGTGACCCCAGTGCTCTGAGAGATGTCACCACGCTCTGAGGGAGGTGCTGAACATGAAAAAAAGCAACTGGGGTTACCATCTTTTCTTTCCGCTTCACTAAAGGACATTCACATGCATCACGGGTAAAGTACTTTGCGCGAGTTGTTTTCCGAATGTGTGCCAATGGTGTCTATGTTCTCCAGCGTTTAGCGGTCCTGTTGCTCATCCCTCAGTAGGTGCTAGCTAATCTGTTGCCTCAGTCAGGGCCTGAGGACATGGAGCGTGATTTCACATGCAATCAGAATTCTCTTCTGGCTCCATCTGTTGCCATGTTCCGAGATGTTTTCCTCAAATTGCACATCACATCGGGGGCATTTGAGAACTGTATCAAAAACCAAGACTCCAAACAGATGGTTGTATCTCCCAGAGAGTGTGGGATTGATCTAAAACAGAGTGAAATGCATTTATTCCACAGTAGCCTGATTTGTTAACCGTTAAATGACATTTCGGAGACGAAAAAAAAAAACGTACTGTGGGACTGTAAAAGAACAGGAATGTGCTGACTGCCTGTCAGTGTGATACAGACACAGAAGGCCATGTTACTCCTTTCTGATTTGAATCATGAAGGGAATTATGCAAATGCCTAACACGTTTGCTGAGGATTATGGTCACAGTCGCCGGGTGAGAGAGAGTGAGGGGCAGGCGTCTGTGAGTGTGAATAACAGCCATCAAGGTGCAGTGCCCTTGGACAGCATTTGAATGTGTCAGCTTTGTACAGCCGTGTGTTGTCTCTCTTCTTCTCCCTCCCCTCTAATTATTTCTATTTCTCTCCATCTTACTACATCTCTCTCTCTCTCTTTGTCTCTGTTTCTCGGTTCCTCCATTACTCCTCTCTCCATCTCTCCTGTTCTTCCCCCCTCTCTCAGTGCAGGCAAGAACACCTGGCGCTGCCGTGGTTACCGGATCAACGGAGAACATCTGCTTCTGTCAGCTGTGCGCCGACCCGAGGTGAGCGTGCTGCATGCCGTGTCCTTCCCCGTTCCCCTCCCGCTCCGCTGGTCTCGTGCGGAGCGACACTGCCCTCCTCCCTCCGTCTCACCCCCGCTCTCTCAGTCCTGAACCCCTCCTCCAGGCCCCCTGGGTCAGCCGGCGGGCCGCTGACCCCAGCCCTGGGTCGCTCGCCAGCAGGGCTAATGTGACACAGACAGCTGGTCATCAGCGGCCCAACCAGCCACTCACCAGCTGGGGCTGGATGTAAGGGGTTGCGCCGGTCGATCCGCAGGGGTGTCGGCATGGATCTCCGCTGAGCTATCTGGGGCGCGTGTCTGTCAACACGGACGAGAGGGCGAGGGAACGGCCTGTGTGACGTGAGGGCCCTTCTGACAGGGGAGCAGAGGGGAACCGCGGGGCTGGCAGGGACGGGCTCTCGAAACCCGGCCTGATCCGTCTGCATGGAGGTAGGTTTGTGTCTCTCAGTAACTGCCAGACCCAAGGTACTGTACATGGCTGATATAATTGGGCCACATCTAATCTCCTGTGCTGTTTAAATATAGTATACCTGGTGTGGCTCTGCAAAGCAACTCAATTTAGTGTGGCTGCGTGTGGGGCACGTAATGTCTCCAAACTTTGTCTAATTTGGAAGTTTGGAATTAAAAAACCTTAATGAGACTCCTCCTTTGGGCGATGATAAAGACAAAAAGGCAACAGTCCAATAGATGTTTGGGGGCCGTGGAGCCAGGAGTACACAGCTCTCTGAACAATCAGCAACAACAAAAACAAAGCAGACCCTCACTGCCGCTAATTGCTAATAAGGGGGTTCGGTGTAATTGATTTTCCCTTCATTCCTCTCCCAATTTACACTCCTGTGATAGGGTTGCTGTCCCAGGGCTCTCAGCCAATCTAGCATTTCGGCTTCAACGAGATGAGCTTTTCCCTACCAACATTCCCGACGATGCTTCAGAACTCCGGATAATTCACCTCCCCTTCTCTCCAGTCAGCAGATACGCTTCATGTGGGAATAACAGCGCACCTTCGAGGAATAGTGCAAGCGGAAGAGATATCTGGGAGGTCATTTTAACGCCGTTGTTTTCGATAGCTCTTGAAGGCAACGGCTTCCGGAAGGCGGTGTCACGGCCGGATGCTTGGCCCAGGCGTGTGACTACAATCAAGAGTGGTTCTGAATACTAAAACGATGTGATTATTACTTTGGACGCTTTTTATATGTGCACGTCGAAAGAATGCTTTGTGTGGCTGTTGTCGGCGTCATTTTCCTGAGCAATACATTTACCTCTTACGACTTTGAACCTTTTCATGTCCCAATCCAGTGATCATTAATCAGATGAAATGGGTTAAATATTCAATTAGCTGACCGTTTCCCAAAGTGATCCTTCTCATTAGTTTTTCTAGGAGTGCAATGGGAAATGGGAAAGCCACAAAAGGCTCTCCGTTTCATTATATCGTATCACTCTTCTCCCAGTACAGTATGTTAAAGTATGGAGCAGCTCGTTCTGCAGAATGTAGCAATGAATGACAAGGACCGGCTGCCTTCTTAAATCTGGCTGAATTGTGCTCACGCTCGTTGATTGCATGGCAAGAGATAAGGACTCCCAACTTATCTCAAAGCTGCCACACACATAAACAAGCCCAGTTGTACACATGCATCACTGGGGCTGTGGACACCGCCGTACGTCAACTCTGCTAACAGTACATTTATCTTGGTGTCACATGAGTGGTTTGCTTTAAAAAAAAAAATCTGATACTGGTGTGCTGGATTGACTTCAAACCGCCAACTTTCTCTCTCTCTCTCTCTCTCTCTCTCTCTCTCTCTCTCTCTCTCTCTCTCTCTCTCTCTTTATTTCCCTCTCGCTCTCCTTCTCTCTGAACACATTTGAATATAAATCAACTGTGTGAGCTTGTTTTCGCCCGCGCGTGCCTAGTGCGCGTGCGAGTCAGAGTGGAAACGAGCAACACAACAAATGATTTCCTCTTTTCTTTGTGAAGGTCAGGGCGGTGCAGAGTTATGGGACGAGGGCCTCTGTGGCGCGAGGGTTAAAGGTCAAATCAAAGCACTTTATTTCCACTGTTGGGAGAGAGCCAGACGTGTTCCTAACACCAGCGCTGCTCCTGCCTGCTCCATCCCTCCAGACCATCTGCTCCGCCCATCACCCCCCACCCCTCCACACCTCCCTGACCCCCGACCCCTCAAGCCCCCCCACCCCCTCCCTGCCCCACCTACTTTATTGGATTTTATCTTCTTCATTTAGATGTCACCCTGAGCCCCAATGAATTATACAAACTTCAATATAAAAAGAGTATCAAATAGAAGTATACACAGTACTGCTACACGTATTCACAGTAATATTACAAGTATGCAAAGTAATGAGACAAGCATATACATTAGTAATACAGTAATCATACAAGTTGCACAAGATCAGCCATAATGTATGTTCAGCCATGGCTCATTTAATAAATATTAATATTTTATAATTGTATTTCTGGAGACAGTTGGAGAGAGAGAGAGAGGAAAGCAACAGAGAGAGAGGGAAAGACATGCAGGAAAGGGCCTGGGCTGGAATCGAACCCAGGCCCCTGCTTCAAGGCCTCAGCGGTACGTGCTCTCACCTGGTGAGCCACAGGGTGGCGAGGTGGGGGGGGTACTATATTGGAAATGTTCAAATAGCTTATAGTCGAACATATTTATTCTTTATTATATTAAGTAACATGTCCTCCACTTCCTGATCTTCATACTTCAACAGTTCACAAACACAGGGGGTGTTTGTGTTCTGGATAATATATGTGCTTTGAATTCATCCCAAAGTTCAGAGCTTAACTGCTTCCTCTTGTGCTCAATCCAATTGCACATCAACGACTAACAAAAAGAGAAGCGCCGGGAATTCCCCAGACGTCCTTTTGAGACAGAAACAGAAACATTAATCGGAGACGTCCGTTTCAGGTGGGCTTCTCCCGGGAGCTCCTTATTCCTGCTGACCTCTAAAGGAAGGGTCAACAGGCAGTTTGGAACCGTGCCGCTTTGTACCAAACAACCCTCCCCCACACACACACACACACACACACACACACACACTCATACACACATACCTGCACTACCAGCAGCAGCAGGAAACTGATTTAATAGGCATCCTCCCACTGACACCATTCCGAGTGGTTCCCTTTAGAACCAGGTATGCGCAGACTTTGTTTATAGTTCAAGTCCTAATGAATAGTTAAGTTGGCCAACCGATGATTCATTATTGACGCAGTGGAAAAGGTAGCATGACAAGGGCCAATTAAGGTGTCAGCATGGGTCAGTGCGATTTGTGCTTTAAGTGCAGAGCTTGACACGTAGCCTGTTAGACGTTGGCCCTTTCAAACACCAGAAGACAACCTCTCTGCGACAAAGCTGTCGAATAATTTCACCTGCTCTCGTGGCAATTGCCATTCAATTTCTGTCCTCGTCAACCTTTCCCGAACTGTTCTCTCTCATGCTGGTACATAGTGTTAGGACAGCGTTTACCTATGGAACGATGATGCTGGAGACTGAGACAGAGAGGCCAATTATAGGATACTTCAAAGGGGCGTTGGATGGCAAACAAGAAGCAGGCTCACGCTGTTTATGCCTAGCGCGGAGTTCCACCTCCTCGCCACATGGGGTGCCACTAATCATGGCCCTTCAAAGGTTTGCTTTCACTCTGAGATGAATCCTCACCAGGTGAATTCTCTTCAAAGGTACCTTCACTTCTTTTAAAACCAGACAGCTTTCCTTACTGGCCCTAGAGCAAGTGTTTCTTACCTTTCTCCAGGCGTTCTGGGTTCCCGCCTTCTCTCTCTCTTTCTCTCTCTCCCTGTCTCTCTCTCTGTCTCTCTCTCTCTGTCTCTCTCTCTGTCTCTCTCTCTCTCTCTCTCTCTCTCTCTCTCTCTCTCTCTCTCTCTCTCTCTCTGTCTCTCTCTCTCTGTCTCTCTCTCTGTCTCTCTCTCTGTGTCTCTCTCTCTGTCTCTCTCTCTCTGTCAGTCTGTTAGAGACCAGCATCAAATACCTCTAGCTGTGGAATGCAATTCACTGAAGAAGTCTTCATATGCAGCTAACGCTGAGGTTGCACTTTCCTTCTGGTTGGTAAGAGATAGGGAGGCTGAGGATATTGGCTTAGATCTGACTCAAGCAGGGAATCATCTGCTTTGCATAGCCTCCCTCACACCATGTTTGAAGAGGGTTTGTTGCCTCCTATTGATGGTCTGGCATTGGTGGTTTCAATGTCTCCTCCACAAACTAATGATCCACGTATTCAGATTACTAAAGCACCCTTACGGCCAACATGTATCTAGATGATTAACAGAAGGAAAACAAGACTTAACGTGAGACAACACTGTTTCGTTGCTATTCCTCAAATTCCAAAGATTGGGACAAACCCACCAAATCGATGGATCATTCTCGAGGCCTGAGAATACGGTGCGGCGTCTGCGCTGGAGTTGTTTTTGTTGGTTACCGAAAAGATGGAAAAAGCACTTGCACATAACTATCATGGCGGAGCCGTTGTCAATATTACACGCCATTTTGTCTTTCTTTGTCCTCAGGCAGTGCCTCGGTGAGCCCGGAGAGTCTGACACCCTAACCCTTCACTCCCACACCCCCCATAGAACTTTACCAAGGCGTGTTACGGAGATGAAGAGCCGTTACCATGGCAACTGTGCAGGTGGGTTATGGCTGGTCGAAGTGAGTTTAACCTTGAGTAGCCTTCTTAAGAGTAAGGAGGACCCGAGCTGGGAAACAGAGAGACGATCCATCTCTCTCTCACAAACGTTACTCCTCCTCTTCCCCCTCTTCAAACTCAATGACTCAATCAATACATCTTTTCAAATAGAATTGCTTCTGAGCACAGCCTACCCCGAAAGCAAAACAGCTAATATTGAAAATACGAAACACAAAGTGGCGCTGCCGGTTGCCTTTGAAGGCTTCTCCATGAGGTTCTCTGGAGAATTCTTGCAGAATATAGACTTTTTGTGTAGTTGAAATGGAAGCTCTGGATCACAGGAGACCAAATGAATGCTATTGCCTGACACAGATTGTGCTTGGGCTTTATGCAAAACATCAGCAAAACCCTTTAACACGATCATTACGTGACATCGTAACGTTGTCCTTTAATCTTGGAGCAGGTTTCTGGATGCCTTTCACCTGGATCTGCACAGTGCTGTGTGGAACCTTCCACAGACGAGCCGAGGCCTGTGGGCATGCACGTTCAACCTGGGAACACGTCGCATAGGTTTATCTCAAGAAAAACAGATGACCAAGGTATAACAGAGGTGGAATAGCCGTTAGCGCAAATTTGCCACATTTAATTATCATTTAGTCATATTGCCCGAGTTGACACCAGTTGTATGGTAGGACCTCCCAATTGGATCACGTGAATCCACTGAACCGCTTTCTTTACTGAAAACCAATTCCGCCAAATCCTCCTTTATTGCTATCCATTCACTTTTCATTATGGCTCAGTTGGGATTTTTGCGACTTGGAAGTGGTGGACTCCATTTTGTGGTGTAAAGCAGCCCCCTGTGCGTCCTCTCTCATGTCTAAAGACAGCTAATCTCCCCTTCCTGGGAGGAGAGAGACAGTATTAGTGAAGACTCTCTCGGCCTCTGTTGCAATGGCGGGCAGAGAGTGAGACCCGAGTGGACGCTAAGCCCCTCTGTGTTCTATTAGCAAAATGGCCGATCCTATTACAGGCGGTGGTAATCTGGCCAGGGCCAGACAGGGGCGTGAGGACAGCCCCTCCACCCCCAGCAGAACCTTCTTGACTGGGCCAGAGGCTGGTACAGGTCTGCTCAGGATCCAGCCCAGGTCTGAAAAGGGCCTCGGACTACGGCGGTCCACACCTTGGGTCCACCTCTGACCTGACGATGAACGTGCCGCGTCCATCTGTGGTTTGGATTTTCTTGTCTTTTTTTGCTTTCCATAAAAGGAAAACACCGGCAGCGAGCTCTGTCCTGTACCAGGCTGTTGCTTTCATTCAACCATTGCAGCCTATCAATTAGCCACGCACCAGGCCAGTCTGGAAAGGTAGATGAATGCTCCTGACAAGCTCTTCCCAGATGGGTTCTGTGTTCTCTCCCGTGAACGACCGAAGCCGTAGCCATGGACCTGTGTAACACCGTGTGATAAGCAGAACCCCCCCCGCACCACGCTGAACCGCTATCATCCGCCTGATCGGCTCCCCCTCCAGACCGGAGTCCGAATGACACATGAAACAGGGAAGTGAAATGTGATGCAAATGAGAGCTGATGTGGCTGCTTGAGCAGATCAGTTTCATCGTCGGATGAAAGTCTGGTGAATGAACAAGACAGCGGTGGATGGGATTGAACGTGAAACTGAAAGAGACGCCAAAACCTTGCCGGATCTAGATTGTTTAGCCCCCTGTAAAACTCATATTAGTCAGCTCAACAAACTGGTTAATGAAAGGAGAGGTCCAATACACACATATCTGTAAACAGTACTACATGTAACTGCTGCCAGAGACCTGCCCATCACCGCTAAAGGCACTGTGGTCCCAACCCGCAGCAGGGACTATTTCTGTCATGCTTGCATTGGAGACTGGAGATCAGACTGGGGAGCTGTATCTAACTCTGCCTTGGCTTCACTGAACATGAATTAGGGAGATTTATTATTTCATTTACGCTGAATTCGATGAATAGTCAGTGGGATTCTGACATGTGACATACCGCGAAAGAAACGCAGCATGAAAAATGGTTTACACTGTGATGACAACACACACATGCACCCACCTACACACACGTACAGTACTAACACACACACATCTCTCTAAAAGCTCATGGCGTCTTATCAAAGCCATAGAGACTAATGTGGATGGTTTCGCTTTTTTGTTTGGGTGACGTTTGGGTGACGTGTTCAAGTCACAGTCACAGCCGCAGTGTGAGGATCAAATAGGATCGCAGATTGAGCCCCAGGCTTCCAGCCCTCTCGAAGCAGCTACCTATTGATTGGCCTATGACACGGAGGGCAATGCAAAGCAGTAATACGCCATGATAGCTTTTGATACCATAACACTGCCACTCTATCAAATTAGCCGAGTCCATTTATCCAGATTAAACCCACTATAAGAGGGAACAAAAGGCTCGTCGTCCTTGTGTTAAAAGGCCATATCCCCTGTATTCTTTTGAGCTAACTCTTCAGTGCAAGTGTTCATTAGCAATGACAATGGTAGACAAACACCCCCCCGCAACAACCACAGGTCTACCGTGGTACTGGGTGTACGGCGAACACCATGTGGGTCTGTTCGACACTCAGGGGAGAACACAACCGAGCCCAGCCCATCCGCATTCACCGATCGCTGACACATCAATCAGAACGACTCGGCATCCACGGAGAGAGGCGCCGGGAGAGCGCCCGAGAGAGAGGGAGAGAGAGTGAGAGGGGGAGGGAAATGACTGGAGAGAGAGAGAGGGAGAGAGAGGGAGAAAGGACAGAGGAGAGAGGGGGGAGAAGAGGGGAGGACGAGGGAGGGAGGAAGAGAGAGGGAGAGAAAGAATGGGAGAGAGAGGATGAGAGAGATGGAGACAGAGACGGTGGGAGAGAGAGAGAGAGAGAGAGAGAGAGAGAGAGAGAGAGAGAGAGAGAGAGAGAGAGAGAGAGAGAGAGAGAGGGGGGGGGGCTGGAGAGAGAGGGAGTGAGGGTTAGAGAGACAGAATGAGGGCTGGAAAGAGAGGGATAGCGAGGGCCGGAGAGATAGACAGCCAGAGGGAGAAAGATAGAGATGCAGATCCAGAAGGAAGACAGACGCCTATCACACAACAGGCCTCTCTCAGCGAGACGAGATGATGAGTATCGTGAACTGACGGGCGTCTGTTCGGTGTGGGTGACAGACCGCTACCATGCAGCAGAGGCCATGTGCAAACCACACAGAACCCCAAATCCCCGAGGTTAACGCTTCACTTCCTGATGCCAGACTCAGGGTACGGTCAGGTCAGGTCGGGGGATACATCCTTTATAGAGTTTGACTTTCACATTGTGGAGTTGTTGAACCACATCCTGTTAAACTGTAAATATATTGATCAAAGCGTTCTCATATGATGAGATTGAGGCTACGACATTTATGATTTCCATGAAATGTTTACGAAATGACAAATCTCCCACCTGCACTTCAACGCTTCTGTTATCTGGGATTCGACTCCTAACCTTGTCGCCAGACATTTCCGAGATGACACGGTGCCTCGCTCAAACACCCCGGAGGAAATCCAGTCGTAGCCGTCGCCTTAATGGCCAGCCAAAATGTTCCTCCTGGTGCTTAGCGGAACTGATCAAATGCACTCAAACCCCAATCAGAGGGTGAATGTGCGTGTGTGTGTGGGCCCTTCACGGCCACCTGTACGTACGTATCCATGTGTTCCCCCGGGCTAATGAAGATCCAGATGTCCTGTAATGAAAGAGGACGGCGCTAACGAATGTTACTGGAGCAGAGGCTTCACAGTTGGCAGTACCACATGTGCCAGTGTTGATCAGTCCGGCCAGGTCTATTGACTTTACTCGGAGGCATGTTGCAGAGGCCCCTCTGCTTGCCACAGTCCTTTCAGAGAGAGGCTCTTTCATGGAGCTGGAAGGCGGTAACGTGGGCAAGCGAAGGCCTGCCCGTTGGGGGGGCGGAAGAAAGCTTTTCAGCTACCTCCACCCTGCTCAGGATTGGGAACACTGCCCAGTGCATTGTGGATTAATGAGGAATTATTTTACAGAGGAGGGAAACAGGCTCCCCACACACACTCAAACACACTCACGCACCTACAAACACACGCACGCACGCACACAGACAAACAAACACACTGAATTAACAAGCGTGGATGCTAGCAGCTATAAACTCCTACGCATAATGGCCACTGAAAACAGACAAACTGTTCCCACAATAAAAAGCATGCACACACACACACTACGTCAACATGCACACACACCAGTCTCTAACTTGAACACACTGTCCTTTTCAGCTAGCACACAGCACCTCCTGTTGGGAAAAGGCATACTGTAACTAATCCACCGCCCTCAAAAGTATGTGCCCGGCCTCAGAACTGCATCTGTCGCTCTGACGTCCACTAGCCTGGCCTGCCATCGTCAGCCCTAATCCATCTGTGGTCTTCAGGGAAGCCTTGCTTGCCAGCTGGAACCTTCCGGAGCCCCAGCAGAAGCTATCGGAACACGAGCTCCAGCCAACATACAGTCGTCGGAAATCTTTTTTTACATTTGTTTACACTTACACATTCTCTCATTGGTGGGTTGTCTCCCTGTCCTTTTCTCTCTCCCTTCACTGCCGTCTCTCCGGGCCGGTTAAGAGCGCATGTTGACGAATGTTTTCTCCGATGAATCGGATGTCTGGGCGACTGCTCTTTGATGTAGTTGGGTGAGCGGTGCTCCATGGAGAGAGGCTAACTTTAATCCCAGACACCAAAGGCAGAAAAGGGCCCCCCCCCCGACTTTGATCTCCCTCATGCGAGAATTCAGTAATTTTCCACCGCTATGCCACCGCGGTGGTAATATTGGATTTAAAGAAATCACTCTTATTTTCCTCCTGTCCACTCGTGTACGGCCCGGGGTGTTGTTACGGGCCATTGGAGCGACCTCACACTGCAGAGCGTTGGAGAAGGAAGACAGACAGACAGGTATGGGAGAGAGAGAGAGAGAGAGAGAGAGAGAGAGAGAGAGAGAGAGAGAGAGAGAGATAGGTAAAGAGAGAGGTATACATCCTTAGGTGTCGAATCTCCTTTTTGTGCAATACAGATGCTAACTGAAAAGGGCACAGGGCTGTTTACACCATGTGGGGGTCATCAGACTGCGTGAGTTTTCACGGTTTAACACCTAGTCGTTGATACAAATTCCTTCTCAAAGTTGTTGTGAGTGTGTCTAAATGTGTATTATCACTGCTAGGCATGGCCGTGGATTAGTCTGCACTAGATCCTTTCAGATAATTTGGGAATGTAATGAAAAAGCTCTGCACCGCCAGCTCTAAACATCTTCCTGTTCCTTTTCTGTTTGCCGGTATACCAGCCATGTGATGTGTTGATTCACCAAAGTTTGCTTGTGTTTACTGGAACTTTTCTATCAATCCCAGAAGCCTCTGGCCTCTAAGTGTCTCCAGTCTGCTGAAGGCTTGATTAGCTCTCTGGCAGCCGGTCTGCCGGTAAGTACAGTCACAAGGACAAGGGAGCTGGCTGCTTCGCTGACTCCCCTACGAAAGGAGAGGCCGCTCGCCTCGCCACCTCAAGGTAACCCCGCTATTGCACACGCTCATCCTTGAGCATCCCACGCTTCTATTATGGGATGCCTCGGCCCCTCCTGCCAGGGCTTCGACCTCGAGGCAGGACCGTCTGTGGCCGTCGGCCTCCACCTGCCTTGCGGAGAGAGCCTTCACCGGTGCGGGCGTCCACTCCGACATTCAGCTTGGTAAAGAATCAAGGCTGCCAGCTCGTGCATCGTGTTACAACTTACTTTTCATCCTTCTCTCTCTTGAAACAAATCGCTCGCAAACGCCCAATGCCACGAGACACTCTCGGCCCCAACCGTTTATTCCCAGGGATCCTTTGAGACGCGAGGGTTTGACCTAACCCGGCCAGGTGTGTGTGTGTGTGACGGTCTTAACCCAGCGTGCGCGTGCATGTGTGTGTGTGACGGTCCGACCGACCCGGCCTGATGCATGTGTGTGCGGTGGAGTCGGATTCCCTTCAGGAGGGAGCGGGTCTCTGGGTCAGTGTGTGGTCGTCCCTCACCAGGAGGGGTGGGGGGGGGGGTTAATAGGGTTTTGACACAGAGTCGACGTGCCGTGCAGCTCCTCGGAATCCGGCTCCTGTAATGTTCGCGCGCGCGCACCGGGCGGAACGCCGTCTGTCAGCGGGGTCAAGGACGAGGCGTGTGGGCTGGCGAGAGGGAACAGGAGGCGGCAAGATGGATGGGGGGGGGGGGGGGGGGGGGGGGGGGGGGGAGGGGGAGGATTGAGAAGGGAAGGGGATCGGTTGAGAGGAAGAGGGAGGGAGGGAGACGCGGAGAGAGGAAAAGAGGTAAGGCGTGAACGAGGTCGGGAAAGAGGCGAAGGAGATTATTTTTCCCTGCGCTGGAATCCAGATCAGAGCAGTCAGTAGGTGTTAGGTTTTAAGGCTGCCACGCAACATTGACCTGAGAACTGTGTACCCAACAGATACCTTGTAGCGCTTTTTAAACCAAACGGACAAATCTCCTCATTCCAGAGGAGCGACAGAGAAAAATGAAACGACACACCAAGACGCTCCAATATTTACAATACATCCTGAATCCTTAGTGATTGCAAATGTATAACACTGCATCTGTTTGTGTCCCTGCCTTCCAGAACCATCTAATCTGAAGAGAACAGCTAAAGAAACCCAAGCCCGATATGAGAAATCCATCTGGAACACACAACCCATGAGGACAGGTAGGATCAGGTCCGATGTCCTCCAAGCTGGGTTGTGGGCATGGAGGCAGGGAGGGACACCCAGTAGGGTCCATCTCTCTGAGCAGGAAAGCCCATGGGCAGGGGCTCTCTGAGTTCAGTCAGCCCTTTGTCTATTGTGATGTGATTCTCCACAGAAATGACACATGGCTGCCTTTCCCATTGGCTGCGAGCAAGCCCATCCTAGACTCGCCGTCCCTGGTTTTTGATCATATTGTCATCGGAGCGTTTGTTTCGTCTCATCAGGACCCCCGTGGACGGGCCACGCTTTGTGCATCGGCAAACCAAAAGTGACAGCTTTTGGGATTGTTTTGGACTAAGTTGGGGGATAACTTATCCGGTCCGTGTTTCAGTGAGCTGCGCACGTTTTCCATCCTGCCTGGTTACTGTTGAGCTGCGCTGGGTCTGTTCCTCGGAGCGCCTTCCCCTTCCTCATCCATCATAGCGGAGGGTTAGATCCAGGCCGCGCTCCGAAAAGATGGATGAGTCCACTTCCATGGTACCTTCTGAGACAGTAAGGTACAGTCCTGCTCAGTGGAAATATTTTTGCTAGACAAATATGGCTTACACACACACAGACACACAGGGGGTCGCGCAGGCACGCACACACAAGCCCGCGTGTGAGAGCACGTACGGACACACGCAGGCACACAAGCGTGAACTCTGCATGCACACACACACACAAGCACTAACGAGCTCACGCCGATCCCCCCCCCCCCCCTTACGCTGACACACACACACGCAGCACGGAAACCTCTCAACCCTAACTCATTAGCCAAACAACTCTCTAAATTAAACATGTTTACTACAGATGTACAGTACATGTTGTGAATTTACACTCATTAAAACCCCCCAAGAGTCACAACTATTTCTAGCGTAGAAATACGTATACGGCAAGCACAAGACGATCCATAGTAATTGAGCTAATGTTTCGGGTAAAGTCCCCGTTCTCCATATCCAGTCATTTGCCATGACTGGATTGAAGGGGAGTAAGAGCCAATTGGTTTGTGTGCAGCAGGTGGTTGAGTTAATTTCCCTCTGTGTCAGTTGGAGAGAGGCCTCCTGCAGGGAGCGGAGCACAGCCTCCCACAGAAGTCAGCGAGGAGCGTCCGGATGCTCCGTCTTCTCCCTCCCCCTCCCCATACTAATCAGTCCTGCTTCTGCACTCGCATTGTTAGGATGAGCTGGCCCACGTCCCGAGGGAGCGCTCTCTCTCTCTCTCTCTCTCTCTCTCCCTCTCTCTCTCTCTCTCTCTCTCTCTCCTCTCTCTCTCTCTCTCTCTCTCTCTCTCTCTCTCTCTCCCTCTCTCTCTCTCTCCTCTCTCTCTCTCTCTCTCTCTCTCCCTCTCTCTCTCTCTCTCTCTCTCTCTCTCTCTCTCTCTCTCTCCCTCTCTCTCTCTCTCTCTCTCTCTCTCCTCTCTCTCTCTCCCTCTCTCTCTCTCTCTCTCTCTCTCTCTCTCTCCCCCGTTTCTCTCCGTCGCCCCCTTTCTCTCTGTGACTCCGTCTACTTGTCTCTCTCTCTCTCCACGTCTCTGTATCTCGTTTTCTCTCTCTTTGCCGCCCGCCCGCTCCCTAATCTTTTTAATTCTTTTCACCGCCAAATGTTCTCTTCCCCTCTCTCACTTCGACTCTGTTGCAGTACTCCATCTTGGCGCCTCTCTCCGCCCCGTCTTTCTCGGGGATCCCTTGCTCTCTCTCTCTCTCTCTCTCTCTCTCTCTCTCTGTCTCTCTCTCTCTCTCTCTCTCTCTCCCTCTCTCTCTGCCTATGGATCAATCTCTCTCTCTCTCTCTCTCTCTCTCTCTCTCTCTCTCTCTCTCTGCCTATGGATCAATCTCTCTCTTTCTCTCTCTCCTCTCTCTCCATCTCTAGCGGTCTCTGATCTCCATCTTTCTCTCTCTCTCTCTCTCTCGCCCGCCCACTCTCACTCACAGACTCCTCCTCTCCCTCTCCCTCCCTTCCTCGCTTTCAAAACCTTTTAGTTCACATCCCTTCCGTCCCCCGTGTCCCCCCCCCCCCCGCCCCCCGCTCCTCTCCCCCTCTCCTCCTCCTCCTCTCTCCTGTAGTGGAGGAGGCAGCACTGATGTAAACACACAGAGAGTCTGACGGGTTCTTTTATTACCACCCTCCCCCAGGGACCCACCCCCTTTTCTGCTTCCCATCGCCCCTGACGACCGCGGAAGCAGACTTCACTCCCCACAAGGCTGCCTGCCTGCCTGCCCACCAGTTCTCCTCCCACTGTCATGTCAATGGGATGCCGGTGAGCGTGATGAGAGTGCTGGGAGCGAGTGGGCCGGCCCTATCGTCCCCCTCTGTTATGGAAATCTAAGGGGGTGCAAATGGAGGAGAGGCTGTGTGGTACCTAAGCATGTGTGACAGTGGGCTGGGAAGATGGAAAATAAACAACACCCGTCTGGTACTGGCCCGTCAGGCAAACAGGGGTGTCGGGTGATGTGAAAGTGTCATTTGAGGATGTCTTCCCCCCCCCCCCCCACACACACACAACTCTGTCCCCTGGGATGGCAGGCGACTGTCAGAGCTGAGCTCATCACCCCGCAGTGTGTCTGCATTCCTCTGCAGGTGACAGCACAGATCCACGGCTAGTTATCCAATCTGTTACATCTCATTTCTGCCCATCTCCAGGGACGATGGGCATTCTACCCTCTCTATTTCCGTATCTCTGTTCGTGCGGGTCTGTGTTTGTGTGTGTGTTTGTGTGTGCGTTCATGTGTTTGTGTCAGAGTGTGCGCGTATGTGTGTGTGAGAGTATGTCTGTGCTCGTTTGTTTGTTTGTTTGTGCGGGCGCGCGTGTGTGCGTGCGTGCGGGAATGCGTCTGCGTGTGTCCATACGTGCACGTGTGTGTGCCCCGCGTGCGTGTCGCTTGCGAGCTCGTTTCAAACGGCGTCTGCACAATGACATTTTCTTTCATGCCAGAAGGTCTACGTTGGTGTTGATATTGTTGATCTGTTTGTAGCGCGCGCTGTCTCTCCCCTTCCTGTTTCCCAGCGACCTTTCTCTTCAAAGTGTACGTTCCACGTCCTGATCAAAGGGTTCCGACCCCGTGCGCATGGCCTCCGACGCACTCCTGTCACTTCCTCGACTCAGACAGACACGGGACCTTCAAAACTTCGCTGAGGCGAAGACAAGCGCCGCGGACTTTGTTGGTGTTGATCACGACAGCGGCACGCCGTCGAATTTGCGCCCGCGTTGCTTTTTTTTTTGCTCTCGTTTGATGTGTTAAATCGGACCATGTTCCGAGCAGAGCACCAGTGTGCAGAGACGCCTTGGCGGTCGCTGTCCATGGTGCTGAACAGGCTCGTCTTGACTTCGAGCTATGCGATACTGTGTGTGAACAACTGCTTGGAAATCCGGCGTCATTCCACAGCAAACACGAGACGAGGCCGTCTGAGAGGAGGAAGCCCCGTCAGGGTTTAACGGCACATCAACTAAACCAGACCGTCAACATGTCATCATCGAAAAAACACTGAGTTTGATCTCCAGAAATCTCATCACCGATCATCATGATAAACAAACAATCTCTGTTTGGCTACTTGGTAGCATCGGGCCAGTTCCGTTCCAGCCTGCATCATTTCGCCATCTGGATTGTTTGCGGTGATTAAGGCTGTCCGTGGTCAATGTCAGGAGGTATAGATTTTCTCTGTAGGAATGGGCGACCACATCACAGGAGCCGGCGTGCCAGAGAGGCATCAGAGAGGCATTGTGTAGCCCTGAAGGGAGACACGGAGGATAGAGATGAGCTTGAAAGGTTGAGGTATTGAATCTGTATCCTGACAGATGAATGACCTTTCTTGCTCTTGTTGTTGGTGGGAGGGGGGGAAGGGGGGGGGAAGGGGGGGAAGGGGAAAAGGTAGGGGGGTGGGCGCCTGAGATGGATTCAGCCCACCCAAGTCCCTCATACACACACACACATATGCACGCGCCCTGACACGGACACACGCGGTCACGCACACACGCTCACACGCACGCGTCTCACGCGCGCACGCTCACACGCACGCGTCTCATGCACACACGCTCACACGCACACGTCTCACACACGCACGCGTCTCACGCACAGGGGATTCAAGTCCTGTTCACGGCGCACCGCCTTGAGTGCTCTCCAATGTTTTACTTTTGTTAAAAGACAAAACAAATCTGTGATTCGTACACTACACACATGGTATTTTTGCCATATATATACGTAGAAATATGTATGATATATGTAAAGTACACAGGATATATATATATACTGTAAACAAATATAAATGACCCCGCCAAGGGGCTGAGTGATCATGAGAGGGCTAATGTGATGGGAATACCAATGACTTTCCTCTCATGATCTTCCCCTCACCTTGGTCTCTTTCTTTCAAAAAATGACGCTCTCCCTCTCTCTTTCTCTCTCTCTCTCTCTCTCTCTCTCTCTCTCTCTCTCTCTCTCTCTCTCTCTCTCTCTCTCTCTCTCTCTCTCTCTCTCTCTCTCTCTCTCTCTCTCTCTCTCTCTCTCTCTCTCTCACTCCCCCATGTCCCCCCAGCCCTCCCCTCCCTCCTTCCCAGCCTCACAAGGTGAGACTCACAAATCACCTCTTCACATGTCGGCCTCTCCAGGCTGACGAGAGGAGCCTGTGGAACGTGGAGGCGGGGGAACGCAGCTGAGTGTGTCTGCGTGTGAGTGTGTCTGCGTGTGAGCGTGTCCTGCGTGTGAGCGTGTCTGCGTGTGAGCGTGTCTGCGTGTGAGCGTGTCTGCGTGTGAGCTGTGTCTGCGTGTGAGCGCATCGCTGTCCCCCATCTCTTCTCACCGATGACATTTCCTTTCGGCGGGGGAACTGTGGAGGGAATCTATTTCCCGTGTGCGTTCCAGGTGTGTGGGTATTTGAGCGTGGAATAGGGGTTCGGCGAGACGGCCTGCGATGGGTTACAGTCGCATTCTGCAGGGCCTTTTTTGTTTGTTGCTGTCGCCAAGTGGTGAAGATCATGAAGACAAAACGACGGCAGCAAAGTACCTCGGCTCTCCATTCGTCATCCTGCGCATTGACGGTTACAGAGGGAATGACGCCGGGCCTATCTGCGCTCCATTACTCTACCTGAGCAATGAGCCTTATTGGGCAGCTTCCATTGATTTCTCTTTAGTCATGCTTTGTGATGACTCATGGTGTCACACATCCAGCTCAATATATTCAAAACGATCTGTCCAAAACCAGTCCCGGACTTATTCTTTTCAATAGAAGAGCTCCATTAAATGGGTTTTTGGTCGAGAACTCTCCGTCTGGGTCACAGTTTCGGAATTCTTCCGGTCGGCTATTTCTGCAGGATGAAGGCACGTCCTTGAGTGTTTCTAAACGAACACACTGAGGTGTCTGGTGTCTCCAGAACAAGCCAACACCCCCACGGTGACCCGTTCCACTCTCCTTCTCAGCTCTCGCCTCTCCACTCACACCTCCACTGCTCTCAATCTTGCCGGTTCACAGAAAGCAGAGGGCCAAACGCGAAGGGAAGGTTCAAATACAGGGCAGGCAGATTGACAAATGGTCTCGTAGGGAGAGGAGTGAAGACGGATCGAGGGGGAGAGAGCAGGTCAAAAGGGGGTAAGGAGACGGACGGGTGAGGAAAACCGTCCTCCTTATCCCCCTCCCGTCTCTGTCAGACTCCAGCCCTTCCTGTGACCTGGAATGATTTCACCTTCCCATGATCCTCTAGGCCCCTCCAGCTGCATCGCCCTGCTGATTCTTCTCGCTTGTCTCTTTCAACCCTTCTGTCTCTATCTCTCCCACACACACACACCCCCACCAGCACACCCCGAGCTCCCCTCTGTCCATCCTTGGCTCCCAGCCCAGCGGTGAGTTCTCACCTATCGCTGCCCTGCTGCTTCCACCCCAGCCCAGGATAAAGGACACACAGAAACAAACCCCAAGTTGGACTTGTAAAGGCTATTTGTAGCAAGGTGACAAAATGTGTATTATAGAAGCCTGACATGTCAAAGGGGCTTCAGTATATCATTTCAAGCAATGCTTTCCACAGAGAAATCTATTATTTAAATATCTATTACTTTTGATGAATCTTCAAATGTAGATTACCCATTGGGATATTCAAAAGCTAAGCCATAACATAGGTAAGTAAATAACAACCTGAAGAATACAAATTTCATTCTTGCCTGGCTATCATCTTGCATGACTGATGATGTTGTCATGGTTTCTTGAACCCTCCTTTTGTGGCGAGTATTTTCGGCGCCCCGCAACATCCGTAATTGCATTCCCCATCTGTCCAGACCCAGAACGCTCCATACATCATCATCATAGAAATTTCATTCATTCCCGCTGTGTTAAAAAAGGGCTGCATTCATAAGCAGCAGTAGAGAGATAATGCCGTTGCATCGTTGGGACCAAATACTGGACAAGGTTAATCACTCAAACCCATTTGTTTTGAAATGTTTTGGGGTACAAAGGATCAGGGAGAGAGAGAGAGAGAGAGAGAGAGAGAGAGAGAGAGAGAGAGGAGAGAGAGAGAGAGAGAGAGAGAGAGAGAGAGAGAGAGAGAGAGATGGAAATCTCTTGTGTACTTTACCCTCAGTGGGGGGAGAGGGGAGTGGGAAGAATCTTCTACGTCTCTCTCTTTCCCTCTCTCTCTCTCTCTCTCTCTCTCTCTCCTCTCTCTCTCCTCTCTCTCTCTCTCTCTCTCTCTCTTTCCCTCTCTCTTTCCCTCTCTCTCTCCCCCTCTCTCTCCTTCCCTTCATGTATGTGTCCGCGTGCCCTTGGCATTTGGAAAGCACTTGCGTCACAAGAGACTGAACTCCAGAGCAGGGAACGCAGGGGAAGTAATTAGCACTAGCTTTGAACAAGACAGTGTCGAAAGTTAGAAAAGTTGATTGAACAACAAAGCTTCTAATGTTCCGAACATGGATTGGTATCCTTGAGAGAATAGTGTTATTGATGTGTGTAGGCACGCTGTGCATTCACACACACGCACACACACCATCTCAGATTAACAGAGTGCTAGCCCAGCCCATTACTATCAAATTGGATGCTCACATGCTCCCTGCAATACCCTACAGGTGACAAAGCTACTCTGGGACAGCTTGGCACTAGCGAGAACATATAATCAAAGGGCTCATGTGAATTGAAGGGAGAAAAAGTCAATTGGAGATTGATCATAGACGGATGTACAGTCTGAGCCAAAATCAATAATAAAGAGTTTTATTTCCAAACAAGATGGCCAGCTGTCCGGAGTGATGCATGGATTCAGCTCCTCCACGTCCATCAGACAGACAGGAAAGCTGATCTGCTTCTGCAGGACATAAACAAATAGCCGGAGAAAATATAATTTCTCATATTGATAATAACATCATGAGAGGGGTAAACAACAAATCCTCTGCAGGAGTCGGAATCCGTTTTCTCCGGCTGCCTTCCCCTGACGTTTCCTCCAGGATCCATTACAAGACAGATGACCTGAGGGATATTTTTACCTTGATTTTCCCAGGCAGGTTACTCTCATTTACAATAATGACTTGGCAAGAGACCAAACGCGTTGGAACACCCCAACTGGCATTCAAATCAAATGGAGGACAGAAGAAGCAGAAACACAGTGGCAGATGCAGACACCGGCGCTCGAAACCCAACAAAACACACCATAGCACTTTCAAGAACACCTCACTCGAATGATGTTGAGAATGCAATGCCTTGCATAGGTATCGGGTCCGCTTCTGTTTGTCCATTTGTGGATGACTGATGAAATGTGTGTGTAATCCGAATTGGTGGCAGTGGGCTACTCTGTCAGGGACGTCACATAAGTAGTTGACGAGGCAGTTATACCTTTTTCATGCAGCCTATTTAGAGATACTGTGATAACTGGGTTTCCACAGTCTCCTGAGTTGGAGTCTATTTAAATGATCTTCATAGTGCGGCGCCAACCTTTACCTACAGAAGGCTCATATATCCTGTCTATCAATAGATATCTCATTATTCAACTGTATCTTTATCAGACAAGAAAATGATTAAAGTATAAATGCAAATTTCCTGTCAAGATTTTTTTTTTTGCCATCTCTCTCTCTCTCTTTCTCGCTCAATTTTGAACACGGAGCCAAAAGTCTTTTGAAAGGCAATTTTCTCTGCATGTATAATATGATAAAATACGAAACTGGGAACATGAGGAAATGAAAAGGACTGAGCGTTGTGAAAACGATAGCATAACGTGATTACCTTGAGAATATTAAGCATAGCTTTATTTGATCATCTTTCATTTATGGCACATTAGAATGTAATGGAAGTCCTGCCATCTGTTGCCGTGGGGGGGGGGGGGGGGGGGGGGGCTTTGGGGGGGCTTAATGGGGGAAGGGACTTAAAACGAACAGAGGGTGAAGATAACGTTGATGGAGGCACACGGGATCAGCGGGACCCAATGTGTCTCACCACAGGAGCTAACACGCTACCTGGGTAATGGCTTCATGACGCCACGCTCCCAGACCTAGACAACACAGGCACGTTTGAAAGCAGTAGTGAGTTGGGGTCAGGTCTCTCGTTGTGGTCTACGACCCCCCCTCCCCCTTTCCCCCCTCCCCCCTCGCTCTCTTTCCCCGTCTCTCCCTCCCTCTCTCTCTCTCTCTCTCTCTCTCTCTCTCTCTCTCTCTCTCTCCTCCTCCATGCCTCGTTCCAGGCCTTCTACCCTGTTCACGGTTGCCATCCCTATCACCCCAGTCCATATCACATAAGCCCCTTATCCCTCATCCTAAAGCACCCACCTCTGTGCTCCCCTTCCATTTCAATCTGTGCTCAGCTGTAATAGAGTTTGTTCGCCCCCTCTCCCGATGGGCGGACTCATTCAGCGTTGTCTCCCAGCCAATCTCTCTTCGCCGTATGTTTTCATACCGTCCCCTGGTGGTAACGCCATGAGTCACAGGTCACAGCGGCGGCCGCTCTCCCCGCTCTCCCTCTCCCCCCTCTCCCCCGCCAGACCCCAGCTGGTTATGGAGCGTGGGCCGCCTCGCGTCGGGACTGCCGCGAAGTCAACAACCTCTCTGGGCTCCGCGCGAGGGCAAATGACTATAGCGCTCTCCAGCTGAGTCTTCAATTACCCAGAGCGCGCCCGGCTCCTGAGCCGCCTTTTCTGCGGCGGTACCATACGGCTAGGCCGAAGAGCTGTCTAGTGAGCGTGCGGCAGGCAACAACCGCTGTGGAGTGCTTCACATCGAGACAATCCATGGGGTTCTTGGTAAATCCCGAATGCTTCGCCAAGCGAGAGGTTCGAATGAACCACGTTACGGGGCCTGTTTCCTATTTCTTTCACGCCAAAATATCGTCATCTTCCTCTCAACTCCAGAAGTGTTTGTGTAGTTATTAGAAGCGAGCAGATTAGTTGCGCTGCCTGTTATGTAAGCCATGATATCTGTAGGTCGCCAGGCGTCATTACTGTATAGAGCTGTGTTCAGAAGTCGGGAGTTTAACATCTCCTGGAGTACCCTCTGTTCTCACCAGTTTAGACTCTGTTACAATCCTTTCTTCAGGATCGCATCCTTTGGAAACCAGCCCGATAGTTTCCCCCTTTGCGGTGTCCTGTTTCCACACACACAGTCCCCTGGCATCAGGCGCCTTATTCTATTAGCCGCTTCAGGATTAATAATAATGGTGCTTAATCTGAAACATGGCCAGTGCCCAGCCTTGTACCCCAAGCACTGCTGCATGAACACTTCTCAACGCACCCCCCACCACCATCACCCCAGACGACCCTGGCCCCCAGGTCTCCATTGTACGGTCGGCTTGCTTTATATCGGTGGGGAAAAAAATGGGAGAAGGGGAGAGGGGAGGTTCCTGCTGAGGTTCCAAATAAAACAATTTACACACGGCGAGGGATGTGGGCTCGATCCTTTCGAAGCTAATTAAAAATGTGACCTGGCGCTGAGGGAAAACTGGGAAGAGTGTCGTCCCCCTTATCCCCCTCCTTCGTCCCTCTCCAGTGGCTCTCCCTCTCTCTCCCTCTCTCTCTCCCTGTCTCTCTGCCTCCTTCTCTGTCTCTCTCTCTGGCTCTTTCTCTTTCCCTGTCTCTCTCTCCCTTTCGGAATCGACAGTCAGGAAGTACATCACAGATTTCTTTTTTCTAAAGACATTGGTGGCTTGGACAGTGTAACGCGAGGTAATGAGGTGAGGTCACTTGAGAGTCCACGTGATGGCTGTCACATGGCCAACCGTCTGAGAACCCCTTTGAATGGCAGGTATGGCTTCTATAAAGTCAAGAGTTGCTTTTCCTGGAGCCAGTTCAATGGGAAATGAAACCCCCCCCAGCTGACGGATTCTGTCTCTTCCTCTTTGGTCTCTCTCACAACCTCCAACCAGATCGTTCGGAAAGCCCAACATGGAAACTCCGAGTGTTTTCTTGTATTCCCTCAGCAACATGAAAGGTAGTGTAAATGTTGTTTTTATCAGCTGCCTAACACATTCTGCCATGGAGCATGAAGCTTGGTTTTCCCCTTCATTTGTCTCTCACAGATCAAAATATGACAGCCCGTGGTGTCTGAATCACTTACGTAAGTACCTATCTGGGCCTTAATTCGCTCCTGTCTTTGTTGGCTAGATAACTTGGGCTGCAATAAATCTGCTGGTGCAGAGGATTTCACTGGAGGTTTGAGGTTGACTTCTCCGCAGTCAGGGCAACTGTGGTTTTCTCAATCTGTTGATCAAAGCGAATGTATGCATGAAGGTATACGGATACTGCTGTGGGCGAGATCACACTCGTGCTCTTCATTTAAGCAGCTGTCCTGCGAAAACATGAACGAAATCAAGGTTGCCAACGCAACATCTCACCGTGTTTGAGCGCTTGTGTGTGTGGGAATGAGACTGTCTTCGTTCCCCCCGAATCCACAATAGTTTATCAAACCCAATCCCCTTTTTCTTTTCTGCTGCAACGCATCAGCAGCGAGCACCATCAACCTCCAGGACGTGACCCAAGGCACTACATGATGGAGGCTGTTCCACCGGCGCTGGTTAGAATCATTGCTACAACCGGACACCATATTCCTTCTTTCCTCAAGGATCCTTCCGGTTCTCAGCATGGTCCTGAGACAAATGGACGCACATGGTTCTGCACCATTAGCCGAGAGGAACATTTCCTCCAGGCCCTCCATTACTCTGGCATCCACTCCCCCACGAGGGGTGACTCTTCCCCCAAGCCGTTTGTCATACCTGTACCAGCGAGAAGCATTGCCCTCAGTCTGAAGCTCCTCCGCTGCCCTGCAGCGAAATGCATCACATGGACAGTTTACCTATAACCCTGCATCCTCGCGGAAAGATCCAGCCAACACGCTCCACTCTGAGATGGAAAACTGTGACAGCTCAAGTCAGCATTGCTGCCTCGTGGACTATGCTAGATTTCCGGAAGCACTTTGGGCCATTAGCATAGAAATGAGTTTGAGATGTGGAGATGGACTCTGAAGACACACATAACACACACACACACACACACACTATCATCCTGTGACAGAAACTGTCTTTGCGGTCCAATCACTCTGATTCCGAAACAATAAACACTCAACAAGAAAGTCATTGAAAAGACACAATGACAAATAGATCATGGTGACACTACAACCTCGACCTACTTCCTGTTTACCAAGGAGCATGTACCAACCAGAGTTGAAGGTCCAGTCAATCATCAGGTAGAAAACAAATCAGTGAGGTTCCATGTATGGACACCAAATCATAAGAATTTCACGATTTGAAGTGCGTACGTTTATACACACGCGCACAAGCAAGGACAGCAACAAAGACAGTCAGCCAGGGCCACAACGAGAACTTTCACCCACATCCTTCCTGTCCTGTTTCCTCTGTGTCCCCAGTGCCTCACAGCAGCGTGACAAACCCCTTGTGGCCCTCCCCAAACAGAGGGCCGTCCCATCCACTCACATGCAACGCTCTGTTTCAAACACCCAGGGTTTGATCTCCCCGCGTACCACACAGTTAGAGTGTGTGTGTGGGGGGTGTGGGGGGGGGGGTGGGGGGGGTGTAGGGGGGGGGGGGGGAACCAGGGTTGCAGAAAATCTGCTAAATGTCAGAGGTTGACGGCTAAATTGGCACAGCGGTGTTGTGCGGCAGGGGCCGGGAAATGTAGCGAAGGAAAATGGCATTTGGTGTCAAAACCGGGAGGCAGTCATCTGTGGTGACAGCTACTGCTGTGGGAATCAGGAGCTAATGCACGGGTGCCTGGCTGATGCAGGTGTTTGAAATGGCCGTCTATCTCCAGGACTCTCATTTGCTCAAATTCACTCTGACCACATGCACACATGGAGGCTGAATCCAGACGCCAATTCTACATTTTTAGACAAAATTGCAATGGGCTATTTACAGCAGTGACTACTTTTATAGCAGTGTTACGTGGAATCAATCAATTTGAGATCTGTTAGTCACCATAGGGTGAAGAATGTTGTTTCTTTAATAAATACACATTTTCATATTTTGTAAGTGCTGCTTGATCAAAATCTGTCAGCCTTAAATGCTTTCAGCTCGAGTCAATAGAAATATGTAGATATACGTTTTTTCCCACTTACTGTACATTTCATCAGAGTAACTCTTCTTATATACAGTATATTGTTTTTATTTGATGTTGTTTCGGTGTTAAACACACAGGGTGTCCTGTAAACCTTGGTCTGTAATGGTAAACATATAAACATGTCAGATAAACTCTGTATGAGCTCATTAAACTGTCTGATAGCACTTAAAGCATTAAACTTTAGTGTATATGTAGAGTGAAAGGAGGCCATTTGGATTTGCTGATGTGAGAAAAATGAAGTGAGGACTAAGTGTCACATACGTGATAAAGAGATATCATTGGAGAAAAAATCCATAGTTGCTTATTTGTTTCAGCTGTTTAATGATTTTGTGTTGACTCAATAACCCATTGAGAGACTGGTAATTACATGAGAGAGAGAAGAATGGTCATGAACTGAATTGAAACACAACTTTTAGGTCACTCCCGGTCCTGAGTTGGATTCATGTGAGATGCAGATTACGAGGATGCAGAGTGGTTGTGAATCACTAGGCCATTTTTGGATTCCCTTTAAATACCCTAATGCGGATTGCATTAAATGCAATGAAATACCCTAACTTAAAGAGGACATTGAAAGATCTAGTCACTGCAGAGAGGGCAGACTACTGCGGCTTTAAGGCTCCAGCTGCGTGGAAGCACGGTAAGTACTGCTGAGAACCACATTTCTTCCTTCCCATCATCTGTTCCCCTTTTAGAGAGCTCCCAAATCCCTTAGCCTTTCTCTCCCAGCAGAATCACTCAATGGCTTTCAACAACCAGATCATCGAGGGTGGTGCATGAAATGCCTTATCATCACGAGGCCGTTTCTGGGAGCCTGTGATTGTGAATGAGAATGTTTATACCACCGGCACACACTGAGATGGAGGGAGGAGAAGGAGGGGGGGGTGGTCGTGGGAACAACCCGCGTGCGTGTTGAATTCCCCCGGGCGCGCTTTGGACGCGTGTGTCTCTCTGACTCTGAGTCGGCAGACAACAAAGGGCTACCTCATCATCTCAATACTAATGCGCCGTTATGGGCATTTGAAAAAAATAGTGTTCCTCGATTTATTATGAGTCAGCTTACCTCAGGAAGATGACTCATAATAGGCAGTGGTTAATCCTGCCACTCCCTGCTGAGCAGCTGCACACCGAGAGGTCATGCAGATAGTGTTTAAATAGACTCCGCCGTTATTCAAAATGGATGTCCATGGGGGCTATGGGATTGTCAGATTTCTTCTTTGCATACAAGGCAAGGGGGACTATGTGAAGAAAAATGTGGCCGACTGTGCCTCCTTTTCAGCTGAGGCAAGGTCTTCTGATGAACCTATACTGTGGAATCATCCTGCTTTCAGGACATCCTGATCTCTGATTACACCATTTCCACTCATTACTTGCTAATCCGAGAGTTTTTTTTTTTTCGATCTGTGGGGACAGGATAGGTTCAAACCAAAATGGCTTCCGTTTGACACTCAATACATGAAAGTATTGCTGACATTCCCCTTAGCTGTGCTTCCATTAAAACGCTCACACATAAACACGGCGGTTAGCGCCCCGACAAGGAGGCGAGGCTTGTCAGACAGCCAGCCTCCTCCTGGTCCCTCTTCTGATCCTGGAGATCACACAGGTGTCAGGTTCCCCCCCCCCCCCCCCCCCCCCCCCCCCCCCTTCAACCTGTCTGACAGGCATGTGTTGGCAGTGTGCTTAGCAATGTCATCCGTGGCCTGTCAGAATGCAGGCCTCCTTGTCGCACTTCGGAGGACACTGATACACCCTGGGAGAGGTATGACGCAAGCCTGTAGGGGTGGAGCTGCGTAGGGTAGGGATCAGGCACTGGTCTGCACACTAATGTGGGACTACTTTATCCATGATGCTTTGCTGTAGACAGCACGGGTCTCCCTACCAGCATGGCTAAGATGTGTAGACCAGGACTGTATGAGTGTGGTGGGGGTTTGGGGACCATATGGATATCTTTTTTTTACAGCTTTAATGATGCAGATACGGCATCTTAGTGGTTTCGGGTGGAGCGATACTGACCTCTGCAGGATGAATAGTTCCCCCCATAACAAGAAATTGCACTTTTCAAGGAAATCCCCTCAGGTTTTAACCTGCCTTGAGTCTGGAAACATTTTGGTGTCGTGTCATGTGACATACCTTTGACACACTCATGTGAAAAAAACATTGACACAATACCAGTTTTTATGGCGCAGATGGAAACAACAGTATTACCAAACACCATTCTGAAACTACTGTGCATCTATGACTGTTCCCAGATATACACCCAACTGTATAGTGTAGACTTTCTGATTACTTGAGGACTTATCAAATAGAGGTTACACTAGTATCAGTATTTCAAGTACTGCTCATGGATAAATAAGTAATTCATGAATCGTAATGATATAAAACATAGGATTTATTATGCATTTTAAACCCTTTTGGGGGTTACAGTAATAGAGTAAAGATTGAAATAAATCACAGTTTGGAAATCCAATGTATATAAAAGAGAAATGAACATCACCATGTATATTGAATTATGACAGTTATGCTATAAAAGAGATGATTTCTCAGGGATTTCACATCATTCATGAAGATCAGTATTTGTTACTGTGTGTGTGTTTGTGTGTGTGTGCGCGCGTGCAGGTGTGTGCGAGTGCGTGCATGTGTTTGTGCAGATCTAGACGTGACGACCAGACATGTTGTCTTCGTTCTTGTCGGTTGGTTGGAGTGGCACGGGCTGCATCCTTATCTGCTCCAAGATCGGTCCATTCAAATAAACAACAAAGAGCAGCACTACTCAGAACAGGAGAGCAAACCTGATCAAAAGCGTTAACGTAAATGACCACTATCTCCTACTTGGGGAGACAGAGTGCATGGAGTGTCGTGTCTGCTATCACAGAAGAAGGGTTGCATGAATCATATGAAGGATATGAAACTGACTTGTCGTTTCTTGGTCGTTTATGTAACGGAGATAGAACTCCCTCCCCTCAGGTATGTAACAGGCCACCCGCGTCAACGAAGAGCTAGCTTTTCTTTGGCGTAGCTGGTAGTGGTCACGCTTGGCAAGTCGGAGGTCGTGCGTTCGAGCCCAGCGTGTGGCGAACGAGCCTTATCGTGACGGAGCGTGGCTACAGCTGTTACATACCCGTCACATTTACCTTTATGCTATCAACACACAATTATTTCCACATTAACATTAGATCTGATTCGATGATTCAATTGAACTCACTGGTGGACAGTATACTGTACTATAACAGAGATAAATGAACCCTGTCATATTATTAGAATTGTTTGTAAAATATGCTTTTACCATTTGCTGCTGGTGACACCTCCTTCGTGCTAACAGTAATACCATCGCCAATCCTAGCAGAATGGCCACGGCACCAACAGCAGGACCAATGATGGGCGCTGCTTCAGGAGGAAGCGTCTTCTGATTACTGGTGACTTCAAAGGAGGAACAAAACAGTTTTATGAATGTTGCGAAATGTTAAGAACGTAGTTTAAAGGTTACTCATCATTATTTATTTGATTAGGGTTTTGTCGAGAGAGACGCTTTTCATCAGAACTCACCAGGAACCTTGAGAACGAATTCAGTGGTGGTCAGAAAATCTGCTTCAGTACGTTTGTAAAATAATTGGTATGTTCCTTCATCTGACAGCGATATGTTAGTTATGACCAGGGAGCAATTCTGCGTATCCTTTTCCTGAAACATCTGAGTCCTGTCCTTGTAATGGACATCAGGAGAAACATTTTTGGAGTCGAAGTTACAGACAACTTTATCATCCCTCTGCCAGACACAGATATTTGGTTGTCCACTTGGAGAGCAGGACACATTGAAGAGCACTGAATCACCGACGTTGGCAGTCATAGTTATGGTATGACATTCTGTGGGTGTACATTAAAATTACACATTAAATGAAATAAATGTATTCCAAGGACTAAAACATAGTCTACAGAAATCTAGTCATGTTTCCCCTGAAAGCGTTCAACACCCTTGTGTGGACAGACGGTCAAGATAAAACCAATTATATTCGAGTTATATACCGAGTTTAGTTTTTCATAATCAAGTTAAGGACTTACCAGCTGGAGACAGATATAGACACATCAGGCTTGTCCAAAAGACAGCGCTTTTGAAAAGCATGAGAGTTGCAAAGTCAAAATAACACATACAAGTGAATGGATTTTCTACACTAAAAAACTAAAAAAAAACTAAAAAATGTTGCCTGGTAAAAAAATACAATAAACATGTCGACTCCACCAGAAACTAGTTGGTGACCCTCGTGTTGGAAGAGAAAACGTTTTCTTCAAATTGTCATAGCCTACTCGGCAAGTTTATCCTGCTCAACTGCAAAAATGAAAGTAACATTGCTTAATCGTCACGATATACGATTGGTCGTAAAACGTTCAGTTCACGTTGTCAGTTCTGATCAGATATTGATTCAAAACATGTTTAATTAATCTGGGATCTTGATCACTTTAATGGATATGTAAAATTATACTTCTCATCACATAAAACATTTTCGAGTGTTTTTCGTATACCTTTCATGATCTGTCTTTCACTTTTACAGAGAGGTGTTGAAAAATCTCAACGCTTTTAGGCTTATCAAAGAAACTTGGTAGGTAATGTTGCTGTAACTACCACTTTAAATGCTGTGTACGTTGTCTTTCTATTGGCTGCAGAGCCAATTCCCCTCGTCCAATCGAAGATGGTGTGCATTACAACCGGAATTATCGTCTCTTCGTTCACTGCAAGCTATAAATAAGTATATTTTCATGTTTCCAAGAATGTCGCAACTGTGTTAACATGTAGAACATTGGACGAATTGAAGAAAGCAAATAAGCTAGCACGTTAATGCGTGCAGTATTCACGGTGAGTGTCAGTACGCCATGCTAATAACAAACGTGACCGTTTATCTCCCCGGCCCACCGCCCGTCTGAATTACTCTCATAGTAAATAGCCAGACCGACATGCACCCTCACAGGTCTCACTGTAGCAAATATCTGTCATAACCCTTTTGATTAAGAACTTAAAGTGTGCCTGTTTTGCCAACTGTCTCAGTACTCTACATGACTGGGTTTGACCTTCCAGTAAATGGAAGACGCGCTAGCTCACGAGTGTGGAGACGCTGTTGTGTCCCAGTCTCCGGGTAGACATGAGGAGTGCAACGAGGAGATGGGGGCCATGTTGTGGTCAGTCCAGGAGGCTGTTCAGAGGCAGACCCTGCAGATTGGAGCGTCTGCATGTGGAGCCACTGCTGTTGTAGATGTGCTACAGGCCCTGGGCTGCACTGCGGCGCCTGAGACAGCTGACCAGTGTGTGAGGACGTGTCTGAGGAGGAACGAGGCCCCGCTGCCAGACTACCTGCACTCCAGGAGCCAAGCGGGTACTGCCTCTATGAACTTCTCTGCACACACACACACACACACACACACACACACACACACACACACTACAAACTCACTCACACACTCTGGATATTGAATTGACACAGGAGGAGGTGTGTGTGTGTGCCTGTGTGTCAGTGCATTCAAATCGGACTTTAGTGAAGGCCGTATACGCATCCATGTTTTCTCTACATCCGTCCCAGGGGCTACGCATTCCCAGCTGATCGAGGGGGCAGAGCAAGCCAGCGGAGGCCGTGTCATGGGTAGGTTCTACCACCTCCACCCTCGCAGGCGCGTGAGGCTTGTGCCCTGGCTGGCACAGTGGATCCGCAGGGGAGCTGTCCCTGTGGCCACCATGAACATGCAGAAGGCCGTGCCTGAGGGGGAAGAGATCCCAGACGCCTGGCATCACCAGCTCATATTTGGGGTTGGACCCAATGCTGTCTACATGACCAATCCATTAGATGTGGGTGAGTCCAAGTCCATACAGGTCGTCGCTCTGTCGTTACTCACTGCCGTTTTCCCGAGACCGTTTTCCTTTGCTTGAAGCCCGCTTCCGTGTTCTCTGTTAGTGAGTGAGAGGGAGGTGCATCAGCGACTCTGCAGTGAATCGGTGTTGCTGATTCGTCGGGAGGACGTCATGCAGAGATTGACAGCCGACACCCTCCTCTCCAGCATATCAGAAGGCCAGTGTGACCCACGCTGGAGAACGATGGACGTGGAGGGTGAGATTGTGTGCGGCGGCAGGCGCTTCTATTGGTAGAGATTCTTTCTGTGTAGCCTTGTGCGTGTGTGTGTCTAACATTACAGTACATCTCACAGTCAAACAGACACGGTCACCGGGTCTTTTGTGTGTACAAGTGCATTGTCACATTCCACATTTCCCTCCACCGTAGGCCAGGTGAAGCAGATGACCTGTGAGGAAGACCACTGTGACACTCAGCCCAGGATGACCCACGTCAGCATCCCTGCAGCGTACAGCTCAGGGGTCACCTTGTTCGCCCTCCGAAGTTCTGCCCTGGGACAGGAGCTTCTCCACACCCCCGATCTCCCTTTGTTGTGACTGGAAAGTCATTTCACCTAAAACCACCAAACTCCACCCCCTTTCACAATAGAATAGCCTATTGGACGGTTCTGTGTTCAAGTCCCCATCCCGATTAGGAACACTCCCAAGACCTCTGGTACAGTTTGAAGATTAGACGCAGCTGTTTTAGTGTGGTCTGTTTGAAAGCATTTGTCTTCAAGCAGGCCATGTTTCCAATCCTCCTTGTGGTGCAGCCTGCACTACTGTGGTTTCAGACTGCTGTCATATTGAGCTAAATGATGATGGCATCATTGCAATGATGATCAACTAGCTGTAATACTGTAGGTACTGTATACACTGTAACCAGAGTACGATTATCAGTTCTCAAGATGAGTGGTCTGTTGTAGAAACACCTTTTTATGTGTTTTTTAATGAAAGAACATTGTTTTATGGATTTAAATAAAATACCACATGTGCTTTCATAAACCTTTTGAAATTAGTATTTCAATGAAAAGTCCAGTAAAACACCAACATAAAATTGGTCTTGGCTACACTTTCATTACAATTTCATTTACATAAATCTAACGGGTAATGTTATCTAACATTTCATTAAGTATTTGTATTAGTTATGGGTCATTGGGAACGGCATGCATGAGTTCATAATTTGGCAAACTAGGCAGATGAGATATGTGGCGCAAAGTATTCGGGCAGCCCGATGACACAAATCGAGGTGCCCTAATTCAGATGAGTTCCACGTGGTTTTGGGAGTTGAGACCAGGGATCTTGTGAAGATAGATACTACAGTCTACCCCAGCTGTGGATGAAGTAAACATCTGTCCAGGCCCTGACAACACTCAACTTTGTTACTTCATTTTGTTACATTCACAGCCACAGGTAAGTTTGGAATACTTGTATGAAGTTTTGTTTTTAAGCAACTGCATTTCCCCAAGAATATCAGTTCAGAGGATTGTAGCTATCGAGCATGCATCAAGTTGGCTAGCCTCAAGTGAAGTTCGATTAATGTTGTGTGCATGAGAATGATAACAATGTCTCCATAAGTAACGATGTTATCATGGGTTATTCTTAGCTAACCATTCCCGCATCTTAATTAAAGTCGCAACAACGTTTTTTTGTGTAGTTGGCTCCGTGAACATTTCCCCAAATTCGACTTTCAACCATCTGACTACTGACAGCTCGCAGAGCAACAGTTGACTAATTAATTTAGCCAGTTAGCTATGTAGCTTCATAATAAATCATCACTGCCCAAGAAACCCCTGCTTTTAGTTTATACATAGTCCAGCGTGACTGTTAAAATGTTAAGGTTTAGTCCGAATTGGGTTTCCTTATCCCGTCACATGTCTAGTGAGTGATTCTAATCACAGCAAAGGGTTCTGGTAATTAGAAACCACGCGTATCGTTCTTCAGATGCATTCCTCCGCATTATCGATGTGCGTTTGTCTATTCTTTTGTATTGATGAGCCAGCGCGATTCTGCTGAAGCAGCTTGGCTTTTTAGTCATTAATCATAGATAGCCACTAATCCAGTTTTTGGTTTAGACCTATCTTCTTTTTGGTGTTCTAGGGGGAACGCCGATAAAGTCAGTCTTTCTACATCTGGTCAAATCAATCAGACAGTCCCCCAGACACATTCTCTCCTTATCTCCCATACATGTTAATACATGGCACTGGTACTTCAAAGTTGTTTTATGCTAATGAAACACCTTTAACTAAGACCACTATATTGGCTTTGCAACAATGACAACTAATTGGCGACCATGTTTTTTTTTCATGGGTGGATAGGTCCCTAATGTGACATTTATATGACCAGATAGGCCTAATTTAAGTGCAGGCTGGGCTCGGTGGCTCTGGTAAAGGTCACCAATTCTTCACAACTAAGCAGACTCCCCGCACCACTGTGGAAACTGTGTAGGTCACATTTTCCATGCAATTAAATTGCTTCCTTATGAATAATAAATTCAAGTAATTTAAAAGCAATTTCATCCCGTCTCTATTACTTGGGGGCCTGGAGGGCCTTGTCCGTGTGAGATGTGTTGTCGGGGGTAGTGTGCGTCTTATTGGTGCCTCCTCCTGACCCTCACACAGTTGCCATGGCGGAGCGGGTGTTGGTGATAGGCAGTGGTGGGCGGGAGCATGCCCTGGCGTGGAAACTGGCTCAGTCGCCACACATCCAGCAGGTGCTGGTGGCTCCGGGGAATGCAGGCACCGCCAGCAGTGGGAAGATCTCCAACTCGGGTGAGTGAGCACTCTCATACGGACCCACTGATTGACATGAACACAGAATTGTTGCATGACTCTCTCTCTCTCTCTCTCTCTCTCTCTTTTTGACTTCCTCTCGTACTCCAGAGGTGTCTGTGAGCAACCACTCCATTCTGGCCCAGTTCTGTAAGGATCATAATGTCGGCTTGGTAGTGGTCGGACCCGAGGTGCCCTTGGCTGCAGGTTGGTGCTTGTTTTTCTCCGTCTTTCTATTTCCATTACTCAGTGGTCTTATTCAAGTTGGAAAAAACAGTTGCTGAGCCAACAGCAATTCGATATATGGTAAACATATCTGCTTGTATTTCTCTCTCTCCCCCTTCCCTCCCTCAGGTGTAGTGGATGACTTGGTGGCTGCAGGGGTTCCTTGTTTCGGTCCCCTCTGCGCGGGCTGCCCAGCTAGAGGCCAGTAAGAGTTTCTCCAAGGCCTTCATGGACCGCCACAACATCCCCACAGCCCGCTGGAGCTCCTTCACAGACGCCCAGGAGGCATGCAGCTACATCCGCCAGTCAGTACCACAGTGGGGGGCTGGGGCTTCCATGTGAAAAGCTTTGGGGGTAGAGGACTTTTATTGTGGTGGTTGAGAAAGAAAAAAAAAGTGTTTTGTTTTGCAGTTAAAAGGTTTTGAGAATGCTTCTGCCCATTTTCCTAAAAAATGATTTCAATAATATTATGGATTATTATGTTAGTATGGAACTCATAATACTCTCCCCTCTACCCCTCCTGTCCTGTGCCCCAGGGCCACCTTCCCAGCTCTGGTTGTGAAGGCCAGTGGCCTGGCTGCAGGGAAGGGGGTCATCGTGGCCCGGGACCAGGACGAGGCCTGCCAAGCCGTGCTGGAAATCATGAAGGTACGGACCTCTCCATCTCTATCTCTCGCTCTCACTCTCCCCCTCCATCTCTCTTTTCGACAGGAACTGTAACTCTCTCATGCTCTCCCCTTACTGTATTCATTCAGAGGAGATGGAAGATAGGATGGCTATCTCTCACTGGCGCAAAGAGTTACTTTCTCCCCCCTCGTTTGTCACTTTGGGAGAGGGTCTGAAATGGGCCTGTGTT
This sequence comes from Thaleichthys pacificus, assembly GCA_023658055.1. NCBI lineage: Eukaryota > Metazoa > Chordata > Actinopteri > Osmeriformes > Osmeridae > Thaleichthys > Thaleichthys pacificus. The sequence continues at coordinate 9,556,722 of CM042873.1, forward strand.
CTCCTCTGTGCCCCTAAACTGTTCCGAAGACTCCAGTTTGTCTCCTCCAAAGCGGACTGTCACCAGAATGACATCTGACTGCTCGTCACACGTCGGCTCCATAAGGAACACGTTCAGCTCGGGGAGAGTCGCTCCGTGGGGAATTTGGGAGAGAGAGCACTTGTCAGCACCCCGACTCAACAAATCAATCTCCAGTTTGAAGATAGCGTGCGTGTGTGTGTGTGTTCTCTTTGGCAGGATAAAGCGTTTGGCGCGGCTGGGGAAACGGTGGTGGTGGAGGAGCTTCTGGAGGGGGAGGAAGTGTCTGTGAGTCATTCTACATTCTCTCGACCATTCACTCTCTCTCTCTCTCTCTATAATCCCCCTCTTTCTTCCCTCTCACCTCCCTTTTCCTGTCAAGTGCACTTGCAGGAAGGAAATATTCCTTATTTCTACAAATTACATCTCTTTACCTCTCACCGGCTGCTAGCGAGGGCCATTAGAACGATCCCTTTCAGCTCAGAATGCGGGGACGTGCCGAGGATCAAAACAAATCACACCTATTTTGTATTTGACGTTTTAACACGCTGTGTCTCAGAGGGCTTATTTGTTGACGTGATCGACTCCTGCAGTGCCTGTGCTTCAGCGACGGGACCACGGTGTCACCCATGCCCCCGGCCCAGGACCACAAGCGACTGCAGGACGGAGACCAGGGGCCAAACACAGGGGGCATGGGGGCCTACTGCCCCACCCCTCAGGTATACACACACACACACCATTCTGTATTCCTCCTCCACGGATCCCTTCCCCCAGTGACGGGGCCGCTGGCTCACGTCCCGGTAAACGCAGGCTGTGTGTTTGGGTCTGTCTGCCCCTTCCTCATCCAGGTGTCTAAGGAGATGCTGCAGGAGATCAGGGAGGCTGTCCTGCAGAGGACTGTGGACGGGATGAAAGAGGAGGGCGCCCCCTATGTGGGTAAGTGAGGGCGAACAGACCTCCCCCACCACACACACACACACACACGGTCAGACACACACACACACACACACGGTCAGACACACACACACACACACGGTCAGACACACAGATGGGGTGATACAGCTGCTCCTTCCTCTCTCTCGTCTCTGTACTTCATGGATGCCTTGTGTGGTGCTCTCTCTCTCTCCTCTCTCCTTCTCTCTCAGGTGTGCTGTACGCAGGTCTGATGCTGACCAAGCAGGGCCCAAAGGTTCTGGAGTACAACTGTCGCTTTGGAGACCCCGAATGTCAGGTCTGTGAACTGTGTGTGTGTGTGTGCATGTGTTCTTTTGTACCCGAAGGTCCTAAGACTCCCATCCCGTGTCGTGGCAGGTCCTGATGCCGCTGTTGAAGAGCGACCTGTACGAGGTGCTCCAGAGCACCCTGCAGGGCCGGCTGGCCTCCAGCGCCCCCGTCTGGCAGGAGGACAGCTCTGCGGTCACCGTGGTCATGGCCAGCGCTGGATACCCGGGCTCCTACAAGACGGGCGTTGAGATCACTGGTATGGGCTGACAAACCTCCGTCGCTAACCCTCACCCAGGCTGCTAGCGAGCTGCTAGCCAGTAAGGGGCGTTGAGCCCACTGCTTTCCCGGGCGGCTCCCTGTGAAAAGGGGTTGTGCACACTACATCGTATCCTTCTCAGCCCATCCTGCAGTGCTGCGCAGGGTGGACACCGTGTCATGGGTTTGAGTCCCACACGCCCCTGACGATTTTAAATGCGCCGTTTGTACATCGCATTGGATAAAAGCCTGTGCTTTTACTGAGCAAATATAATAGTACTGTGGCCAAGATGGATGCCTGTCGTCCTCCCATACGGCTGTCTGTGTGTGTCCCAGGCCTGTCTCAGGTGGAGGAGCTGGGGGTGCAGCTGTTCCACGCCGGCACGGCCCTCCGGCACGGCCTCCTGGTGTCCAGCGGGGGCCGCGTCCTGACGGTCACCGCCATGAGGTCGTCCCTGGAGACGGCCCTGCACGCGGCCAATCAGGGCGTGGCTGCCGTGGGGTTCGCCGGCGCCGTCTATCGCCGCGACATCGGCCACAGAGCCATCGGCCACCTGGCCCGACACAGGTGTGTGTGAACGCAGGCTGAACACAGAGCCCGACATGGAAGCACTCGACTCCATGTTACTGAGAGCCTGCCTCGAGTCAGCTGGCTATGCTTATTATTTTCCAAGTACGCTTTAAAGATTAAGGAAAACCCAAGGTCAACGCTAGTTAGTCACTAGGTCTGTAGGACATTCATGTGCTTTGTGGTGTCTCAATCCAGTAGTGACGGTCTAAAACTGTTTAGCAATGAGTTTTCTAAGAAAGAACATTTTCATATTCCTGCTTTACCATTGTCTTGATTGAAGTATTGAGCCCGCCATCAACATATTGGACATACATGGACATGGAGTGAACATATTTGTTAATGCACTAGGGAATATTCTTTTATGTTGAATGTTTATATTCCAAGGTAATCCAAGATAACTGGTCTGCTCATATCAACACTAGAGCACTGATTGGCAGTTGTTGACCTTTGACCTGTGCTGTCTCCACCAGAGGACTGACCTATAAGGACAGCGGAGTGGACATTGCCGCGGGCAACAGGCTAGTGGACCTGATAAAGCCCATGGCCAAGGCCACCTCTCGCTCAGGTAACTTCCTGTGTGGGAAGACATCTTTGTCTATTTAGCTGAATCATTCCTCTCTAGTGGACAGTCAGCGAAATTGCTCGGTTGGGGAGAGCAAAATTGGGTTATTTGTCTTGTCCACTTATCTTGGTTTCAAGGTAATTGGGTTACTGGCTGGAGATTTATTGTAGAGGCAGACCTTTTCAAATGTCCATAGAAACTACTTGAGACTAGTAACTTCTTTAGACACTTCTTTAGTAATTTCTGTAGACACACCAAAACATTGACGCATAGTAAGAATATTTACACCTACAGTATTTACAGTCTGTGGGCAAATAGAAATAACTGAAATGAATATCATTGAATTCCCGGGTGCTCAGACGTTGCGGTTTCTCCTCCTCTCCACCAGGGTGCAACGCTGAGCTGGGGGGCTTTGCGGGGCTGTTTGACCTGAAGGCGGCAGGCTTCTCTGACCCCATCCTGGTGTCCGGGACGGACGGAGTGGGGACCAAGCTCAAGGTGAGGAGAACATGCCTGGACCTGCCATGACTGCAGTTTACATCCAGAGACAAGTCCTAACATCTTGACGTGTGAGAGATGGAGAGATTAAAAGATGGATATATATATATATAGAAGGATAGATTAGCACACATGCATACATAGAAGGATAGATACTGTAAAAAGATGGATAGGTATATACATAGATGGCAGGATAGATAAGTGAGAGGAGGATGAACTGGTGAGAGGAGGAAGTCACATGGCTCCACGCGGCCCCTCTCTCTCTCCCCCCCCCCCCCCCGTAGATCGCCCAGGCGTGCGAGCAGCACGGCACCCTGGGCCAGGACCTGGTGGCCATGTGTGTGAACGACGTGCTGGCCCAGGGGGCCGAGCCGCTCTTCTTCCTGGACTACTTCTCCTGCGGGCGCCTGGACGTGGGCGTGGCCTCCTCCGTGATCGAAGGCATCGCCAAGGGCTGCGAGATGGCGGGCTGTGCCCTGCTAGGTGAGGGGAGGGCACTGCTCCTGACACATGGGGTGATAACTGGCCGTGTGGCTGTGGGCGTGTGCCAACATCTGACTGAATTGATTGTGTGTGTGTGTCCAGGGGGAGAGACGGCAGAGATGCCGGGCGTGTACGGCCCGGGGGAGTACGACCTGGCAGGGTTCTGCGTGGGCGCCGTGGAGCGGGCCTCCCTGCTGCCCAGGCTGGGGGATGTCTGCGAGGGGGACCTGCTGGTGGGGGTGGCCTCCTCCGGGGTGCACAGCAACGGCTTCAGCCTGGTCCGCAAGGTCCTGGAGCGGGCCGGCCTGGACTACCGCTCCCCTGCTCCCTTTGGGAGGGCCGGAGAGACCATGGGTGAGGAACCAGGGGATTTCATGACCTCCTGCTTGTTTATAGTTAAAGGAAGATCAATGGTTTGTTATTATTAGTCTACTGAGTTGCTGCAGATCCCAACCGTTGATCCCAAACCGATCCCTCTCCTCTGATTGGACGTCCTGTGTTGATTGACAGGCGACGTGCTCCTCACGCCCACTAAGATCTACAGCCGGCTGCTCCTGCCAATCCTGCGCAGCGGGGTTGTCAAGGCCTACGCCCACATCACCGGGGGCGGGCTGCTGGAGAACATCCCCCGAGTCCTGCCTCAGGGGCTGGCCGTCGACCTCGGTGAGGAACACACACACACACACACACACGTGTGTGGGTTGAGATGGTTCTCCTTCACCACAATAGAACTGTCATCCACAATTTCTATATTTACTGTGTGTGTGTGTTCTGTTCAGATGCGTCTCGCTGGAACATCCCCCCCGTGTTCTCCTGGCTCCACAAGGAGGGGGGTCTGAGCGAGGAGGAGATGGGCCGCACCTTCAACTGTGGCCTGGGTGCCGTGCTAGGTGGTGTCCCCCCCAGACGCCCAGAGGGTCCTGCGCCAGCTGCAGGCCCAGGAGGAGGCCTGGATCGTGGGCTCTCTCTCCCACAAGCAGCCCGGTGAGACCAGGAACACGGAGGGCTCTGGACCTTCAACACTTTCAGCAACATTCAGCCGTTACAAGAGCACAGCCACTGTTCGAAGACTAGTTTGAATCGTATAGGATTTGGGGGTTGTTTCCGCTTCAAATAAGCGCTCATCTCCTCAGCCTGGTGTAGGTAGAGCTGCATGTGAACTGGTTGTTTCTTGTCCCTGTGTGAAGGCTGCGGACACGGTGGTGGTACGAAACCTGGCCCCCAGCCTGCGTGTGCCCGGAGCCCAGCCCTGCGGAGACCTGGGGGGGCGGCAGAACGGGGCGGCCCACGGCGACAGCGGCGCCCCCCGCAGGAGGACCCGAGTAGGAGTCCTCATCTCCGGCACAGGTCTGTGGACGCGTTTGTGTTCCTCCTCGTTTTGATTCTACCTTGATTCCGTCGGCTTGCGTTGACGTTTTCCGCGTCTAGCCGCGTCCAAGCCAGGGCTTCCCAGGGCGTGGCCGGCGATTGGGCCAGCGAGTGTTCTCACCCCTAGTCCTTGTGTGTCCGCCTGGCTACCAGGCACCAACCTGCAGGCCCTGATGGAGCAGGCCAGGCGTCCCTCCAGCTCGGCTGAGATCGTGGTGGTCATCTCCAACAGGCCCGGGGTGCTGGGTCTGAAGAGGGCCTCTCTGGCCGGCATCCAAACCCGGGTAGGTGTCCTCTCCTCCTGGATGCTGCCTGGGCTTCACCCATCCAGGCCAGACACCTCGGCATCTCCTCCACGGCCTGGTTTGGGGGCTCAACGTTTGGTTTGTGCCGCGGGTCAGGTGGTGGATCATAAGCTGTACGGCAGCCGGGCAGAGTTCGACGGCACCATCGAGCGCGTGCTGGAGGAGTTCGGCGTGGAGGTGGTGTGCCTGGCCGGCTTCATGAGGATCCTCACGGGAACCTTCGTCAAGAAATGGAACGGTGGGACTGTTTGAAGCGGGCCTTCCTCACCACATTTCTCCCACATAAACTGCAGATATGTTATAGTTGTGTGGGTGTTGTTTGTTCTGTTTTGTGTCTCTCTTTTCATGCAGGTAAACTGCTGAACATCCACCCCTCCCTGCTGCCCTCGTTCAAGGGGGTGAATGCTCAGAAGCAGGCTTTGCAGGCCGGGGCGCGGGTCACTGGCTGCACCGTCCACTTTGTGGCTGTAAGTACAGACCGCATCACTGACATGTTAACATCCACTAGATATCATCCATAGAAGCCCTGTGGTGTACCGACCGCATCACTGACATGTTAACATCCACTAGATATCACCATAGAAGCCCTGTCGTAGTCTAGCCTTACTAATTTATAGTGTGGATGGGCAACAATGTTAGTCTACATTGCCAATCCTGGGCTTGGAGCCAGAACTGCGTTATCAGATTTGACAGGACAGCCAAAACAAATGTTGCCCAAAGCCCCACTTTTAAGTGTTAAGCCTTTCTGTTGTCGTTTTTCATAACAACCTATGGGTCATCATTTAGTTGAACCCTATTGGGACTGACAATTTGATACAGAATACCCATTTGTCACCCAACATGGCCCTTACACCCCTATGACTAAGTCCTCAACACGATCAGTTCTTATTCTTAGTTTTCCCACTTCTCTCTGTGCAGGAGGAGGTCGACGCTGGGGCCATCATCGTGCAGGAGGCGGTGCCCGTCCTGGTGAGTGACACCGAGGAGAGCCTATCGGACCGCATCCGGGAGGCGGAGCACCGGGCCTTCCCTGCAGCCCTGGAGCTGGTGGCTGGAGGGGCAGTGAGGCTGGGGGAGGACGGCCGCATCGCCTGGAGCACGGCCCCTCTGGGCTAGACCAGAACCCCCGCCTCCCCCCTCCCTCCAGACCACTGGCCTGAATACCAGCTGAGCCATTAGAACCAGTGGTTCTGGTCCAACCAGTTCCAAGATGAATCTGCACAGCATGCGAATGGCTTTAGAATGTGAATGTGAGAATGTTTTGCTTGTATGTAGTTGTGCCGAGGCTGCCTCAAAACGATGACCACAACAATTTAACGATGCTGTACCTGTCAGTGTTTACAAGGTGGCTTCTACAGCTTTGCAATTCCAAAGCTGTTAGTCAGCCTTCCTGGGACCAAACATGATTATTTTCTTCAAGCTGTTTTCCCTTATATATACAAATCCCATTTGGACCATTGTTATAAAATGTCATACAAATTGTCGTACAAATCGATGAATTCCAGTTGCAACTGCGATTTTGCTATGCTAGTAAGAATAACATTGTAGTTGTGATGTTTTCTTATCATGGATTGGGTATCTGCCTGTTTACACTGTAACACTAAATAGTTATGTGGAAATGTGACTTTTGTGTCCTTGCATTAAAACTTGCACTGTTGAACTCAAAATAGTCCATTTTTGTTTAATATAAAAGATTTCATTCTCACAAGGGCATTACTCAACAACAACAAAAAACGATGTGGAAAAGAGATTAAGCATATAGTAAATCCGTTTGAACAGCATGTTTTTTTTTTTACCCATGGCAATGCAAGATGACCTTGGGAGTCACGGCCACATTGACAGACTTCGAAATTCTGAACACAACATTCACTGGTCCAGCCCGCCACACTTATCCTGTTGCGGCTCGGTTTGAAGGAGCGGGGTGTGGAGCCCAAGGCCATGGTCACGTATGGAAGCGTAGCACAGAGAGGCTCTCTCTCCCAGCTCTTCTAGACAGACAGGACGCCCCCTGCAGGCCAGCCTCTGCCAGCACACTGATGATTTCCTCTAGGGGCAGAGAGGGCAGTTGTGACTACAAGCACTCGACAGGAACCAGACAATGGAATCACGGCGTATGAATCTTTTCAAGTAAAACGTACCTGGGTTATTCTCTGCCACAGTGACGAGGTAAAATAGACCCTTTTTAGATAGAAGCTGAGGAACGAGGGGGAACACCCTGTCCATGACCTCCCTGCCCCGGTCACCACCAGCCCAGGCAGCCTCAATGCCCCGGCTGCCAACCTGCAACACGCATGGCATCATCAAACAGATTTTCTATGAAAGCACTCTGTGTCAAATCACCTGGAAAACTGCACTGTGTGACCCGGTAGTTGGCTTACCTCTTCAGGGGGTGTAACTACATAGGGAGGGTTGAACAATAGAACGTCAACTTTTCCACTCAGCCTTGGCAAGAGAGTGTCCACCTGGAAGAGATGCAATTGATGTCAAGGTGCATCTGTGAGTTTGTACTCCTGAGTGTGAGAGAGGGAGAGAGAGAGATCATCTTACCAAATCAGTGATTACAGGCTGTAGACAGGCTTTGTTACAGCGGGAGGTTTCCATGGTGCACTGGGCTGCTGCAGGGTTCACATCAGTACAACTGTCCACAATAGACACATTGGTCACTTCCACACTCGTGTTAAACCCATATAAATAATAAAAGATTCGTTGTACAAAGTCCAACCTACTCGTTACTTCTAGACATGCGCACACATAACTCACATGTATAGAGACTCAGGTCCAACTACCGACGCCAGGAAGGCAGACACCACCCCAGAGCCGCTGCCTACCTCCAGACAAACAGTGGGGCTTTGAGACATACAGTTAAAATGAATTAGCTTTTGATATCTGATTTTGTTCATGAGTAAGACATTTTGCATTCAAGGGTGGGTCTCACCTAATCTGTTTCAGCTTCTCAGCGTCTTGCTCCAAAGCATCAATAAGCAGAAATGAATCCTCTGCTGGCTCGTAGACATCGATGAAGGGACCTCGTCCCGCATGAGAATATAGGGGTGTCGGATACATCTGGAAATAACGGAACCCCATACACACAGCGGCTGTAACATCAAGACACGCTATGTGCTAATTTTGTAGCCTTAGGAAGATATGCAAACATGAATACTTATAGTTAGTCCACTATCTGTAACGAAAATGCTACAACTTGACGTAAGGTTCATACACATAAGACAAATACCTGCAGCAGACTGGCAGGTCTGTTGACAAAAACCATACAAGCACATGGGGATGTGTAAATTGCACTTCCGCGTCACGTTGCTGCGAGATGTTTTGTGGGATTTGTAGTTCAAGTTCTCAAAAAATAAATATGATCGGTTCAGTCCAGACCCTGTGTCAAGTACCCAGGAAGAACTCAACATTGGTCTCACACCTACAATATCTAATAGACCTAGTTCTACCCTAAATTACTGTTTATTTTCTTTAAACATCTAAATCATATCTAATTGACAATTATCTAATCCTGCAGCTGGAGCAGCTAAAAAAACAGTTTCTTGAATCTTCCAATGTGCCCAGAGACGATTTTCGAGTGAAACCCCAGCAAGCACACAACATTGAAACAGTTACAGTGCTAGGAGGACATGATAAAATGACAGTCAGTACAGTTGTATGACACCGAACCAGTTGCGGTGTCCCTGTCCCCTCAATCTTGGTCCCTGTCCCCGCAATCTGTACTGCGACTCGGTGGCCTCTGTCATAACCAAGAATTCGCGGTTTTACATTTTAACAATGTCTGAATTATAGACAAGACAGGGACCCATAAAAACATGGCAGTAAAACGATTTATTTTGCACGCACCGAGAGATAAGGCTAACAAACTTGTTTTTAATTTTGAGACTCCCTTGTCCCCAAAACAGTTTAGGATTTATGGGACCACACACAACTAGATCAGAATCTGTGGAGAAGGCTTTTCTTTGGCCAAGTTTAAAAGCAGCAGACATTCTGCGCAGGCGTAGACCAGTAGACAGTGTTGTGATGCTTACGTCTCCATAGCGCCTTACTGTGACACCCAATTAAACCTCAATCGTAAAATGGATCTCGTGTCATGTTTCATTGGTTTGTTTGCTGCCCGTTTGGTTGACTATTTTGCTTCCTAACAAGGCTTGGGCATCACTCATAAACTGGCATACCTCAAATACAGACAGCACAAATTTGTATTAAACTTTAATTGCAGCTTTTAATGCTTTTTCTTGGGACTTCATCAATGTGTAAATATTGATGATGCTGTTATTGGGCGAGAGTCTCAGCCTGTGTGTCAACTGCCACTTGGGGGCAGCATTCATCTGTAGAAAACCCATCTACTGTGAGCTACCTTTTACTATACCTTACCCTTTCTCTAGTCTCTGTGTATTATGTACTGTATATGTGTGATATGAATGCCAGAACTGTAAGGCCACATGGTCTACCTACCTTGTCAAGTAACAAAGGTAGGCCAGTACAATGACACATTGTACTGGCCTATGATATATTAGATATATTCTACAGAAGAGCCAAAGTAACATAAATGGAGTGTACAAAATACAGCCGTGTTTGTACGGGAGGTATTTGGCCATTCTGCCCATTGTTATATTTCTCTATGGTTCATTTACGTATTTTACCGACACAGTAAATGAATGATCCTAGAGTGATAGAAGTACTTTGTCATGCTTTGTTTTTCTTTTAATCGGATGAAATCCCACCTCTAGTCAGAATGTGTTGATATACTGTCCCATTCCCAATGCAGTGTGACATTTGAGCACAACAGCATGCTGATAAATAAGCAAGTTATTTACTGACTGGATTACTACTGTACAGAATGTCTGAGTAGATGGGTGAAAATAAGCCCTATAAGCCTGCAGACTTGTCCTGAATGTTCCGTTCCTTTTCCACCTCCTCTCCACCATCCTTCTGCATAGTCTGAAGCCTGGAGACCAGGCCGCTGACTGACACCTTTATGAGTGAAGATTAGCAGGATTTAGACAACTGGCACTGTTCTGCTCCTCCTGCTCTCGGCCAAGGAACCAAGAGGGTATCTGGCGGCAGTCGTAGGCTTTGTTGTTGAGGACAGTCTGCTGTGACATGTGGCGTAACGACACGTTCAGTTCTCGCCTCTCTGAACTGAAGGTTTTGTGACTTTGGGACAAGCTGTTTGGATGGTGCAAGTATGCAGCACTTGGTCAGTCGATGAAATCGACCACTCAAAGGACTTCCCAAAATGGCATTTAGTTGAGGCTGGTCAGGAGGGGGATGGGTTCATTTGGAGGATTTTACAACCGCCTGGAGGGCTGTCTGCTTTAATGGAACAGAAGATACAGATGACTCCTGGTCCACAACCTGTGTCGCATAAGAGCCTCACATTTATGGTGGAATGGAGGTAAAAGTTATTGTGGAAATAGCAATTTAGCTCCCCACTCTCTATAGGGCTCTAACACACATGACTGGTGCTCTGCTGAGGCACTGGGGCGACTTGGGGAGCTCGTGTCAGCCCACGTGAACCCTGTGACGGTTCCTGGCCAGGTTGGTTCCTATGCACGAAATATGCAGCGCTATCCTCATATAAGTCTTTGCCACGTCAAGAGGACAGGCCGCCGAAAGCCTCGCCGTGTTTGTGAGTGGCGCATCGGAAATATTCCAATCGTTTTCTCGCACTTGCTTCTTTTAGTGTATGGTTGCACAGGCCTTTTTTTCCGGATCGCACCACAGTTCAAACGGACTGACCTGGCAGGAGGAAAGGGTACAAGCGCTTTTATTCTGATAGAATGCCCGCTTCGCCCTCAACAGAGGGATGGGTTTGTATCGCCGACAATTATGGCCACCTGACTACCATAGTGGCTCCATCCCCATGGTCCGAGCACAGCAGGAAAGCGAAAATGTGATGTATTCAGGAATGGATGCGAGAGATCTCAAGATTTATAGGACAGAGTCAGGATTTATCACCCCCTCCAGCCCCCTTTTCTTTACTTTGCACCAGTCAAAACACTGACAAGAGAGGGAGTGAGGACAAGAGCGAGATAGGAGGAAATAGGGCTTGAGCGAGGTGATCAAACAGATTTGAGTGTTCAACTAGGATATTTATCACCCCTTTGGACACACTGCTAGCATAAAAGAGCTGCGTGTCTGCCACGCACGAGGCCAGTTAAGTGTGTGTGTATGTGTGTGTGTGTGTGTATGTGTGTGTATGTGTCGGTAAGCTAGCACGGGACCTGTATTTTGCACATACTGGGATGAACAGCTGCAGCTAGTTAAAGTCAGTCTTGCATTATACTGAAGATGTGAAAGAGAGAAGCGAGGGATGAGGAGAGGAAGAGAGGAGAAAGTGGAAGCACCGGGAGAGCAGGAGAAAAGAGGGGGCACACTGAGAGGTGGAAAGGAGAGAGAGAGAGCCCCAGAGAGAGAGCGAGCGGCGAAGGGAAGGGGGGGGCGGATGGGGGTGGGGGGGGGGGGGTTGGGTGAGGGAGGGGGGGGGGGTTTGGGGGTGTTCACATAAACAGCAGATTTTGGCCTACATTCAATAAATAGGATTTGGCCTACATTCAACAAAGGGTCCAAAAAAAACAAAACGAGAACTCATAAAAACAAGTTTCACTCCTCCTCGTGTGTAGGAGTAGGCCCTCGGGCTTGTTTGAAGGTAATGCTCAGGCTCACATGAAGGCCTCACGTTGGCCTCACGTGAGTGTGTGTGTGCGTGTGTGTGTGTCTGCACCCTAGCCAGAGGTAGTAGGTCACCCGCAGCAGGTCTTTTCTCCATTATCACCTCACACCTCCACACTTCCCTCAGGCCTTCCATAATCCAGCCCAGCTTCTGGCCCAGGGGCCCCAACAGACCCACACATGAGGACCTTAGGATATCATGACTGATTTGTTGCTGGAAGTCAGTATATACATATGCACACCAGAACCAATTCATCCATTCATTCATGAAATCATTAGATGAAGGGGTCCACAAGGCAATGACGTGAGCAACGAGTTTATGAACCCATTATGTGTCGCAGTTTTTTTCACAAGCAGTTTTTTTCACAAGCTGCTTTTTCACAAGCTGTTTTTTTATAGATAGGGTGTCAGTGACAGGACCAGCAATGATCTTGCAGTGTCACACAACGTAAACACAGTTCCTGTCACGGAGTGGGATTTGTTCTGTGTTTTAGACAGTGTTTTCTGCATTAGTGGTTGGGGAGAGACTCTCCCTGGGGAAGTGTGCTGGGTCAGGGGGACAGGGTGTGGGTGGTGGGGTGAGAGTGTGTGTGTGTGTGTGTGTGTGTGGGGGGGGGGGGGGGGGTGTCTCTCCCAAGGCCCTGGCCTTTTCCCAACCCCATAATGCAGCAGCTTAACCAAATCCAAGCAACCAAAATGGCATTTAGAACTCTGACCCTCCCCAGACAGCGAAATATGTGTGTGTGGTGTGTGTGTGTGTGTGAGAGAGAGAGAGCGTGTGTGTGTCTACAAGGTAGCCCAGAGGTAGTAGGTCACCCACAGCAGGTCTTTTCTCCATTATCACCTCACACCCCCACTCCTCCCTCAGGTCTTCCATAATCCAGCCCAGCCTCTGGAGCAGGGGCCCCAACAGGCAGGCCCAGGCCCAAGGAGCTTAGATTCCCCGTTCCCCAGTGTGTCTGACAGATGTACTGTAGCCTGTATCCTCAGTAAAGGCTCCCGTGACCACACATGATCAAGAGGGAGGGTGGAGCTCCGCTCCAATGTTCCCATAGAGGTCAGAAGTGGTTGCGCTGGGGTTGAGAATGTGCTGTGCCCTGATGCACTGCTGAATCAGGTCGGATCGTTCTGTTCCCTGCACCCTCTCCTCCTCCCCCTGCTGCCAGAGCCCGCTCCAGGACCCGTCCCAAAAAATCAAACAAATTGGCTTTTAGACTCTGACGAAGCACATTTATGAATGCTATTTTAATTATTTGGCCCCTACCTGCTTCACGACTCTTTCTGTCTTGCTCTCTCCCTCTCCCTCTCCCTCCCCCTCTCTCTCTCTCTCTCTCTCTCTCTCTCTTTCCTCCTTTATGAAGTCAGTCTGTTGTAAGTCTGGTTAGGAGTTCCTGACATGGTTTGTGTGTCGACTCCGCTCAGCTTTAATGACCGCTGGTAACAGCATTAGTCTCCAAGAACAGGATCCTCCTTAGACAGGATGCAGACAACAGGTTGGACACTCGACACATGTCTGCCAATGACCACAATGAAGACTCAAATACTTCCTATGATTGTGATTAATACGATAAGATAAGACTGTATCAATCCCATAGGGAAATTGATGATAATATTCATATTATTGTGATCTTTACCAGGATTTTTGACACAGCATTGAATATGCTGGTTTCTGTCTTTATGCTGTAGATGAGTGAATGTTACATTCTTTTTCGGACTTTTTAGGTCAATACCTACATTGGGATTGCTTTGGTGCGCAATTAAGGATGTGATAAGCTCAAGGAAAGACATGTTTAAGTGATGTTTCGTGTTAAATAATGTCTTGCCCCATAAACGATTTAGAAGTTGTGGAGGGGATGTCGCAAATGGAGTACATGTGCGCGAGTAGTCCCCATGAGTCACTGTAATCACACCATCCAGTGAAGGGTTCACACACGTGTTAGACAGGGTTTAGTTTGGTTTTGTGGAAGTCATTATGGCAAAAGCTCAATTAAAAAACTGACTCACAAGGGTAATTTAGGGCTAAGGAAAGGAAATTGAGGGGAAATGGTGCCTAAAACACATGCACACATCCACAAAGGCTGTAATGGTATATAGGCTGAATACAGTGTGGTATTGCCAATGGGAAATAAAATGTTATTGTCATGGGATGGTCCAATAAAAAGCACTGTGTACTCTTAAAATTCAACCATAATCAAGTCTACCTACAACGGTGATGAGCCAGGACAGAGCTCAAATATAGAGGATTAGCTGAGGTGGCCAAAGGTTTAAATCACCAAATACTGCATGTCGAAACACACACACACACGCACACACAGGAGATGCATTTTATTGGATGAAGCAACTTGAGGCAGGTTTTACGGCGTGTTTTGCCGAGTAAGGCTTTTCCTCTGTGGCGTGTTGTTGTGGTCTGTGGTCGTGTTGATTTGGGTTCCAGCCTGGTCCGGGACCTATAGCGAGACTCCCGGGGCACAACATGTGCAGGCCAAATGTGGCCCCAAAGAACGGGGAGCAGGGCGCTAAAGCAGCAAGCTGCACACCACCACAGCATAGCTACATCTTGTTAAAAAAAATCCTGAGGAAAAGGAGTGAGGAATAACTCGCTACTCCCTCCCTCCCTCCCCCCCGCCCTCACCTGCCCCCCCCCCCCCCCTCCCCAGTGGGCAAAAAGCTAGCAGGGATGCAAAAGGTTGCCTGTGTCGGCTTGCGCAAAGACTTGCCAGTTCTCACAGCTCGCTAATCTGATTCCCACACGAAACGCGTGGGTACATTTGCGCCGCCAAACTTAGTCCGCTTAATGAACACGCGCCCTCCTCCACAGCCGTTTCTTTCACCGGATCAAAATGTCCGACGGGCTGCCCTGCCTTTTTCTCTGGAGCGTGAATGCACACTGGCCGCCATACAGCCCTGGCTACCTGTCCTGTTCCTCTGACGTACCGCATCAGGCCATTGGCAGCGGGGATCGTCTATTTCGGGCTGGCCTCTCAGGGGGAGGAACACGCCGGTGACTTTCCACCCCCGAACGAGCCGGGTCAGCACCGCCCCCCCCACCCCCGCTGTGTGACAACGTCAGGCCGACCAAAGCAAACACGGGCGAGCCGTCGGGCGGGAACTGCGGGAGAGAGAGGGAGGCCTTTGGTGCTGCTCTGTGACTCCAGTGTGACCACCCCAGTGCCCAGAATAGCACTGACTCTCCCAGTATAAAGAGCCCATTCACACACTGTCACACACTCCTCTCCATCACCTTCTCCTGTACACACACACCCACACACAGTAGGCAGCTCTTTTTTTCCACTATTTGCATACAACTGCAAAGTCGGTGCATATGGGACATTTGGACGATTTTCTCGAAAAGGGTCGGTGCCAGACCTCAGATGGATGTCATGATTGATGAGATTGTCACCTGACGAACCTCAGGCTTCTATGAGTGTCTGGGTGCACGTGCGTGTGTGTGGTGTGTGTGCGTGCGTGCGCTCACTTTATGAATGTGCATATAATGGTATGCCTGGGTGCACGTGCCCTGCTTGTGTTTGTGTGTGTATGTCCCGCGATGATCAATGACTCCCTAGTCTGAAAGCACGCCGTGGTTCCACAATCCCACTGCAATTAGGCCTCTGTCTCACTCTGGGGAGCTGGAACGAGGCCTTCCAGGGCCGGCGAGAAAAAAAAACACAATGAGTCAATTGTGAGGCTGGGCCGGTATGAGGGCTTTGAAACGAGGCCAAAGTGATCATTTTGTCGGCAAGGGTAAGAGGGTTTCTCTTTTTAAGAGTACCTATTTGCCTTCCCGAAGGGTTGGGATTGTGCGATGCGGCCGCGGACGCTTGGGAGTGATTTGCTGCGCTTGGAGACGCAGTCTCTCCCCCACCTCTTCTCTTCCTGGGCTTGCTCCATTCCACACAATTTCACATGCTGACAGGCGGGTGTTTTGCTTGAGCGGGCGGGGAGTGTGGCTTTGTCTGTCCGTCTGTCAGTGGTAGAGAGCTCCGTGCGTGCGTGCGTGTGTTTGGGGGAACGGGTGTCCCGTCTGTAGGTCTGTCTCATGTCGGGGTCGGTCTGGCTGGTCTAGCTGTGGGTTTTACAGGAAGCGTTGTCTCATGAGTTCTCTGGATCCGAAAGGCCTTGGAGCCTCCAGAAGCTTGTCACAGAACTTAGAATGATAGTTTGCGCCCAAAACTTTGAAGCTGCGCAAGACATGTTCAGACCTCAAAAATGGTCTGATGCGGAGATGGGTCTACAACCCTGGGACATCTGTTAAATACATAGGCCCACAGCACAGCGGTTCGAGATCTATCGGAGATTGAAAATGTAGGTGGTGTGTGATTCGATTTTACAGTTTCGACGTGCAGTCGTTTCGAATCGACAGCCCTGTTCTGATGGACCCAGAGCAAATGTGTCGTGCTCATCTGAAACGTTGGCTTTAGATGCTGACCCATCTAAACATGATGCCCAGCCTTGTGATCTAGTGATGATCCTCATGATCAGTGATCACACACTAACCACCCCTGACCACACACTGGCCCTCCCATGACCACTGGCCATGCCTGACCACACAGAGACCATCCCATGATCAGTGATCACACATTAACCATCCCTGACCAGACAGTGACCATCCCCTGACCAGTGATCACACACTAGCCCTCCCATGACCACTGACCATACCTGACCACACACTGGCCCTCCCATGACCACTGACCACACACTAACCACCCCTAACCAGTGACCACACATTGACCATTCCTGGCCACACGATGACCGCACAAGGATCCTGCTCCAAATACACACTTCCAGCCTCCATAGGATCAAGCGAAGGCTGACTCACCCTCCCCAGACCCCATACTTGGTGGGCCTGGGGGCCACTGGTCCCTGCAGAGCACAAGGGGTTTCACAGAGGAAAGGGGTTGTGGAGGGTCGGGGTAACGTGTGCTTATCCTGCTCTAACCACACTGTTGATCCTCCGCCAGGTGGGTCAGGTGTGAGGCAGCAGCCACACACTGCCACCACTGGAAACGGAGAGGAGAGGAGAAAGGAAAAAGAGAGGGAGGGAGGGAGAGAGGGAGAGGTAGGGGGAGATTGAGAGAGGGAGGGAGGGAGAGAAAGAGAGAGAGAGAGAGAGGGAGAGAGAGAGAGAGAGAGAGAGAGGGGGGGGGGGAGAGAGAGAGAGAGAGAGAGAGGAGAGAGAGAGAGAGAGAGAGAGAGAGAGAGAGAGAGAGAGAGAGGGGGGGGAGAGAGAGATAGAGAGAGAGAGATAGATAGAGAGATAGATAGATAGATAAATAGATAGAGAGATAGAGAGAGAGAGGGATGGAGGGAGGGGAGGGAGGGGGAGAGAAGTGGAGAAGGGACAGAGAGGGAGGGAGGGAGAGAGAGAGGGAGAGGTAGGGGGGAGGGAGAGGGAGAGAGGGAGAGAGGGAGAGAGAGAGAAGTGGAGGACGAGGAGAGTTAGGTCACTGGGGCTGTGCTAATGTGCCTCTCCTCCACGCTGGATGGATGGCTGTGAAAGGAGGAAGATAAAGGGGGGCGGAGGAGGGTGGGGTGGGGTGGGGGGGTGGTCTCGTCTGTGTTTATTTTCCCCCTTCCCGTGGGGAAGCCTCTCAGCTTGTCAGGGAAATCTGGTCACGTTTTAGAGAAAGAAGGGAAAAAAAGAAACAAGGCCACGGTATGAAAACAATTGTAAAACGCTGAGGCGGACATTTTTCGGAAACTGGAAATATCTGCTATGTACGGTTATAGGAGGGGGTATACTGTGTGTGCACGTGTGTGTGTGTGTGTGATAACCACTAGCAGACGTGATCCAGATGTACTGCACTGAGGACCATCTGGACACCTACGTCTCGGCTCCAGAGATGGCCCCGGGCCAAGTCCAGGTGATCTCCCCCGGCTCCCCCTGCCCTCCTTCTCATCTTTGCTTTCATTCCAACCTTCTCACCCGTGGCACTTGAGACTCCTAATCCCGACGTCGGATCAATACTTTGGAGTTTTCGCTGCAGGATATCTTGGATGAGGTCCCCTCAGAGCCCTGGGATCGGATTGGACTGGGATAATCTGGTGGCTGCTGTATTTACCCTCCAAATCATCTTAGCATGTTAGCTTACTGGGCTGATCTCCGGGCTTAGCGTCGCATTCTTCCACCACACAAGTCCACCCACGCACCAAGGAGCTGAGATCTGAACCGAGGTAGATACGACCGGGTCAAAGAGTTCCCCGAAATATTATGCGCCTCGCGGCTCTAAGATGAGTCTGACCTAATTCATTAGAAGCTGTCAGTCGGGGAAGGTGGAGGAACTAGGCCGCTTTTTTTGCAGCCCCAAACTCAACTCAAAGTCGCCATAGAAACGACGTTTCATGTCAAGAAGTCAGTCGTTGCAAGTTGCAGGCTATTAAAGTCTCATGTTTCGTTGCCCTTTGTAGGGACATGACCGGCACACTTGAGTTCTTTGGTCCTGGTCCTCTGGGCAGTTTCTCTATGGCTCCTCTAGTGATCAACTCCCTGTGATAAATAAGTCCTAATCTTTTGGGAGCTACCATTCTTATCAACTATATCCAAATGAAGAATTGAATAATCCTGAATAATAAAATCACCTAACAACTAAGAATAACTTAAACTAAGAGGAACAATGTATGTGTACATACCAACTATGTTTACATCCAACCGACATAAAAAAACGATCCGTAAACTGTACTGTAAACAATCAGTATACACTGTACGTTTCAATGATTTAGCTGTCTCTTAAATTAATCTTTGTTGCGTTTGAACAGTAGCTGGATCCTTGTTGGATGAGAACCGAAATGCTGTCTTCCCCTTATGTGGTCCCGTCTACTCTTGTGTGACCAAGTTGCTCTTTTCCCTGTGAGGATGTCTAAAGGATTTCTAAATCCCAATGCCACACTGTTATTCCACTCAGCCCTGGAGAATTTGGACAGATCTTTGCCAGACCTTGGACACAGTGCGGATGGTTTGGCCAGGTTATATGAATGCAGGTTAGTTTTAGTAATACAGCACTAACCCCCGTCTCATAGCGATACTGAGCCAGTCATTCCCACACATCTCTTCCTGGAATAGCTGCTGGGAGTTTCAATCACTGTCTGAGTGTGTGTGTGTGTGTGTGAACGGTTTGTGTGTCTGATAGTGTGCGTGTGAGCGTCTGATAGTATAGCTGATAGTGTGTGTTTGTGTGTCTGACAGGGCGTGTGTGTGTGAACTGTTTATGTGTCTGAAATCGTGCGTGTGGGCATCTGAAAGTATGTCTGCGTGCGTGTGTGTAATAGCATGTGTGTGTCTATCTATGGTGTGCGCGTGCGTGTATTGCCTTTTCATAAGAGCGGAGAGGGGCGGTTCTGTGGCTGGTTGAGCTGCAGCACCAGTGAGCTCCAGAAGTGATATATAGTGGCACTGATATCTCACCGCGCCATGGGGCCTGGTGCCTGGTGCCTCAGCCTGTGGTCTGGAGCTGGCATGACTGGGGCAGCACGCCGCAGAGACAGCCCATAAACACGGGGCCGCCGCCAGCACGCGCCATGCCAACGCCTGCCGCCGCAGCTGCCGCGAGTGACCCCTCTGCAAAAACCTACCCCCCCACACACACAAGTATCGGTTCAGACCTGCCTGCAGCGGATGAGGCAGGGTTTGCAGTTACATACGTCCAGACCCGTTTCTATGTGCTTTTCACGAGATTTATTGTTGACTTTTGAATTCAGGAAGGCACTTGGCTCACACGGGGCAAGATGGCGCAACGTGTTGCTGAAACTCGACCCTATGTTTGACTCGTCTGACGTCCACAGATAAAATGTGGTGGTAACATGACGGAGTGTCAGGGAACTGAATTGTGAGAGGGATTTTCCCCGAGTCCGGTAAACACCCCTGCCACAGGAAACGTGCCGTGAAGCAAAAATGGAAAAGCTTTCGAGGGTAACAGGAAGAAAAAAGTTGACTTTTTAGAAAACAAGACCATTTGAAAACAGCTATGAGTCAAATGGTGCAGTCGCCTTTCATCCATCTCAAGCTGTTGTTTGACAGTTGTTTCCTTCCCCCTTTCGTAGCGTTGACCATCACTCCTGTGAACCGCCCTCACAGGACTAGTTGGAGTGCTCGGTGTCTGTCTGAGGGGAAGGCTGTGGGTGCGGAGGGGGGGTTCGAGGGTTCTAGTGAAGAGGTTCTCGAGGTTACAAGGGTCATTTAGTCTGGCTCCACATGGGAGACGAGAACTTCAACCATCCAACTACCCAAACATCAATCACAATACTCATTGCAACATCCACTCCCACGACACCAGTCATCGGTTTGAGCTGGAACTGAAACAGCGGACATTCTTCCGTAACATGTTGAGTATATCTCCTTGTTACATCCACTCATTAGATTATCTGATAATTTAATAATAAAAACTTGCATTAATAAGCATAGCTATCATGCTGAGTGATCTCAGATATGCATTATTGCCTGTTGCCACAGTACATGTAGGTAAACATTCGAAGCAAGGACCTAAATGTTCCGAATCTGCTGTAAAGTGCATGTTTGTGTGCATAGCGTGTAGCGTGGGGGGGTCAGAGAGTGGAGAGGAGGCTGGACTGGGCTGTATCCTGGATGCATGGGCGCACCAGGGACCCCACACTGGCTAACCAGGAGCACATGGCCAGTGGAACCAGAGCCCTCTCACTTTCCCAAAACATAATTAAACATAATAGAATTCCTGACCTAGTTTTCTCTCTCTCTCTCTCTCTCTCTCTCTCTCTCTCTCTCTCTCTCTCTCTCTCGGTGCGAGTGCTAGGGCCGACTAGGGCCACGCCTCAGACAGGGCTTCTTTGAGGATTAAAAACCGCTGCAACCCTCCCCCTCCCCCCACCTCACCCACAGACCTCCGCCACCCCTTCCCCGAACTGCGAACATGGCGGGGCCAGAGTCCAGAGTCGCCCCCCCCTGCGCCGCCCGCGTGTTCCCTGCCCTCGTCTCCTCACGTCCCCCCATCCTCACGAGACCGCAGCGCTCGTCGGCCCTCAGGTCACCGCACGTTGGCGTGGCCGTATTCGTTTCACCGCTTGGCCGGTGTTTCCACGGGGGCGATCCTCGGGACACCCTCTCACTTCCCCTTCTTCTGTGTCACGAGGAGAGCCGAATGTGCGGTCAGCTCACCTGGAAGACTGTGGATGTTGATGTAACTACACACACACACACACACACTCATATGTTCCTATTGAGGAAGTACATCATCCCTGATTGGGAGTTTTTTACTCTTTGCGAGAATTTTATTTATTTATTTTTTGGATTAGGCCTCACCCACCCTCGTGTTAGGTAGAAGTCTGTCTATTTTACAGCCTTTGAGTCACTGTCTGGTTCTGTTTTCTGCTGGACATTTAGAGGAACTGTTAATCAGGCAGAGAGGGGATTTTCAAGTCTGAATCAGGTCCGACGTCTTACCTGTCATCTCCCACATACACACTCCTCCTCCTCCTCCTACCCACAGCACAGCACACAACATACTGTAGCAACACGCACACACATCACAGAGCACACTCACCAACCACACACATACAGCCACGCGCATTTGGATTTTACAGGTTGTTTTTGCCCGGTCATTTTCCCAGGGTGGTCAGGAAAATGAACCTGTCACTCCCCAGACGGGCGCTAAAGCCGTTAGCATCGTAAGTCACCGTGGATAAGGGCCTTCTGCTAAGCCAATTAGCCCCTCGCTGCACTGTGAAAACCAGGCGGCTGTTTCAGCTCAGGAGAAACTTTCCTGGCTGAGCTGAGGGAGGGGAATTTTTTACCCAATATGATTGTTTTTAAAAGGGGGTGATTAAGGACTGCAACACAATCCCCTGAAAACATTTGCACATCTAAATAACAGATCGGCTTTCTTTACAGATCAATTTTTATGACATACTTTGAAATACCAGGTTGGGTATTGCTTGTGAAATGACCACATAATTCCACACAGACAGGGCAACTGCCATATGAAGTTGTTAAATATTTTTAGCCGGGCAGTAGAGCCTTTATAGGTATGTCAACTTCATGCCAGAGTGGTCAAATCTTGTAGTAACCAACTCTCGCTTGACACGGTTCCAAATCTGGTCAGACACTGAAGTTAATAAGCAAGCGGGACTGTTATCTCTGCCAGATTACTTTCAGGTCAATGAATGTGCGTGAAAGTCCAAAACATCTTGAGTCGTGGCTGATCCAGCTTCTGCTCACACACGCTCCTTAGACGCACATGGAGCCATGGTACCAAGTGTGTTGTTCACCACGTTTTCAGGGTGATATAAAAGCACGACACCCTGGGACCTTTGTGTCTCTTTCTACTTTTGCCTCTCTCTCTTTTCTCTCTCTACATTCCATCTCCTTTTTCACCTTTGTCTCTCCGTCACCACCGAATTTCTCTCTTTCTGTTGCTCTTTCTTTCTGTTTCCATCTCTCTCTCTGTGTCTCTCTCTCTGTGTGTCTCTCTCTATGTCTCTCTATGTCTCTCTCTCTCTCTTTCTTTCTGTCTCATAGCCCTGTTAGGAGGATGTGTTCAGTTCCTTGCTCTCTCCCCAACTGGAGGTATTCCTATCTATCTCTGTGAGAGATCTCCTGGCCTGCTCTGACACAAAGTTCCAACTATGAATTTTGCCCGTGTATTATTTGACGGACATATTCTCCGTAACGTTAGCTGCAGTTTAGCCACTATTTTCCACCTTCTCCTCCTTCTGTCTGCTGGGACCTGGGCTCCTTTCTAGGTGAAAGTGGGACTCCTGCTTCATCCATCATGTGTGTGATACCTTACCCCCCCCCCCCCTCCCTCCCTCCCTCCCCTCCCTCCCCTTTCCTCCCTCCCTCCCCTCACCGTTCACCATTCCCCACCCCTCTCTTCTGGGACCTCCCCACCCGAGCTCACACCCTGCGTCTCCAACACAACAACCAGCCAGACCCAGCATGGATTCGGCCTGTATGTCCAATAGCTCCATAAAGATCCAAATAAATCACCCTCACCCCCCTCTCCCCTGCCATCCCCTGTCCACCTCCTCCTCCTCTGACTCCCCAACAGCCACGTCTGTTTATCTGGGGGCCTCTTTCCTCCCTGACCGCAAGGCAAGGTGCTACTCTGAGCACGTGCGAACCCTCCACACACACACAGACACACATGCACACCCTGTTTTGATCGCTCTATGGAAAATACAAAGCAGATGATGGACCATGGCTGGGTAGTCTCTTAGGACTGACCCGTGTCTTAGTCTACGACGTGTAAACACAGGCTGGTGCTTGGAGAGAGTCTTCCTGCTGTTTCTCACTCTCACACAGTCTCACTGTGCTGTGTGGTGTCTGTCTGGGGGCTGAACTGTAGCTTGGGGGTCCTGTTCCTAGCTGAGGGGTTGGGTGTTAATAAACATGTCTTTTTTCGGAGTTTAAATGTATTTTCTTTTTATAGTGAACATTTCATGATTTCTTTGCTCAAATAATTTGTTCATTTTATTTAGCAGACCCTTTCATCCAAAATGGCGTACAGTGAAGGGGTTTAAACCTGCCATGAACACTACAACCGACCTGTACTGTACCCATCCCCTGTTCTTCAGAGTGACACGTTCATCTTGGATGTACTATTAGATGTAATGTAGAGGTCTGATGTCACATGACCTTTTATAATGTTTGCTCTGTTGTCAAATGTATGTCAAGTTTGTCTGACAATGTCATGAAATGAAATTGGGACAAAATTACCATTGAGGAAGTGTGTCACACACCTTCTGCAGATGACTGGGGCAGTAGTCCGGCATGTAGGACAAGGATCCGCCCAGCTCTGGGGCCTTAATAGGCCACTCAGGGGTGTTAAAAAGCCCAGAGTCATGAACGCACCCAGGGCCATCCGGTCTAGCTCGGGATTTCTTTCAGAGACCAGAGACCCCCCCCCCACCCATACACACACACGCACGCACACACCCATCCTACCCCCCAACCCCCGACCCCAAATCTCTGCCGTTGATCTGTCGGAGGGCCCTACCCGGGACAGATGAAAGCCAGCTACCGGTAAGTAGACCATAAAGCCGCAGGAAGGAAAAGGCTTTGGCTCCGATGCCAAAAAATAACCCCCCTCCCTATCCTCTCCTCCACTTCCTCCTCCAGCCCTAATAGTACACACACACACACACACACACACACAGCCTCCATCCTCTGTGTCTTTACGCGCCGCCTCTCGTCCAAACAGGTCAGGAAGCAGTTAGGAGGTGGGGCCCCCTGTGGCAGGTGAGTGGGTTGCAGGGAGATGGGAGCCAGGAAGGTGAGAGGGCTCTTCAGTGGGGGGGGGGGGGGGGGGGGGCACGATAGCGTTTTTTGGCTCGGCGCGCCTCCAGGGAACCACCTGACGCATTTTGATCAAGTCATCCTGAAATGACGGGAAGAGGGTGGGGTGGGGTGGGGGGGGGGGGGGGGGGGTGGACAGAGGAGGTCGTGGGGTGGAGGGTGGATGAAGTCCTCCGACAGCTGTTCCTCTCGTCGGAAACCTGAGGGAAGAGACCTTTCCTCCTCTCTCTCTGTCTCTCTGTCTCTCTCTCTCTCACTCACTCTCTCTCTCTCTCTCTGTCTTTCTCTGAATACCACCTCTTCCTCCTCCTTGTCAACGGTCCCTTCCTGTGCCAGAACTCCTCAACCCGGCCAGAACCGCAGTGTACCAGCGAGCATGGCTCTGGACCAGCAGGGCTCTGGACCAGCAGGGCTCTGGACCAGCAGGGCTCTGGGGAGGGGCTCTGGACCAGCAGGGCTCTGGACCAGCAGGGCTCTGGACCAGCAGGGCTCTGGGGAGGGGCTCTGGACCAGCAGGGCTCTGGACCAGCAGGGCTCTGGACCAGCAGGGCTCTGGACCAGCAGGCCTCTGGAGAGGGGCTCTGGACCAGCAGGGCTCTGGACCAGCAGGCCTCTGGAGAGGGGCTCCGGGGCAGCAGGCCTCTGGAGAGGTGCTCCGGGGCAGCAGGCCTCTGGACCAGCAGGGCTCTGGACCAGCAGGCCTCTGGAGAGGGGCTCCGGGGCAGCATGCCTCTGGAGAGGGGCTCCGGGGCAGCAGGCCTCTGGAGAGGGGCTCCGGGGCAGCATGCCTCTGGAGAGGGGCTCCGGGGCAGCATGCCTCTGGAGAGGGGCTCCGGGGCAGCATGCCTCTGGAGAGGGGCTCCGGGGCAGGGCCGTGCCTGTATTTCACTCTGTGAGAAGGCAGCGGCACATTGACCGTGATCACAGTTGCATTAACTGTCAAGGTCGGGCTGACTGTAATCCCTGTCGCTGTGGGAGCCTTGAGTTACGTCCCTCCTGAGACCCCGAAACCCCATCCCCACCATCGCTCTGTTTGTATTCTGCAACCAGAGCCCTCAGATGGGACATGTACGAGGTTCAATATCAAATCTAACAGTACCATGTAGGCGGACAATTTCTTTTCCATTTCTTCTCGGCTCTCTGCGACAGCGTTCCCCGATGAAAGCGTTCCTTCCTGAAAAGATGAACTTGTTGTGGTCGTTCTCCCACCGGGCGCTGCTCTGACATCACTAACTGGATGGAGCGAGCGTTTCCAATAGGGTGCTGTCTGCCGGCTGTCACCAAACAGGTCCGGGGGAGTACAGTAACTCTGGCTGTGCACTCTGCCAGGACGCACACAGCTGACGCGTGGGTCTGTCAACACCCGGGCCGAGGCCTGCTTCTGTGCCCCAGCCTCAGGCCAGCAGAGGAGGGGTAGATCCCACCAGAAAGAGAGCATCTATTTAACGCTTCATGACTGTCTACCCTTCTCAGAGTTCCTTGAATCGATGCTTGTGGACTGGGTGTTTAGTTTAGTTGTCGTTAAAGTCACCCGTGTTCTCCTGATCACAGGTTGAATCCGAGGGCAGCAATATCTCATATCATGAAACTTGGTCTTGTCACAATGGAGCCTAATCGAGGTTAGCTTTCATAGCCCTGTTGTTTAGTTATGGTGCTGTTAAGTCACATGTGGAGACTATTTGTGTAATCTCCACGTCTCCCTTGCTGTGGTCCATTATCTCGATTTACAAGAGGAACCAACATCAGGTAACATGATTCTTGTTCATGCAGAGTCCAACACAGAAGTTGTACTTAGCAGGATTGGGAAACTGTGAGTGGGTCATGGAGCAAGCTGGGGCCATGCTCTCAGTCTTTGAAACTGCTCAGTGCTGTTTTCCTTATCAAGTGTGAATAACCTGACAGCTCTCTGAATAAAAGCTTGGCTAGATGTTATGTTGAGATTAAACAGCAGCTTAAACATAACCACAAATGTTTTTACGATAGTTTAGTGTGTGATCATTTCGTTTTTAAAGTGACAATCCAATATAGAGATAGTATTTCAAACCAGTTAATGCACACTCCCTTCCCAAAAGTTGTATTCATCCCAGTCTGGAATAGAATATCTAGAATCTAGCTGGCTGTGGAGGAGGTCTCTTTCTGTTTCCAAGCCTCTGACACGCACACTGACAGCATTGATCTGCTGGAGTGAAGTCTGGCCCAAAGGGGATCTGACCTCTGTGTAAACTCTCCGTTCTCCTGCTGCTGCTAGCCAGAACTGATTCAGAGGCTAGACGGGCCTTCAACACCCACAGTGAGAACTGCTCTGCGCCATGTTCAAACGTGTGGGACACGGGGCCAGTGTGGACCGCCGTCTCTTCAGCGCCTCACTTCCTGACTACGCTTCCCACAGTCGCTGGGGTGAAGCTGTGATGACATCAGCTGTTCCTTGGTACTTCCCCCGAGGAAGGAAATCTGATGTGTGTGAGGATGTCATAAAAAAATCATGTGAGAACAACTTAACAACTATTACTTCTCTGATTGCATGACTTGATGTTATCTCATACAAAGACTTCCTACACAGGGCTGGGTGACTAAGGCGTTTTTTTTTCATCATTTCTTTTCCATGTAAGAACGTAAATGATTTTAGCCACCTGGGAGGTAATGGCTGTAAAAAGCCTTGCAGATGTGATGTGGCAGGTGTTGTCGGTGCCTGACTAGTCCCAGCACGCCCGTGACCACAGCCTTGATGAGGAAAGGGTGTGTGGAGGGAGGGATACAGGAAGTGAAACCTTGGGTAGGAACAGACAGGAAATGCATCACAATGGCAGATTTGTCGGCAGGATAGTGCGGCAGCGCAGAGTGATCCAGCACATCACCTTGGTGAGGGTGGCTGTTTGGGTGATCTAACAACAGCCTTTCCTGAACTCCCAGGTCAGTCGGATATTGCTGTTGCCAGTCTTTCATTAAAACGAGAACATGAGCACAGTAGATTTCCTAATCTCTCGAATCATTTCCCCCTTCAGAGTGACCATATAATGCTTCTGAGACAACTTCTACCAAGGGTTCTTGAGCTTCAAAGCGATCCCCAAGGGCCTGTAGGTTGTTCATGCTGGTCTGGAGGGCTGAGCTGAGCTCTTGCTGAAAGATGATCTTTTTGATCTGGAGATTTGGTTAGTTGAGGAAATTAACCTGCTGAAGAACTGCCTTGATCTCCTGTTCTCTCTGTGACCTGTCACGAAGTACAGCGGAATACGAGAGTCCTGTGTCAGCGCCCAAGATAAGGTCACCCCTGACCTTCGTGTCGCATGTGTTTCCTGGACCTATTGGAAGCATGCTCCATACGCACGACAATGCGGTCATTTTAGTGTCACGGAGATCGCTCGAGCAAATGGGTTTCATTCTTTGCGGCGTCATCTCGACAGCGTAATAAAGGGTCCCTTCATTACGCAGCGAACACCTTCCAGCGGGTGAAAACACACAGATGTACACAGCCGATTGGGTTATGAGGATGACATTTTGTATTTGGACATCGCCAGAGTCTCCAATCTCCATTTCGAACTGTGGTGACCTTAAACAAGAGGGGAGAGGGATATTCTTACTGAGATTCTAAGATAGAGAGATGATGGAGGAGTGGAGAAAGAGGTTGAGACAGAGGGAAAGAGAGACTTGGAGGTCAGGGCGACCCCTGGGGAGGCATGGGCAAGGTTTATTTGCTTTCTTTTAGGTGGTGGTGGTGGGGGGGGGTTGAGGAGTCAACAGACCTATAGATCTCTCGCCTCAGTGCGCTAAGGGGTCAGGCTGCAACCTGGATCTGTCTGGGTCAGGGTCACGGAGAGATTGACTGGGCCACTGGTCAGTAGGTGAAAAGCCTGCATGGGTCTCCAGGTCACTCGGCAGACTAAACTGCTGCATGCACACATACACACACACACACACATGCACACGCACACGCACACACTCTCGCTGCACGATGAGGTTAACCATTCCTAGCTGGCCTGAAAAACAGATGTGTGTGTAAAAGTGGGAGCACTCTCCAACAGCAAAATAGGCTTCATCATTCAAAGTAAGATTGACAGGTTGGCTTTTCAAACACACACACACACACAAATACACAGCTCTTGGAGAGTTCGTCCGACACGGGATTCAGCCAGTTCACCATCCAGTCTCAACTCTGCCCTGGCAGGCAGATAAATCCATCTTCATCAGTGAGCAGTTCTGTGGAGGTTGACACAAGCAGAGAATCCCAAGGCCAGAGCAGATTGGCTGGGCCGTGATTCGGCGTGCCTCGAATGACTCGACAAAATATGTTCCGTTCTCTTCCAAGTCGGAGCGTGGAGTTCGTCTGGTCCGTTGCGTTAGTGGCTTACTCAAGCCAAACGGTTCAGACTCTGATGCATGGTAAGTGGTTGTTTAACTCAACACACAATGAAGTGGAGGATTGTGTGAGGTGAACTTCACACCACGCCGACGACAAGACACCTTCGTTTTCCTTCCACATCACATGGGCTTTGAGATTCAAGGAGTGCAGAACGTTCTTTGTGGGACCACTTCTTTTTCTCTGCAAGATGGGAGCTTTATTGCCACGCACACACACACCCACACACACACATGTCCTGTACTGTACACACACAGGCCCTAAAGCGAGGTGATTAACGTAGCCCCCGAGTCACACGGAGAAGTGTGTGTTATTCCTGGACTGTACTTTGGCCACCGAGACCCAAACACGGTTGCGTCACGCCTGCGGCTTTGTTGACATTGGTGGGTGATGCACAACCAAGCTAAAACACAGCTGAGCCCAAAAAAGTGGGTCAGCTGGCACGTTGCCACAGCAATGGACGCCATTAGTGACATCCATCAACCACCTGCCTGTTTGAGGTGATTCGATGCGGCCGTGGCCCCACAGACGAGCTCCTGTCTGGGTGGAGAGGAAGAGGAACAGAGCCTCCTTGATCAGTCAGAGAAAAGCTAACAAGACGTTAGCGTCAAGCTAATTTCGGAAAACTCTGTTGTCGTAGGGCCAACTCTGCCCCCGTGTACACTGTATCGACCCCAAAGGAACTTATTCCTCAACCCAGTCGCCCTCAGGATCCGGTGGCAGGTTCCTGTTGGAGAGCTGACCACAGCGCAGCCCCTGTGGTGGACATGTATGGGTGAGCCCCACCACGGAGCTCGCCGAGGAGGCTCCCGTTGCAGTCTCTTGTCACTCAGGTCTGCTGGGCTCGTCAGGGGGAGAGGGGGCGGCCAGGGTTTCCTGGAGGAAGGAAGTCAGATCCACGTAGGGCCCCCTGACTCAGCATGATGTCCATGCTCTCTGGAGAGCCTGACTCACACACACACACACACACACTCTCATATAGAGGCCAACTGTAAGATCCCACTCTTTCGTGCCCAGTTCCACCTGATCAACACGTTCACAACCCCTGTATGGATGCTTGCGTGCTAGTGTGGGTGTGCACGTGTGGTAGTTAGTGTGTGTGTGTCCTCAGGGGGTTGGACTGTAACAAGGAGGAGGGGGGATTGTGCAGTTGTAAATTCATCAGAAGGTGGGCGGCATCGGGTCCAGAAGAGACCTTCATCTGCGTCCTGTTTCCACTGTCTTATGATTCTAACAGAACCCAAACCTACATGGAGGAATGTAGGTTACTGGGCTGATTATAGTCACCGGATGAATTTATCTATTTTATATTACATTAAATGACCTTGATGACTAATGCACATGTCGGGAACATACATACCACTGTAAGCTTTTGTTTTGTTTGGACAATTTTGCCAGAAAGTGTTAAAATTGCCTTTGTGTCAACACCAGGAGGACTAGTGGTCACCCTGGTGCCAACTAAAGGGATTCAAACTAATATTAAACACTGAGAAAGAAGATCTTGTACTCTCCTTTAGACATCAGCCAGTGTTCCGGTCGAGCCAGTGGTAGATTTATAGCTGTGGCTGAAGTGTTCATTGACTGGCCTGACCCTTACAAAGAAAGTCCTTCAGTGAAAATGACACGCAGAAAGGTTTGAGGGCTCATCCCACAGACGCCCACGGCTTGACCAGGAGACACACATGGCTTAGTATCAGCAAGTACTTTACCATGAAGCTACTGTTTAGAAGATTTGGGAAAGGATTTCCATTGTGTCTTTCATGCTAACACGTGGTTACTAACACAATGCTATATTCAAGATACGCAATTGTATTCGAGAACGGGATAGATCTTGATTTGTGTGAAAGTGACCCTTGTGTGAACTTGAATTATTTACTAACCGGGTATTTGTCCTGAACTATGGTCAAGTTGTTGTTAAATTGCAGCATGATTGACCCAGTCTAGAAAAACCCTAACAGCTTAATCCCCAAACCGTCCTTTAGCTAATGTTTACCCCACCATTAACCTCAACTTAACCTCAAAATTAAGCCTGACTTTTCAAGTTTGCTGACCCACATCCTATAGACTGAGTCTATCTCTTTGTGGCGCTGTTGACCCAAGTCACCACCTGTTGCAGTTTCCCAGAAGTCTGTGCACACCAACCTACCCAATCCAGCCAGCCTGGGGTATTAGGCACACAGACTCAGACCTGGGTTACTGCGGGCATGTCTGGCCTTGCCCAGTGAGAAGAGTTCAAAGCCACGTGTTACCTATTATCTCTCGAAATCCCTTAATATTGTCCACCCCTGTTCAAAAGTGGATGCATTGAAAAAGATTGACTTCAGTATTAATACACCGAAGAATTGTGAATGACAGAAGTCGGTAGCATAAGTATGGCATTGTATTGTCACCTTTCAGAGTCATGCAAACCCATCAAATGCATACACGGTTATCCAGTGGATCTGTAAAATACCACGGTGTAGGCCATAATATGATTTACTGTCAAAAAATTGAGAATAAAAAAAAAAGAAAACATAACTAGCTGTGAATCACTTTCTGTGAGGGACGCAGTCATGCACAATCAAGTTATAGGTCACACGTCAAAGAGGAAAAAAGTCCCCTGTCTTCCTAACAGTGATAGACTTCACAGACGGTGTCATGCTATCCAAGTTGAAATGAGCTCTCAGTGTTTCAGCCCAACTCTGAGCACATGTCCATATGTCAGGGACTGGGACGTGATGTTGCATATGTTGCCGAGCTTGTTTAATTAGTCCGTCTCAGTAGCTAACCATCGTCTGGTGGTCGCTTTGTCGCGGTTCTTCCAGACCCAAAGTGGTCCACATGCGACACAGAGCTGTGATTTCCTCACCCACATTGTTAGTGCATCATGGCTGGTCCTCAAAACCCCAAACTATAAAGTTCAGTGCGAAAGTTGGGGAGCCGTAAACGGTTTGATGTTCGGTGCTTTGATGGGCTTCCTCGACTTTATGAGATGCAGACATTAGAGAGATTTTCTCCTCGATTGGAGGGTCATGAGGACCTTCTGAGGACAGTGGCAGGTCGGTGGGACGTCGTGAAAACTCCTCTAGGGGGCAGCATGGGACTGTGAGTCTCTCTGGTGTTGGATGTCGGCCTCACCTAACAAGGCCTGTAGGTTTCAGGTTACAGGAGCAGACATGCAGCCTTCTCCTGCTAGCAGAGCAGAGCAGAGCAGAGCAGACCAGGCTCTGACTAGTCTGTCAAAGCCAGATCCGAGCAGCTTGATGGAATATTCAGAGAATCCAAATGAATCAAATCAGGCATAATCCTCATTAAAGTAAACATTCAAATGCTCCGATTAGTCTCCCGCTGAAGCACTCCACATCATTTATGGTTTGTTACACTTTTAGATGTTTATTCTGTAAACCTCAAATGAATATAGAAATCTTTATTGGGAGTTTTTTTGTTGTTGCCAGATCATCATTTTCCTACAGCCAACAGATATCGCATACCAAGCGTGACTTTCCTTTCCAGGTTCCCTGAGCACTCGACCGTGAACAGCCCATACATCTCGTCGCGTGGCGCTCTCGTTGGACGCCCGTCAACAATTTTTCCAGTGTGTCCGTCAGCAGGTGAACATGGTTTCAGTGTTTATCTGCGCTCTTCCTCTTGGACTCCGACGGAGAGTCATTTGGCAGCAGGTATGAGAAGGCAGCCCGAGGCATGGTCACTGGAAAACGCTGGCTCCTGGACGCCGCGCAGCCTGTCCAGGAGCCAGCCAGGATCAGCCATCGCTGACGTGCATCGCTGCATCTCCTCGCTCCTCCGCGCCAGACACAAGGCCGTGTGTCGAGCTAAATCTAGGGGCTATCTTCATGTCCCTTTGTGGTATTGAATCATGGAATATTTCTCCCAAATTTGGAGCTGTAATATATCTTGCAGTATGTGGAGAATCTCACCTGCATCAAACTTCAACAAATACATGAGGGAAGATTTTCCGATCGAAATATGGTAACATATTAACGATCCTTTGCAATCCAATGGAGGCCTGACTTAGAATATTGTACAGCAGAATAGAATACACATGCCCCCAGTTGAAATATTTAGGGCATGCTTCAGAAATGTAGGCACGGATTAGATGGAATATTTCAATCCAAACCGCAGATTGGTCCACCAAGCTCTCGAGATTGACGTCGGGTCGAGGTTCAAGTAGGGGGAAGTTAATGAGAGCAGACCGAAGGTCAGAGGTTCGGAGGTAAAGGTCCGGTTCTTACACCAGAGCCCGGCAGTGATGTTTGCCTTTTCTGCTGGCCAGGCATGGCGCTTGAAGAATGCAGAAGGAGAGAGGAGAGGGAGAAAAAGGGCGAACGAAGTGGTGGGGAAGGAAAAGAGGAGAGGAGAGGCCTATGCTCTGTCCACATACCCCCCCCCCCCCCCCCCCCCCCGAGCCTCTTCCGAGAAATGGTCAGGGAGAGAGGGGGGGGGGAGGCTAGGGGGGAGGAGGGGAAGGAGAGAGAGGGGAGCTGGGTTGAGACATGGAGAATGTCAAGATAGGAAGACTGGGGTTCGGTCTGATTGCAGAGGCGGTCACAATTCAAGCTGTCTCAGACGCAAAGACACGCGTGCTGCAGCAAACAGAAACAAGAGGGGCTACCGTTTGACGGCTGAGTCTCGGCTTCACGGAACCTCAGCCGCTCTTTTGCGAGACCCTTTCGAGTGAATCTCCTTCCGACAAGAGGAGGCTAGAGGTCAGAATTATTTACACCCAGCTATGGAATACCCTCTACGCTACATCAATAATCAATGTTTGTTTCAAATCAAAGCGCTTCATAAACTCCTGAAATGCTTCCATTGGGAACCTCAAAAGCCCTTACTCCGACGTGGAAATTAACTGGTCTCTGAACATGCTGTGCTGGCCCATCTGGCTGGCTATCCAGTGTTTGACACACATATGGCTGTTTATTTGTCCTGTGTCAATGGTGGTCCAAATGTGTCGATCTAGTCGAGTGAGGTGGATTTGGTGACAGCTGAATTAGGAGAGATGAATTAGGAGATACCAGGGTGCTTTTGGCAGTATATTGATATTCAAGAATGTGTGTTTTTCCTTGTCAGCTTGGGGACACCACAGTGTTCCCCCCCCCCCAAAAAAAAAAAACTGCACCTGGCTCAGCCCTGCAAAAACACCTCAACCGAACTGTGCTGATGCAGTCAAGATTCCAAGGAGCCTCTCAATTGGGAAGCTACACAAACGGGGAAGGCAGCACAAGATCCTAGAGGGCACCATCCTCATCTTGAGCCTTGTCACAGTTGTTCCAGTTACATAACACGGCAAGAATTCATGGAAAACCTATCGCCTTTCCCAATCCCGTATCCTAATCCCCGTTGCAGTCGCTTCTAAGCCCTTTAGACCCGCTGACAGCGGCGGGGCCAGCCAGGTTTGTCATTAAGATGAAAGCCTCTCGTCTCACCTGGTTGCACAGCTGTCTGCGGGGAGGAGAGCCCCTGATTACAGAGCCGGAGCGGGCTTCTCTCCAGCGGTGGCGTGGAGCAACACGCTCCCAGAGGAAGCGGGTGGGACCCAGATGAGAGGGCTTGTTGTTGTTGTCGTCGCGGGGCCTCTCCTGGGGAACAGGTGGTGCCCGGCCGGGCCCTGCTCCACTTGGCTTCAGGTGGGGGCTCAGAAGCGGTGTGGTCGCTCGGGGTCGGGGTGGCTTTAGGCGTGAGCGTCTGACCTTTTGAGGGGCCCAGCCCTCTGGATCTTGAGCGGCCGCGCAGGATGCGAGCGGTCGTCTGAGGGGAAGAGATGGAGAGCGACCTTGACCTTTACTGATTG
The DNA here is from genome assembly GCA_023658055.1 of Thaleichthys pacificus. Classification (NCBI taxonomy): domain Eukaryota; kingdom Metazoa; phylum Chordata; class Actinopteri; order Osmeriformes; family Osmeridae; genus Thaleichthys; species Thaleichthys pacificus. Next base: position 9,591,094 of record CM042873.1, read on the forward strand.
ACCAAGACCCTTGAGCAGATCTCAGGCTAAGCCAATGAACACGTTTTGATGTGAGGAACATCCATCCAGCTCCTAGTTCTTAAGTTGGAGTGCTTTTGACCAGGGACAAGCATCATGAGAACTACCTACTAGTGCAATTAAATCTGAACTTGAACAACAACAAAAAATCTATAATGTAGTTAGTGATATGGTATAGAGGATATGGTAGGATCACAACAGCATTAAATTACCTCTCAAACACAACTTTTACCAGAACACACGCTCCTATAGAAGACCCTGGCTTAACCACTGTTACTGCAGCAGGGACACTGCAGGAATACCGCAGCAGTGAGTGTGGATGGCAGGAGCTCAGCTGTGTTTACACCCGGAGAGGCCAGCAGGTTGTTCTCCACCATTACTGCCGCCATGTTTGGTTTGGGCGAAGGAAGGGGTCATGCTCCAACACGGACCCACACAGGCAACGCGAGCTGGGGGAGGAAGAATGTGAAGGAGCTTGGAAGTCCTGAGAAAGAGAGAGAGAGGGAGAGAGAGAGAGGAGAGGGAGAGGGAGAGGAGAGAGAGAGAGAGAGAGAGAGAGAGAGGGAGAGGGAGAGGGAGAGGGAGAGGGAGAGAGAGAGAGAGAGAGAGAGAGAGGGAGAGAGAGAGAGGGAGAGGGAGAGAGAGAGGGAGAGGGAGAGGGAGAGAGAGAGAGAGAGAGAGAGAGAGAGAGGGAGAGGGAGAGGGAGAGGGAGAGAGAGAGAGAGAGAGAGAGAGAGGGAGTGGGAGTCGGAATCATAGCAGGACAGCAGCCAGAAAAACTAAATGACACTTAGGGATGTTAGTGGAGGGGTGGTGGGGTTGATGGAGGACATAGGGTTGGAGAAGACTCGGGTTCGGGGACTAAGGGGTTTCTGAGGCCCTGCCACTGACGTGGGAGGGGACTGAGGAGAAGGGTCCCCATGGGGCCTTGGGGAATTCCTCCTGACGTCAAAGCACTTTCGGGCCGCGCAAACCAAGTGTTTTCATACCAGCTCTCTGGTCTTGGGTTACGGTAAAGAGAGGGAAATTGTAACCACAGGAAAAGAGGAGGGGAGCTCTCTAAACCCCCCTCTGCTATACCTCATGGCCTTGCTTGCACCCCACTCCTCTGTCAGATCTGTCGGTCTGTCTGTCGGTCGGTCTGTCTGTCGGTCCGTCTGTCCATCGCAGCCTGTCTGAGCCTGTGTTAGGTGCTGTGTCAGTGCAGTCATGGCTCCAGCTGTTTTCTCCGAGGAGATGAAGAAGTCAGGGAGGCTGGACCCGCAGACAGCGTGAACCCCTACCCAGCTGTTAAACCTTCTCCTTCTGAATAGACACACACACGCACACACACACATCCTCACGTACACCTTTGAAAGCAGCACTTGGTTAACAGAAACAACTATTTCATTGCTAGCTCCTCAATTGCTTATATATGTATGTGTGTGTGTGTGTGTGTTTTACGGCTTCCGCAGAGCACAGGGCTCATCCCTTTGATTATAGCTACTAGCACAAACCGACTATAAAGATGGTATTATGTTTTAAGAGATCCAGAGCATGTGAGAGGCCGGGCCCTTTAGAAGTTCACCGAGGGCTGGAACCACCGCTTGCGCTGCTCTAACCTTCCAGCCTCGAGTTCCTGAACAAGGCTAACAGCCCGGGGGGGCATTTGCAACAAAGCGCAGTCCAATCTTTGTCATTAGGGTGGGGGGGGTGGGGGGGGGGGGAACTGGCTGTTGTCTCTGTCCCTTTGTCCCGCCGTCAGGTGAGAGAGCGCCACTAAGAGCCCCTCTGACATCTGGAGAAACAAGCAGAGCGGAGAGAGGACCCCCGTCCGGCCCGCCACGCTGGGCCCCGCGACGACGGCTGCTTGTTTTCCCTCGACCCGCCTTTCACGGACGCTCGTTTAAATTTAGAGCCCCGCAGTTTATTTTACAGCACTCCAGGAGGAATGTGCAGGGGGTACGCAGAAAAACAGCCATTGACATTGTGAAGAAGAAGAAGAAAAAAAAAATGGTACCTCTTAACCAATCGGGTGTGCGTGTGCGTGTGTGTCTGTGGGTGGTGACAAAGGTAATTTCGCAAAAGGCAGCACGTTGAATTAGTCTGTGAAATGTCTGGGGCCGGGGGAGTAGAGGGTTGGACGAGGGTGATGTGAAGGGTGTGTGAGGGGGGTGGAGGTCGGGCGGTTGGAGGAGAAGGGGGGGGGGGGGGCATAATGGCAGAAAGGTAAATGCGCGGGCCAAAGCAAACACAGAGTTTTACAATGGACCCCCTCACAAGGTGCTGACGAGGCAGAGTAACTGGCTCTCAGGAAGTACCTCTCGGATGTCATGGGGGTTAATTGTGTTTTGGTGTTATCTTAGAAAACAGGACCCCCCCCCCCCCTCCTCCCCTCACCACCCCCCTCCCCCCCCCCCCCCCCCCCCCCCCCCACACCCACACACACACACACACACACTCACACACCATCCATCAGACTGGTGCTGGTGGTGACCAGCTGGAGAAACAAAACAATACCGCATTTTGAAATGATGAGGAGACGCACACGCACCAAATTCACTTGTAAACACAGCACTGACACACTGCAGCCACAGCACAAGCTGTGGAAATGAACAACAGGCTTTCATGCACTCAGACATACCTCTCTTTCAGTTTTTCATCCATGCAGACCCCCAAGTTCATCATCGCTGCATCCACCTCTCCCATATGCACTCAGCAGCACATCCATTATGGAGTACTTTGCCCTGATGACGGTCTCTGTGCGAGTGTGTGTGTGCATGCGTGTGTGTGTGTGCGTGCATTTCCCTGCACATCACATTTGTGTGTGTACCTGTATGTGGGTGTGTGTGCCTGTGTCTGTGTGTGTGGATGTCCCGTGTGTGTGTGTGCGCCTGTGTGTGTGTGTGTGTGTGGCGTGTTAAGACAACCTGGCCGTGCAGGGGGAAATTGCTGCTCTTGCACCTTGCATTCCTGGAGGGGGTGTAGAGTGGTTCATGGCTTTGTGGCTTTCACCATCGGAAGCTTACTCTCAAAATGACTTGTGTGGATTCTTTAGCGTGAGGAAGGAACATTTTGCAGATCAGGAGCACATTATGTTGAGACAGAAAATAAATTACAAAGTTATGTCACAACACAGGCAAAGGAGTATGGAAAAAGTGTTTGTACAAAATGAAACCACATCCTTTTAAGGTCACCTTCTTGGAGACCCTTTGGATATATTAATGATAGTGTACAGATTGTGTGTGTGTGTGTGTGTGTGTGTAGAGCGTACATTGTATGGTAGGAAAAAGTATTAATTAAAGGAACATTTTTGAGTAGAGAAATCCTCCTCTGGAACTGCTCCTTGGCTACTGTCTTGGTCTTAGAAAGCAAGCCTCCGTCCTGAAGCATTACTTGCTCCTTTCCACACACGCACTACTTCTCTTATCTCTCTCTCTCTCTCTCTCTCTCTCTCTCTCTCTCTCTGTTTTGTCTTTGTCTCTCTCTCTCTACATATTTTCTCTCATTTCTATCTCACTCTCTCCCTTTCTTTCTCTTCCTCTCACATTCCCCTTTCTCCGTCTCTCCAGTTCTCTCTCTCTTTCTCCCTCTCTCCCTCTCTCCATCTGCCTTCCTTCTCACGTTCTCTCTCCTTCTTCCTACCTCTATCCAGTCCTCCCTCCCTCCCCCTCCCCCATTCGCGGCGTCAGCCGCCCCCCCCCGAGGCGGGGTGATGTAGGAGCGCAGGTCGGCGGCCCCGGGCGCTTCTCTCTCCTCGGGCTCCTCGCGGCCGACGGAGCCCGACGGGGAGGCGGGCCTCTGACGGCTCTACCGTGCGGGGGAGTCCCGCACGCGCCGCCGACGCCCATCCGAGAGCGGACGTTTTTGACACGCCGTTCATGGGCTCGCTGTCCTCGGAGACGGGACGGGAACGATGGCAAGCGCCTGGTGTGAATGCGTGTTCCCCCCTGTGTGTGTGTGTGTGTGTGTGTGTGTGCGTGCGTGCGCGGCACCAGACATCTTTCACAGGGCCTCATTAGAGCCGCTCTCTACTTTCCCCCTGTGTTTGTCTTACCTCCCTCGCTCGGGTAATTGATTGGCGTGATTTACGCTGTAATTATCTAAGCGTGTGTTCCTTGGGAACGCCGTGTTTGGACGGTGAGAAGGCGACTCGAGAGGAATGAGGGGATTAGGACCGGCCCTCACGAGACAGCCTTCCTGTACGGGGGGAGGAGGAGAGAACGCGCCACAGACACATATGTTACATGACCCTCAGCACTGTGATATGGTTAGTAATTCCATTACTCATCACAGTGTATACAACATGTAATATCAATATTGTATGTCGAGATGCAGTCGAATCTCTTTATATGGACACGTAACATCTGCACAGTCTGTGTATCCAAGGCCCATCGATTTAGATTATGAACCAGAACAAATATAAACTGTTGAAAAGTGTTTATTTGAAATGTTTAGCATTCACAAAATGCATTCAATGTCCTCAGGTTAGAGCCAAAAAGGTTTGGACCTGTTTGAATCTACGTAACCTGGAGTTAGGGGTCAGTGGTACTGGTGCAGGTGACTTCCACAGTGCAGTCTCATGTGGGTGTCACAGGGGTCAATCCACTGCAGCTAAATATGTCACAGAGATATACAGCTCCTGAAGGGGGTTATGTAACTGCTGCACTGGCTGAGGCCCCAGGGGTTGCCAGGTTTGGCCAAGGGAGAGGGGTTGTGTGGAGGACGGACTCTCACGCTTCTCAGAAGCGAGGTCCAGATATGGAGACAACACTGAACGTCACGACACATAACTCAACTGAGCACTCACAGTTCTGCCTCGTGGCTGGACTAACAAGGCATTTCATCACAGTCGGTCGGGTAACAGAGAGAAGCTGCTTCACGTTGGCCCGAGTCTCCTATGACGTCGTATCTCAGAGAAAGCCATGGGCTCACTGTTGACCTTGGCAAGGCAACCTCCGATTGGGATGCCAAGTCAAAGGGCGAGCTGTCACCGCGTCTAGCTTTGCTGTCGGAGGCTGTTTGACCAAGGGCTTTGCTCAGCGACTGTCAAACTGCTGTTGAAGCGAAGCGTGCAGACTCCTCTCGTGTGCCCAGCCCGGCGCACCTCCAACAACTGCAACACGCTGTGGAGAATCCTGGGGAGATGTGGAGAGACGTCAGCGATAGATCTCCTTCTGTGATGAGGTGGGTCTTTGCCTGTGGTCACCAGAAGCTCGTGCTTTCGTCTTTGGAGTATGGTCGCCTGCTGGAGATCCTCCTCTGCGGGATAGCAGCACACACACACACACACACTACCCTATCCCCCAAGCCTATTTCGTAACTCTACGACAACGCCATGTGAGGACGTGGGTGGGGAGAGGAAGGGGGCAGTCGGGAGGTTGGGGAGCGGGGGATTGGGATGTCGGAGCTGTTTGTGGGCCAAGGACATTTGCTCGCGTGTACGGGAACACTGGACGGACACTCTTCTCTCCATCCATCCATCCATCCCTCCGTCCCTCCCGCCCCATCCCTCCCTCCCCCCCCATCCCTCCATTACTCCAGTCTGTCCATGTGTTATTGTGCTGGTGGCGAGCAGCCCTGACGCTGTGCTCCCCGGCCAGAGCAGACGGCATCCATCTGATGAGTGGCAGGCCTGAGTTCGCTCTCCCTTCTTCCCTCTGCGGATGAGAGACAACTTCCAACGCAGACTGGAAAGATGGGATCGTTTCCATCTTTTGGGGGGGGGGGGGGGGGGGGATCCGTTTGGAGGAGAACGGATTTGGAAGGGCTGGATTGGCCTCTGACTGTGGGATGGTCCGCGTCTCTTGACATTTGTTGTTGTCACCATGGAGACACGTCGCGTTTGTTTGGATGTGGAGACGTTTGTCAGACGTTAGGAAAGCTTCCTTTCTTCCAGATTTGTTGATTTATAGGTTGAAGTTTCGTCCTGGCCTGGACCGGAACAAATATTCAGGAGTTAGAGGTTTCCCTGAGAGTGGCCAATGAGTTGACTAGTAAATGTTATGCTCGTAAGTCCTGCTATTACGTAGGAAACACACTGTTCAGCTTTTTGTTTTAGACCACTGAATACGTCAGGGTTTACACATTAGTAACCCATTGCCCCTGGAGGGCATTTTAATGACTTTCTGAAAGAGAAAGAAACAAACACACACACAGGCTCTGTGTGTGTGTGTAAATGCACACAGCACTGTGTATGTACGCACACACACACACAAACACGGATACTCATTTCCTTATTAATGAGACATTTAACTTGTTCCTGACGGTGGCATAAGCGTGACTGGTAATTCTCTCTCTTGGTCGGTCATGAATGGCATATGAAGTCACATCCTCACTCACTCGCACACAAAATGACACAAACACACACACACACACTCTCTCTCACACACACACTGGGACATCCAGCTGTTTATGAGTCTGTTTCCCAGAGACAAGGGGAGCCCAGCTGAAGTTACCAAACCACCGTACCACGTACATTGCCAGTAAGGGCACTGCCAGGATGGGAAGCCGCCCAGGCCCAGGAAACATTTCCTGGACTAAAGGTCATCAGTTCATTGGAGTGGAGCTCAAGGTTACAGCCTGCGCCGGGATTTGGCTCATCTCATGCTTAAAATATATATCAGAGGCGTTCCCATAAAGAATAAAAAGTGGGTGGTCTGGATTCGTGGAAAAATGGCATTCATCATAGGCTGTACTAGGTAGTCTTTTAATAGCAACCTGGTCCCACTGGCTTCTGTGCAAATAGGAACTGCTGAATGGAATTTAGGTTCCAATTAGATACAGGACTCACTTCAGGACTGTGTTGCCTATCCAAGTCCAGAGTTGGCACAGATACATATATTTAGTAAATAGAGCATTTGGTAGGTTGCTATTTAGTAATGCTTTTAAGTGTTCACTTAGCTTTGTTAAACAGTTACTAGATGTACGGTCAGAAAAGACAGTTTCAGTGTTGATACAAGAGTAATGCTCAGTGAAATGGATGAGCATTCCAGTACTCAGTACAGTTTGAAGCAATACCAGTAAGAACCAGGAAGAGCACAGCCAAACCCTGCACATTTCCAAAGACTCATATTGTAACAGTATGACAATGGTTAATACCAAGAAACAGTTCACGCTTATAAGACACGGTCCAGCAAAGGAAACCGTAAAAGTGACATCAGCGCTGGACGTCATCCACTCGGCCCGGGGGAGTGGCGAGAGAGGGGGGAACAGTCACCAATTCGCAGAAACTGTGATGGCCCGGTCACATGCAGAAACGAAGGGGAAGTTAATAATTGAGCAATCCATTAGCGGCACAGCGCCGGTCCAACGCCCAGGCAGGAGCAGAGGGAGCGGGTCGGGGGGAGTGTGGCTCTTCCACACATTGTTCCTTCGGTTTCCTGGGTAAAGACGCCAAACCGCAGCCGCTCCCACCCCCTCCCACTTCCGACACCTCTCCCCCTTTATGTGTCGTAACGAAGGTTGCTTCACTTCTGACTGACCAACCGTGCGGGGACATCATTTCCAGGAAGACACCTCAGGTTAGAGTCAGGTAATGCTGAACTTTAGGTCTATGTTAGTTAGTGTTTTGATACATGAATGAACTTGATATGATGTCCTTTCTTACTGTATTGGATGTTTTATAAACTCACTAACCTCATTATCTATGTAAAAAGTTGTCTTTGAGAAGAATAATTGACTCATCGACTGTATGGGGGTTTTAAAACAAGGTGGATTTGATGGTTGAGCGCAATCAATGACGCTTGTTACAATGACTAATTAAACTCACTTACATCGAAATTCCCCCCAGAAATACCATTTAAATGATACAACTGTGAAAATACACGATTATAAAGTACTTATTGTATGGCAAGACAACATAACCATGTATACACACATGCGCACACACACGTGCACACACACACATGCACACACACACGCAGCCTCACACACGTGGACATACCTCGACTTGAACGCTGTTTTCCTTGTAAGAGCAGGAGTCATTTACTTCGAGCTACACTTCCCGTTGTGTATTTTCTTTTAGTGCTGGTTGAAATAAACCCATCATGTTCAAGAATGTGAAACAAAAGTTTTCCTTTGACAAACCAAGAATCTGTGATAACTGGATTCATCTGTGCTCACAAGTCCCCTCCAACAGAGAGGGGAAAAAAGAGTTGAGCTTAGCTCACAGTTATCCAATCAGTCTCAGCAATTTATATGCAATCTAAATAGGACTCCATTAGTTTTCAAAATGTAGGCCTTGTTAAAAACAACTCGGTAATTAAGACCAGGATCCCTGTTCTCCAGCCTCTGGGAGGCCTAGGAAAACAGACGACTCAATCGCTGTCACCTGCCTCCCCGAAAACACACCCCACTCCTCACCAGACACACACACACACACATATACACACACACACACACACAAAACCAGATGGCTTAAAAAGAGACAGACATTCACCAGCAACCCATGACAGATTTTTGACTGGCTGGAAGGTAATGAGTGAACCCTGCAGAGTTCTGAACCTTGAACCAGGCCCAGAGTAGCTGCCAAGTATCCAGACACTTGACCTCAGATATGGACCAGTGCTTCCAGTCCTCAAGTTAAGGTCAAAGCTTATAGATAAAAATACATTATAGACAAAATGGCCAGAAACTTTGGGAAGAATTTAACCTCCAACCATGAAGACTTTGCTCCAAACCGCCCTTCGACCATGACTGAATTAAGATCGCGAGATGGCATTGAGGGATGAAAAAAAATATCATCCATTTCGTTATGTGCAATAAGAAAACAACAGCTCAAGGGTACTGGAATAATGTGACTCTCCACAACCACACCAGAATCCAGTGGGCAGATGGCCTTGTTGGATAACCAAGGAGCTGTCAGCCATGAAAGAATGACTGCTCTCGTGCACCTTGTATGGGCCAGTGACCCTGACACACTCTAAACACCAGCCAACCCCCCTCCAACACGACCATCAAACATGACTGACGGCAGAGTGTGATCTGCACATCTGACTGCCGGCCCCCAAGCTGCCCTGCAAAATGCCAGGAACAGTCCCCCCCCCTCCCCCTCCCCCGTCCCCCTAACCCCCCCCCCCCCCCCCCACCCCCCCATCTCAGCACGAAAAGAATGTCAGGAAGCAGACCTTGGATCCCTGTTCTGTTCCAAACCATACAGAACCGTGCACAGAGTCTCCTTGACTCTCCTGCTCTGGACGGGGCTTGGAGGGAACGGGGGGGCGTCTGGCCTCACGCTCCCTAGGAATGCTTCTCCTCGGCATTCTGGAGCGAGTCTGGCAGTGAGATCGCCCACCGCAGCTCCAGAGATCCTCTCGTGGAGCCACCGTCTCCAACACGACGCCCACAGGTAGCCGTGGTGTTACAGCACGCGATGGAGTTTGTTAAAGAGGTATTTTTCCCGTTTTTTCCTGTTACTTAGAACCATCTCGATATGGAGCAACGCCAAGTCATTTTGTTTTAGTAATAACTGAGTGTTTCAAAATAGAGGGGGGGGGGGGAGAGAGAGACAGAGAGAGAGAGGGGGGGGGGGAGAGAGAGAGAGATTGAGAGAGAGGGAGGGAGGGAGGGAGGGAGAGAGATATTATGGGTTATAGCAGCTGACGCTCTCTGGCAGATCTTCTGGAGGCTTCTCAAGCATCTGAACCTCACGCCACCTTTCAGCCTTCAACGCATTCCTTCCAGGAACCCAATGGACCTCGCTGTCTTTCCCTTTAATAGAGGTCATCCGTCCATCACACTCCTTCCAGAAGTTTCCATCATGACCCATCAGAAGTGTGTGTGAGTGTGGAGGGGTGTGTGTGTGTGTGTGTGTGAGGGGGGGGGGGGGGTGGTAGAATGTGCAGTCTCAGCAGTTATTGCGTGGTGCGGGGGGGGGTCAATTACTCCCTACCCATCCCCTTTCTGACTTCCTCTCTCCCCACAGTACCCCTCTCTCTCTCTCTCGCTCTCTCTCTCTCTCTCTCTCTCTCTCTCTCTCTCTCTCCTGGACAGAGCACACATCCCAGTGCACATAGAGGAGGCCCCCTGTCAGGAACCTGTGTTAAAAGAGCTGATGCACACAGTAAGAGGAACAAGGGCTGCTCTGTGCCCCATTCATACATGGAGGTCTGTACATTACAGCCAAATATCAACTGAAGAATGCACTGACCGGCGCTTTGTTACACTATTTCATGCAGGGCACATACAGTTAACTCAATCTTTGGAAGATGATGTGCTTGACTTCAGCTACTATTGGTTCACTTTTCAACCCTCAAGTCATTTCAGCTCAAGTGCTGCCCACATTCCTGTAGATGCCATGGTGACTTGCACAGTGTAAGATTCCTGGTTTCATTCCAGTTTTTTTGTTGAGACATTAGTAATAAAAAAAACTGAAGAGATACTGACAAGATTCATTATCAAACATACAATCAGTATTTTCAGAGAGGGAGAGATGGAGACAGAGAGACAGAGAGACAGAGAGAGGGAGAGATGGAGAGATGGAGAGATGGAGAGATGGAGAGATGTAGACATGGAGAGGGAGATAGAGACAGAGAGAGAGAGAGAGAGAGAGAGAGAGGGAGGAGAGGGAGGGAGGGAGGGAGGGAGGGAGGGAGGGAAAGAGAGAGAGAGAGAGGGAGGGACGGAGGGAGAGAGAGTGACTGGGGTACAAAGGGAGGAGAATTAAAGGAAGGAAACATAGGGTGAGTGACTAGGATCAAAGACAACTGGATATGATGGGACAGGACAGGGGAGGATGGGGAGGGGTGAGAGGGGCTGGAGGGACTGGAGGGACTGGAGGGGCTGGAGGGACTGAGGGACTGGAGGGACTAGAGGGACTGGAGGGGCTGGAGGGAGGGGCTGGAGGGACTGGAGGGACTGGAGGGGCTGGAGGGGCTGGAGGGACTGGAGGGAGGGGCTGGAGGGACTGGAGGGACTGGAGGGAGGGGCTGGAGGGACTGGAGGGGCTGGAGGGAGGGGCTGGAGGGACTGGAGGGACTGAAGGGGCTGGAGGGACTGGAGGGACTGAAGGGGCTGGAGGGACTGGAGGGACTGAAGGGGCTGGAGGGACTGGAGGGAGGGGCTGGAGGGAGGGGCTGGAGGGACTGGAGGGGCTGGAGGGGGCAGGGGTGAGAGGAACTGGAGGGGCTGGAGGGACTGAAGGGGCTGGAGGGACTGGAGGGACTGGAGGGGCTGGAGGGAGGGGCTGGAGGGACTGGAGGGGCAGGAGGGGGCAGGGGTGAGAGGAAACCCTAGCAGAGACATGAATAATGGGGCTGTGAAGTACTCACACAGGGCAAGATGAAGAGGCCCTTCTCGGCTGCCTGTAAATAGGACAGCGATGTTTCACACATCTCCCTGCCGAGGAACTTGCTCTCTCGCCTGGAGGGTTTCCTTTGGGCAGATGAGGACAGAGAGGTGAGCTGTATCTCATCCCAGTGGACTAGTATCGTTCTCATGGACAGCTCAACTGATGCTGGGCTGAGCTGCGTGTTCAGTTCACAGGCAAGTGTCTAGTGGGTCAGGCTGGGGTCGTACAGAGATCACGCAGAGTTGAGGGTGAGCTGAGTACAGCAGGTCCTAAATGAGCTGTCCGACAAGTACCTCTAAGCTTAACACTAAAACGGACAGAATTCCACAACTACTGTTTTTGCCATAAAGCAGTATGTAGTTTTGACCTCTAGATTACAAACTCTATAATCTCAGGATAAACACACAAAAAATAGATTTAATTCAGACATTTTCTGTTCTATTCAACTATTGTCCTGATTAGCCAATTTAATCTAATAATTTGTATTTGTAAGCAAATTAGAGATAGCATTTGAGACCGCTAGCAATGTTTCTTAGATGGAGACATAGTTGTTAAGCAACCATCAACCGGTGCAAAGATTTACAATAGTGCGGTCAATATGATTGTGTATGGCCAAAATAAGTTAAAATGATCCTTGTTTTTGCCTTTTGCAACACTTTTAGGAAAAGTACCAAAACAATTTTAAAATACAACAAAGTCATATGCTCATATACATTTAAAAAAGGCTGTTGTAACAATTTGAGAGTTAACCAAACTAACTAAATGTATATTGTACCACTCTGACTGCAGAAAATTCACAGACTTCAGCTCACAGACACAACAAAGGGCATTTCTGTTTACGATCATCTGAGAGTTGGCATACACACAGTGATAAACCTTTGACTCATAATGGCCTGAGGAGTTGTAAGCTGGGCCCGAGCTGTTCTGCAGTAGCCCTGTGGAGACTTTCTGCTCTAAATACCCTCCAATTGCAACCACATGGGTCCTTTAGCTCAGGGACCGTGTTTGATATCACGCTCGGTGTCTGTTATTAAACAGCTTTCATGGAACACTAGCGTGTGTTTTGTAAACACGTGAGTACCATCTATGGAGGGCTGTGTGTGTGTATGTGAATGTCATCTAGAATGACGAGTGACAATTAGCTTTCCCCCCCTCTCATCACTGGGGAGGTAGGAGATTCCTTTTAGAGAAGGACTAGGAAGTCCAAGGGCCATCCCTCATCCCTCACTGGGAGAGATGCAGAGAAAACGGGAGATCAGGAGAGGACAGAGGGAAGGGAGGGGTGAACATGGAACAGATGAGTCAAAGGCGATGGACCAAGGTAGCTGAACTCGGAGAACAACCGCAGCAGGGAACACCAAAACAACGAGAACCGAACCGAAGTCGTTTCCAAAGCCACCAAGAACAACTGATATCACGTCTCTTGGCCGGGGCTTCGCTGGCTTCCCTCCCCGCTGTCTCTCCCTCCCCGCTGTCTCTCCCTGGGCAGTCATCTCCATTCCCCAAGCCACCGGAGATCCAGGGAGGGCCGAGAAACGTGGTCGCAATTATCCACCAATAATGTTGTTTTTACCATGGAGGAATCTATGGAACGTGCTCTGTTTTCCACTGCTTCTCAGGTGGACCAATTCTGTTCAGTCTCTCCCTCCTAATGACACCCGGTTGCAGTGTCACAAACAGCTACCAGGGAGATGGACTCGTCAATTACTGGAGCTTTTTATTTGATCACGAGGCATCGCGAACAGTTGAAAACGGTGACATCTTAGCTTGTTTGTTTGTTCCATAGTTGAGTCATTCATTTCCCGCCTCAGCCAATGACAGCCTGGGTTCTCCTGACCATGTGACCAAACAAGGAACAACTCCAAAGCCTAGTTACTAATACTGCTTGAGTTTTGGAGAGTCCAACATTATTTTTCCATCACAATGGATCATCTAACGCTTATTTGATTTACACACAGATGCAGTGCACATGTGTTTTGTATTCACTCAAGGGTAAAAAATGGCTTTCTCTAAAGCTGTTTAGTTTGTGGTGAGGGATGGGACTGGGGGACATGACTAGATTCTACATATCCCACATCAAATGTTTACTCTGGGGCAGAAATATGTCTGCTTTGTTGGGTTTACTGATGCTAAAAAGACATTCTGACATAAATTCGATTGAATAAATGTGATTTAGTAGTCAACCAATATGCAGCACTGCGCAGTCCAACAGTCCAACTGTGCAGTCCAACTTTGAAACGTTGAATAGCCTTGTGCTGCAATTGTCTGTGCTGGGGATCTTGATGATTCCATGTGAAGCGTTTGTGTGTATCTGTGCGCGTATGTCTGTGTGTGTCTCGGTGCGTGTCTCTGTGTGTGCAGTTGTACGTGATGGCACCACAACGACAGTTGGTGGACGTTGGACGTTAAGAAGCTTGCTCTCCACCTCGACTCGAATGACGAGGCAGCAGCTGATGAATCTCGGTAGGCCGACAAAGATCGGCTTTTACTGCGAATGAGTCATTGTCCTGCACCACCATCAACACTTGGCCACAAGTGACCTGTATTAAGATCATTCAGATGATTTCACCATATAAACCATCCCTGTGTACTTGTAAACACAGAGCGTCATCAAGTCTCACGTAAACAATCGCCCAGTAAAGCATCTACAGCCAAATGAGTCCCAGACTCTGGAAAGTGGTGTTTGATTATCCGGGCTGCTACTCGCTCCCTGGAGATACCAGCGGGGAGGACTGGACACACATTTGGCCCTTTTCACTGCTCAGCTCGCAAAGTCGAAATACATAAAAAAGCTAGACAACTGGGTCGGGGGAAGAGAGGTTGTGCACGTGCACACCTCCTCATCCAAATAATCACTCCAGCGTGTGTCTCAGCTGTAAGTGCTCGGGGGGCCCCTGGGAAGGGGGGGGCAATGCACCCCCCCCCCCCCCCACCCTATCTAAACAAAAATGAGCCTAGAATCAGGGGAGGCCTGGGAGAAGGGGTCCAGGGAGGGTCTCAAGGTACAGGGGAAGTATTTAATCCTGTTGTGACATGCTCACCTCAGAGAGAGAGAGAAAAAAAAGGGTGCTGAGCCTTTAACACAACTCCCTTTGCATCCGAAACGCAAACACACCAACACCAACACTAGCGCACACAGACCCTGACGCGAACACAAGCGTACACAGCCCACGACAGTTCCTCCCGGCGTCTCCCTCGACGCCCTCCTCTCCTGGTAGGTCAGCGTGGCCGAGAGGAGCCCGGTCCGGGATCGAACCGGCCAATAGCGAGCCCCGGGGGTTCCTCCACATGGGCGAAGCAAGAGCTACAGGGGAGAAATCGTTAAACATCAGAGGTGGTCCGTCAAGAACCATGATGCATCAACGCAGGTATTTTCTGACACCATGGCTTTGCACGCGCTGCACCAGATACATGGTTCACATCAAAGGTGGAAAGCTGGTTCTGTGCCATTATCGGCTCTCTGTGGAGTTCATCTGCACGTCTGATTCTCCACATGTGTTAGAAACGTGTAGGTACGTGACGCCAAGATGAAGAAAAAAAAACAGTTTTCACAGGATTCCATCTTGTCCTTATAAGGGAGGGGAGCTGGGTCGGCAGATTGTGAAGGCTGGCTTCTGATCGAAGGCTAGCATGCTCTAGATTTGACCAGAACATCTGCTGCTAAATAAACATGGCTGCAAGGATGCAAATTACAGCCTTGGCGAACATCCGGAGCAGAAAAAGTAACAAAGCACAAATGTCCATCACTTTTTCCATCCACACAGAATCCATTAATTTTTTATGGCTATTTGTTAGTCTTTCTCATTTTTGACTAGAATGGGGGAGGGGAGGAGGCAGTGGAATATGTTCATTTATACCCTCAGTTTACACTTGAATCAGTGGCAGTGCTTTGGCATTGCCAACGCGTTCTCATTCTGAACGTGTGAATACCCAGCAGTGTTGGCACAGTGGAGTACAGGACTGTGCTGGAACGTTCTAGATACTAAAGGTTTTCCATCAGCCCTGATGTGGAACTGCCCTGGGAGTCTTAGAACTTACCTGCAGTCAAGGGTGCCCCCCCCCCCCCCCCCCCCAAGGAACGAGAAGACCCCCCTTCGTTAACAGACATGGCAGGACTGTTGCAATGACAGGCGGAATCCTCCCTCTTGTTTGGACGTGTCGGTATCTGTCATCAGCAATGAAAAATGTCCAGGCTCCAAATTTCATCCAGCGTTTACTCAATCATCCGCCATTTTCCACTTTGTCCTTAATGAAGACCAGGTTCTGATTGAAGTTGGGAGGCAAAGAGGAGGCATTAGGCCCATGGAAGTCGCGTGTGGCGGCAATGGCTGCTAAACTCACGACAGGTAGACTGTCCCAATGTACGTGAACTTTAAAAAGAAACTTCAGAGCGCCACAGTCCTGGAAAGCACTTCAAAGCTGGAGAACATTCTGAAACCGTGAACAGAGAAGAGAAAAGTTAATTGAGAGCACATCATTTCCAGATGGCCTACAAAACCTGAGTGAGATGATTAAAACTGCTAAAAAGCTATGGAAACCCCTTTGCAATTAACGCAGATAGCTGCCACATGGACCAGGCTAGATTGATACACTTGTGTGATCCCCCAGTCTCTCAAAGCCACACCAGTCATCCTGCCTACTTCCTTATCGTCATCACATCAGTAACCTTGGGAAAACAGAACCCTCCAGGCCCCCCACACACACACGCACACACACGTGTATGCTGAACACACACACATGCGGACCCACACATACAGTATATACACACATACGCACACTTTCTTGCGAGAATACTTAGATACTGTATACCATAGATGTATATCTCCACTGTTATAGCTGACAGGATTAGACGACTATGTACAGAATGGTGACCTCCAGTTTGGAGTCGTTCCCTGGCCGTGTACAATCCACCTGTTTGAGCCTCCACCAAGGCACTCTTAAGAATCGCGGAATTATATGTCCCTCTCTCAAGAAAGCAATTTCCTGTAATCATGTCGGATTTACTGAACTTAACAGTGCCTCCAAACATAAAGGGAGATTACTTTAAATGGGCCTAATTTAATTAGCTAGAGGTATCTTTTATCTAATTTAATAACGATGAACTCTCTGTGGCAGGGTGGTATTGGGAAGAGTTGCGCTTGGAAAGCTTCAATTGAGAGATGGGAGATGGGAGCTTTTGGGATGTACTGTCCAGAGAGACGTCGTCGGATGATCAGATTCCCGATCAAGTGTCTCGACCGGGTGAAGCTGTAGAAACCCTGTTATCAGCTTTCGAATGTTGATCCTTTACCGAACGCAAACATTGGCATCCCTTAATGTGAGGCAATGCTTGGTTCAGCTGGATTCGATTCAACAATTAGTTACAGACTGTTGTGCTTGAGCCTAAACTAGGCCACCAGGCAATGTGGCCATAGTACGGACTTCGAAAGAGTTTCACCGATGCCAAAGGAGGAACTCAGAAAAGGCTCGGCGTCCTTTATTTACAGACAAAGTCTCTGTTGCTTGTTGTCTAATTATTCTTTCACCCCCCCCCTCCATTCAGTCTTTCTCTTTCATTCTCTCTCTCTCTATCTCTGTCTATCTCTCCTCTCGTTCTCGCTCTCTCTCTCTCCATCAATTCAGAAATATTCAACAACAATAAACCACAAGCTCTTGTGTTGGCAGATCCCAAACTAGGTCAGACCTCCTCTCTTCTCTCGTCTCTTCTCCTTTCTTCTTCTTTCTCCTCCTCCTCTCCCCGGCTCCCAGGAAAGTGCTACCATGCGTTGAGAAGCAAAAGGTAGGATATTGCTAACTAGCTCGTTTTGAACGACCGCTCGCTCACGTTTCTGTCCACAAGCCTGTCAGTAATCGGTTCTCAGGCTACGTAGACGACTAGATCTTACGAAAACGCTTAATTAGCTTTCCACCCCAGAAATAAAAATAGCTAAACTTACGTCTCAGTTCCCGATTTTAAGTATTTTGGCGGCCCAGAGTTTGTGCTGGCTGATTTACGTCGTTTGCATGTCAGTGATCTGCATGCTAGAGTGGACGTGAGGTGTTTGAATGTGTCTTCTGGTGGTGAGGACTGGGTGCATGCTCTGTCCAGACGGTGGCCTGGGGCTGCAGTCAGGCCTGCTGGAGCGTTCAATGGAGACCAGACCCAGCAGCCCCCAGCCCCACAGAGACAGCCTGTGTGGCTCCCTCACACATCAAAGACCCCCTCCCTCCCAGCTGACTAAGAGAAAGTCTGTGTGTGTGTGTGTGCGTGTCTCCGTGCGTGTCTGCATCTGTGTGTGCAGGCGTGTCTGTGCCTACGTGCATGTCGGCATATCCATGTGCGTATGCCTGTGTGTGTGTGTGTGTGTGTGTGCGTGTGTTGGTCTGGGCCTTATACCTGTGTGTGTATGTGTGAACGTACAGTTCTCCGTTCGGGGGCCCTGTTCCCCCATGTGTTTCCCAGTATCTCACAGTGGGTCTGCACGGACTGTTCGTGCCTAGAGGAGTCTGAGCGGAGGGCTGTGACAGGGGGGGGGGGGACACAGGGGGACGGAGCTGGACAGGGGGACCCCAGGATGCCCTGCCAGCCAACCAACACTGGCCCGCGATGAAAGGAGAGACGTGACGAGGGGAGCGCCAGCCACAGATAAGCCCAGAGAGTAATGATGAGGGGGGCGAGGGCAGTGGAGAGGAGAGGAGGAGAGGGGAGAGGGGGGCAAGAGAGAGGAGAGGAGGGCAGTGGAGAGGAGAGGAGGAGAGGGGGGCAAGAGAGGAAAGGAAAGGAGGGCAGGAGAGAGGAGGGCAGGAAAGAGGAGAAGAGAGGAAAGGAAAGGAGGGCAGGGGAGAGGAGAGGTGGGCAGGGGAGAGGAGAGGTGGGCAGGGGAGAGGAGGGCAGGGAAGAGGAGAGGACAGCAGAGAGGAGGAAAGTTGGACGGAAGAAGCAGAGAGAGAGACAACCCCCTCCTTTCCCGGGGGAGGGAGAGGGAGAAAGAGAAGGAAGGCTGCCTGGGATAGAGAGGGGGAGAGGGCGTGAGGAGAGGAGAGGAGGGATGGATGGAGGGAGGGAGGGAGTGGGTGAGAGGCTTGGGCGGTGTGTTCACAGAGTGTCTCTCTAAGGCCTTTTATCTGTAGGCTGGCAGCGCTTCAATGGGAGCCTTATCACCCTAATGGACACTGGGGGAGAGGCCACAGCATGGGCGCTGACAAGAGTGCCCGCTCACACACACACACACACACAAACAACCCTCACCACCCCCTTGTCCTTTCAATTGTGGCACACTCACTATTCTCTCTCTCTCCCTCTCTCTCTCTCTGTTGTTGGACATGGAGTCGTTTTCTTTGATCCGCTCCACCTGAAATCCTAGTTTTCATCAACCCCCCCCCCCCCTCCCTCCCTCCCTCCCCCCCCCACCTCTCCTCCCCTTTCACCCAAGCTCTCCTCTTCTGTACCCTCTGATTGCCCTGTTGTTTACTTCGGGTTTTGACTCGTTTTCCCATAACTCTTCAACGTCCAGTAGAACCCCCGGCTCGTAGGAAGCTCTTATGACAAAATATATTGTGTACTCCAAATGTACATGTGACCCCAGTGAGAATGTTTACGGTGTGGAGTATCTCTTTAGATAGAGCTTCCTCCCAGCTGGTGTCCACAGGGACACTGACCCATCTTCCTGTCCCAAGCTTCCTGAGTGGATGATAAGACACGGAGGAGGAGGAGCAGGAGGACAACAAGGAAGAAGTGGACTGGAAGAGTAAAGGGGAAGGAGGATGAGGGGAAAAAATATGAGGAGAACAGAGTAGAGAACTGGCCCCAAAAAAAGGGGAATCTCTGGAGTGGTGTTGAAAAGAGACAGGTAGCTCAGCCCTGGCTCAGCATTGGCTCCCGTGGACTGGTAAGGTCTATTGTCAATAACAGCACAACGCCCGAGTTCCATTGTCTTAGGAAACCCAGCGTCCGTGGTTCAATTCCATCCCGAGGGTGGGGAGTGGGCCCTGTGCTCCGGGAGAGAGGGGAGGACAGGAGGTGGGAAGGAGAGAAGGAGAGAAGGAGGAAAGAAGGAGCGCAGGAGAGAAGGAGAGGAGCACAGGAACCACCCACACGCAGCTTGTTTACCCTCACGGCAAACAAAGTCCCCCATCTGGAGAAGGCTGAACAGTGGGGAAGAGAGGGCTGGGAAAGAGAGAGAGACGCGGAGAGGAAGATCAAGCGAGAGAGAGAGACAGTGAGAGATGAACTGGAGGAAGCTGTCAGGCGGGCACTGTCAATTCTCCAATCACTTACTTCAGAAGCACGACAGTGTACTCGGTCTGACCGAGTAACGGATATATTTCTGTTTTACAGAACCCTTTATGTGATCAACATGTGCTAGAACGAGCACGTTTGAATCAAACCCAGGCATGGAGAGATCCCTCCAAAAGCTACAGCAAGCTCTTTGGACAACCGATCCTCTGTCTTCTAGAGAGGTGTGTGAGAAAGTACCGCAGTCAGCAGACTGGGTCTGGGCCTAAAGTCTGGTCGCGGTCCAAGCCAGAACGACAACAAGGAAGGTCAGAGTTCTGTCGTGTTCTGGTTCGTCGACTCTGGCCCAGTTCCCTTCGGCGTCTTTGTTTATTTTAGATGCGATTTGGCCAGCGATTCGAGCCTCTCCCCGTCCCAAACGAGGCTCCGCGCCTCAAACATTCTCCGAGAGTTGCCGTGACGTTAGGGAGAAGCTGATTTGACGTTCGGGCTCCACATCGGTCTGTGGCGAGGAACCAAGGAAGTGGTCCCGGGAGAGCGTGGTGATTGGAGAGACATGTTTCCCAGAGAGGAGGCCCCTCGCTCGTGCGGAGCGTTCCCATGGCGTCGGCGTCATCGACATCACGTCACACGGCTCTGACGCTGACAGGAGAGTGCGGGATTTACGATGAGTCACCGAATTCACCCGAGACTCGAGATGAACACAGCTCCTAGATCCCAATTATAATTTCAGAGCAATCACCAATATTGTTGTTGCAGTCAGGCTGGTGATTCGAAACTTGGCCTTAATTCCATATTTTCATTGCTGCAATCTGTTTTCGTTAAGACCAAGTCTCTAGCAGGGAAAGTCAACCGTTGCCATTGCCAAAACACACTAATCTGTGTCAAACTTAGAAAAGAGCAAGGATGCTCGCTGGGATAGATTGTTGGAGTCACTGGACAAACACGTTTTATTTCACTCAGCAGAAGAAGAGGAAAGCATAAATCCATATCTCATTTCTTTTATCGAACATGTTTCATGGTGATCTCGCTCGATGACCCTTCATCTTCATTTCACTCTCCCTTTTCTGCGTGTGTTACACACACACGCACACACACACACACGCCATTACTCATTTTTGTTTGATGTGTTTGTGTGTGTGTGACCCCCCCCCCACCCTGCGGTAGGTCTCCAGAACAATGCTGTCACGCCGCCTGTTCTGGAGTGTGTCATCCCGGCGTTATCTCCCTTCTCTCTCATCTGGTGATTGTGTCTCTAATCTCCCGGCTCATATCTCCTCATTGTGGCCCCCTAATCTGCTATTTCTCTCTCTTCTCTCTCTCTCTCTCTCTCTTGGCTGATTTGATCTCGGGGGGACGACTTTCATCCTGATAGTCCATGAGTGATATGCCTTGTGCAGTACCCCCCCCCCTCTCCCTCTTCCTCCAAACCTCTTTCCTCCTCTTTCAGTCTCTCTATTCATCAGTCTTGTCCTCTGGCTTCATCCCTTTGTTTTTCCCCCTTTTTTTTGCTTTCACTCTCACTCTCACTCTCTGTCCCCTGCTTTCACTCGCTGTCTGTGTCACTGTCTATCTCTCTCCTTCCCTTTCTCTATCTGTCTGCCTGTCTCTCTCGCTTTCTCTCTCTCTCTCTCTCTCTCTCTCTCTTTCCTCTTTCATTTTGTGTCCCGTGGAACTGTGTCCCTGTGTCGGGCCTCTGTCCTCCACCCGCCCCACAGTGGCTGATCTGAGTGACCGCTCAGTAGCAGTCGACCGCCAGCCGACCGCAGCTCGACCACGTCTCCCTCTGCAGAGAGGGGTTGGGAGGGGGTTGGGGGGGGAGAGAGAGAGAGAGAGAGAGAGAGAGAGAGAGAGAAGAGAGAGAGAGAGAGAGAGAGGAGAGAGAGAGAGAGAACGAGAGAGAGAGAGAGAGAGAGAGAGAGAGAGAGAGAGAGAGAGAGAGAGAGAGAGAGAGAGAACGAGAGAGAGAGAGAGAGAGAGAGAACGAGAGAGAGAGAGAGAGAGAGAAGAGAGAGAGAGAGAGGGGCCACGGAGCTTAGCTGTGCTCCCACACTCCTTTTTCCTCTGGGCCCCGGAGTCCGTACCGCGAAACAGCATCCGTCACGCACGACTTGACCTGCTGCTCTCATCTCCGCATCGACCCGGCTGCCTAGGAGTGTGTGCGTGTGTGTGTGTGTGTGTCATGGTGCCATGTTACAACCTCCTCACCCTGAGGATGGGAGACCCCTGTTGGACCGGGTGTAAATCACAGCGATCTCAAACCGGTGCTCACAATGTCCCTAATCTGATGGCCTCAAACAGGAGCTTGCATGGAGATGTATTGAGAGAATAGCATCGCACTATGTATCGTGGGCTTGCATAGTCACCAATCCCTGTTCTACGACTCATATTTCAGAAGCATGATCCTGCGACTGAGAGCTCAATGAACTGTTCAAAGTAGAACTACTCCGGTCCACCTTAAAAGATACGAGCATGCAGTTCACTCCAGGATGCTGCAGATGGCAGTGTTGCTTCACCGAAAAGGGAGTTCAGGACAGGATGTTCAGCCTATGGGAGGGTCTTAGGTTTAAGGTGGTTTGTTGGAGTTGAGAGAGAAATGCGTCAATCGGTGTAAGTTAGGCTCCAGAGACTCAAGACAGATGTACAGCCGTGTACAGTATTGCTGAAACATACGTGCGCACTGTGTTTGTGTGACACGTCTGTGTGTGTACACGTGTGTTATTAGGTATAAGTCATTTGTATATCTTCAAGTATACCTCCCACATCTACTTGTATGACACACATATATGTGTGTGTGTTTGGGTGTGTATGATGTGTGTGTCCGTCTACAGAACGGTGCGTGTTGGCCAGCCATGGCCATGTGTGTGTGTCTGTGTGTGTGTGTGTGCAGAGCGGGGCTGGCGGTGTCATGGTGCGGGGTGTGCAGCCTGACACAGAAAAGCAGATTAAGGACCGTGCGGGGCGACGGGCGAGGGGCTGTGGTCTCCCTGACTGCCACCAACAAGGTTTAATGTCCTTCTGGATTACCATCACAGCCAGGCTCCACCAGCCTCGCCGGAGCTGCCACGCCACACACCACACGCTACACGCCACACGCTACACACCACACGCCACACACCACACGCCACACGCTACACACTACACGCAACACACTACACTCTCATACTACGATTCCTTGTCTGTGCCCAAAGCCATTGTGTCTGCAATTGTTTGTGTCAGTGTGGGTCTGGGTTCCTCGACATGCTCTTTGACCTCTGACCCCTGCTGCGCTGAGGTCACGTCCTAGAAGTCCATGCTGTGTCTGTGGAGCCGGTTTCTGCGAGTTTAGCCCTGTGTAGTCCTGTCAGGCCAAAACAGCAACCGTAACCAGGGGCCAGGGGCGGGGGGGTTTGACCTCAGAGGGTCAACACTGGGCTGGGCCTGATCCTTCGCTTACCAGGTCGGCGAGGGAAGGCGACGACTCGGAGGAGATCAAACACGGGCCGACCTCTTCTCAAACACCTCCGTCCCTGCCCAACCTACCTGTCTCGCTTTGAAGTTCCCTTGTAACAAGTCACACACGAACACACATGGCGGGGAAGGCTAGAAAAATATTGACTGTGCATACACTTACTGCAGAGGGGTGTCCTGTGCCAGGCAGCCTGGTGAGTGTGGCTTTCACCCTCAGGTGTGACCATCATTCATGACTGTGTAGCTGAGAGTATCCTCTGGGACCCATGGGAACCCTTCCAGCTTCAACCAGAGAGCAGCCGAAAAGGTAAACAGTACCAAACCTGGCAACCGCAGAGGGATAGCCGAAAGGTAAACGCTGACTTGTGCAGTTTGACTCCCAGCGTTCTCAATAACAATCTCATAAAACTGTGTGTTTAGATTCGCTCTTCCTATAGGAAATGAGTGGCTTCGACACTTCATTCCGAGTGCAAACAGGGGAAGATAAGATACACTAACACGCTGAACATCTGCATACACTAACACTGCTTTCCTACAGATGGCTGGAGGAGTTCAGCAAAAAGGTTGCACAGGCAAGCAAAAGACCATTTGTATTTACCTAGATGTCCAGGATTAGAAACAGGAAGTGTTCTCTCTTCCCATGACGATTGGATCTCCCAGGACCTTCTGTCACCCAATCAAAAAGCTGTCTCTCATTCGGTACGCACCCACATACACACACACACACACACAAACACACACAAACACACAGCTCATTAATGGGACATCCATCACCCATCAGGTTCAGACCAAGGACCCTCAGCCACAACTCAAAGCACAATAGCACCTTATCCAGCTGCCACATCACAGCCTAACCCTCCCCGTCTCCCCTGGAGGTAAGTTAAGGTACACAGCTATCTAATGGCCCATTGTTTGTCTCTCTGCTCGTCTCTCCCGAAGAGCTAAGTCTCTGAGGTATTTCCTCTGTGTGAGGTGCGAGATGACAGGCTGTCATCCACGGGTGTGGGTGATGGAGGGATGATACAGAAAGGATGGATTTCTTCTCTCTCTCTGTCTCTGTCTCTGTCTCTCTCTCTCTCTCTCTCTCTCTCTCTCTCTCTCTCCGCCTCTTTTCCGGCAAGGAGCCTAGACTTGTGTGGTCTTACACACCCACAGTGTCAATGAGGCCATTGTCCTTCTGAGAGAAAAAGAAAATAGAGAGACAAGAGCGAAAGTGGGGATGAGACTGATGTCCGTGTGAGGGAAGACAGATGGGAGGAAGAGAGAGAGCAACAACAAAAAAGAGACAAAGAGAGAAATCGCAATGTTGGCATGTCTGTGTCCATAGTATGCAGTACTATACAAAGTACTATACATACTGTCATTCTATACTGTGTGGACAGTATACAGTACTACACAAAGTACAATACATACTGTAGTTCTATACTGTGTCGACAGTATACAGTACTACACAAAGTACAATACATACTGTAGTTCTATACTGTGTCGACAGTATACAGTACTACACAAAGTACAATACATACTGTAGTTCTATACTGTGTCTATAGTAGGCTACACGGTACTATACAAAACGGTAACAATAATGAGTGACTCCAGACCTAGAACATTCTGTCAGTACAGCGGGGCCGACCTCAGGGGATGAGGCGGTGGGGTGGGGAGCACAGGCTGTACTCCCTGGAAGCCTTCTCCCAGTCACAGCGCGTGGACGTGGGAAGGCCCAATCAAATCTCCTGTTTTGCTGGCAAGGACCCAGAAGGAAAGAAGCCGCAGGGCCCGGTACCTGGGCGACTCTCCCAATCACCCAAGAACAACACAGCCGGAGCTGACAGATTGGATCAAGCGTCGACGGGCGGAAAGCTATCCTTGCGAGGACGTGACTTTGTCTTCCCGAGACAGACGGGTTTTGTATTTGTTTGTCATTCCGCGGGATCGCTTCAAGCCGGCTAATTATAGTGTCTGGTTCGCCTCGCTTGAGGTCTTTCGCGGAGATGCGTTGAACACTTGGTAATTGCGTATTAACGAGAACGCTCTTGCGATTTGACGGGTCGTTTTGATTACGGCGAACAAAGAGATTGAGACCACACAGGATGCGTCAGGTCACATGGCACTCTGCGTTATTACACCAGCGTCAGCGGGCCCATTCTTACACCCGCGTATGTCTTACGTGCACAGCTTAGATTACCATCCCTGAATGTCCTATATCCCTGCTCGTACCGTTCACACCCATCTTTGGTTTCAGGCGTTCCCGCGGCGGGGGAAGGGTGACTCGGCAGAGGGGAGCATCCCGAGGAGGCCTTTCGTGGCTCTTCCTCGTCCTCCTGGAAGGGGGAAACGGGAGAGCGTCGTCTGAAACCGGAGATCTCCCCCTCCTCAGGCCTCCCAGAACCCCCGCCCCCCCCCCCCCCCCCCGCTTCCATCCGGGCCTGGGAACACGGGAACGTCCTCCGGGGTCGACCGCGTCCTCGCGTTCTCAGACGGCCCCAGGAACGGGCGGCGGGGGTCCCCCTGTGGGAGTCGGGAACGGCAGAGTTCTGGAGAGTTCTGGAGAGTTCTGGAGAGTTCTGGAGAGTTCTGGATGGTCGGGCCATGCGTCCCCTGGCCAAGGGAGAGGGGGCGGGGGCGGGGGTGGAGGCCCTTCTGAAGAGCCTTGGTCACAGCTCATGGAGAGCCACATGGAGCATGTCAAGGAACCCAGTTACGCAATATCTCCCCAAGTGCAATAACTTCCTTCCCAACTACATTTCCATCGTGTAGCCTGCCTGCCTCTCTTCCTATCTGCCTGTCTCCCTGCCTGCCTGCCTGTCTGTCTGCCTTTCTGTCAGTCTGTCTCACAGCCTGTCAAACCGGCTGCCCTCCCCCTATCTCTGGCCCCATGAGGGGCCCGTCCATCAGGCCCTCACAGCCCAGGGAGCGAGCTCCTCCTGGCCCCAGACACAGCTGACTGGATCCCAGGACTCTCGCTGTCCGTCCTGCTCCCCTAGCCGCCTCTCTCCTCTCCTTTGTAGACTTGACCTTCCTCTCTCTTCTATACCCTTCCTCCTTTTAAACTCGAGCCTTATCCTAATGTTCCTTTTCTGGCTGTCTTTCTGTGTGTGTGTGTGTGTGTGTGTGTGTGTGTGTGTGTGTGTGTGTGTGTGTGTGTGTGTGTGTGTGTGTGTGTGTGTGTGTGTGTGTGTGTGTGTGTGTGTGTGAATGTATGTAATCTGTGCATCTCCAGTGGGGCCCCACTCAGCCGCTGGTAAACCTTCTCTGAGGTTCCTCTGTTAGTATAAGATCTCTTATCCTAATGTGGACGTGCAGTCACACACACACACACACACACGCACCCACACACACACACACACACCTGTATGCAAGTACACATCATCAGTGGGTGCATGGGAAGTCCTCTCAATCCTCACCCTCCTCCTCTCCACCCCTCTCGACCTCCCTCAACCCTAACCCGACTCCCCTCCAGACCCCTTGGTCTTTCCCTCGACCTGCCCTGTCCTTCTCAACCCATATTCCCCGGGGTACTCTCGAAGCCTCTGGTATTTCTCCCTCTCCATTCTTCCCTCTTTCTCCCCCTTCTTTCATTTCTAATTGACACTGTCCTCACTTTACCCCTGTCCTACGACCCAAACAGCTGGAGGGAGAGACAGAGGGAGGGAGCGGGGAAAGAAGACCCACAATTCATCACTCCAAAACACCTGCACGACACCTTTGCTGACATGTACACCGAGCACACACACACGCATACACACACACACACACACACACACACAGGTGATAGGGAGGATAGGTGAGGACAGAGTCTGGAAAACTCCTGTGGCCCCTGCAGGGCTGCTGCTCTGCTGAGTAAGGCCAAAACACACTGACGCTACAGCCAAGACCTGCTGACTAAATCACTGTGTGTTTAGGTGTGTGTGTGTTTGTGTGAGTGCGTGTGTGTTCATGTGTGTGTGTGTGTGTGTGTGTGTGTGTGTGTGTGTGTGTGTGTGTGTGACTGAGTGACTTAGTGAGGGTATGTGTGTGTGTGTGTGTGTGTGTGAGAGAGAGAGAGAGAGAGAGAGAGAGAGAGAGAGAGAGAGAGAGAGAGAGAGAGAGAGAGAGAGAGAGAGAGAGAGGAGAGAGAGAAAGAGAGAGAGAGAGACAGAGAGAGAGAAAGAGAGAGAGAGAGAGAGAGAGAGACAGAGACAGAGAGAGAGAGAGAACATTAGTGCAAATCCTATGCAGTGTTTGAGGAACAGCAACACCCATTAGACAGGTGAGCACCAAGCAGAAGCCTCACCGTAGGCTAGGTTGCCATACCAACTGCGACACTGTTATGGTCTTTCCACCAACAGTAAGACTCATGATATACTATCCAGGTGAAACTCCTGGGAGGTGAATTAACAACAATATCCCTGACGTGTCAGCCAGCAGCAGACAGTTGGAGCCACAAGACTAGTGTGTTGGAGCTGGGCGATTAACACAGAGCTCTCTTGCTGTTAACCAGGACAATGCTGCTATTATGACACTCCACACCTACCTGGAGCAGAGCTGGCGTCTCTTGGCCACAGACAAACTGTCTGTCTGCTCGAAACTTCCTGCTCGCACAATGTTGTTTTTAGTTGTGACAGAGTTTTAGGATTAAGTTTGTCGGACGAGAAAAGGACTGTCATTTAGATGGTTATTTTGTTATCTTAGACCTTAGACCGGGTGATTTGTCTCTCTCCCTCTTTTTCTCCCTCCCTCTCTCCCTCCCTATGTCTCTTTCTCTCGGTTTTCATTTGGTCTCTTTGTCTCTGTCTGTCTCTCAGTTTCTCTCAATCTGTTATTCTCTCTTTCTGTCTGCTCTTTATTTCTGTCTCAGTGTGTGTGTCTCTCTCTCTCTCTCTCTCTCTCTCTCTCTCTCTCTCTCTCTCTCTCTCTCCATCCCTCACTTTGAGTTATATTACATGTTCAGACCCTACAGTGAGTTTGTGTGGGTGTGTGGAGGTGTGCCCTGTGACCCGGGTGGGTCCTGGGGACGTGGCCCCCTGGGGCCTGTAGGCCCCTCAACCTGCACAGGCAGATCTGACACACTCACGCCCACACCGCTGAAGCTGTCACTCACAGTCCTACTTAATGAACACAGCTCAGAGCCAAGTCCATCATTTCTCTGCTAGCGTAAGGCGAATTCTATAGGAGGCATCACCGCCAAGACGTCTTCTCTCTCTCTCTCTCTCTCTCTCTCTCTCTCTCTCTCTCTCTCTCTCCTCTCTCTCTCTCTCTCTCTCTCTGTCTCTCTCTCCCTCTCTTTCTCCCTCTCCCTCTTTATGGTTTGACAAAGCAACATCCTGTGGATTCCTGCCCTTGATGTGTAGGAGTAGGAAACCATACAAGACGCCGTTTAGGATGAACAGGAACACGCCTCTAATTAGCGAGGGCTCATTGGAGAAAAACAACTGCGCAGACGGAGCAAAAACAATCCTTATCTGAATGAGAACCGCATCGGGACTTATCTAAACAAGGTCTTGGGCTGGTTCCTGCATGCCGGGCCTGCCTTCAGAGAGACCCAGACTCACCGGATCGCGTCTGTGTCGACACGAACGCCTTCAGTCCCGCTCTCGACACACGCTGTCACCAGTGAAGCGCACGCCGGTGTACAAGCCGGCGCCAGAGCTGAGGAGGCCTTGCTGGGGGGGGGGGGGGGGGGGGGGGGGGAGTTGAAGGGAGGGGGTTGGGGGAGAGGGTAGATTCATTAGCCACAGTGATTGTTGTGTGAAATAATTACTCACCTTCGGACCGTGATTGCAACCACAAGCATTGGTGGGCTACTCACATCCTGTAGGCCTATCCATCAAAGGACCCACCCCCAACCCCAACCAACAATCAACTCAAAACCCCCACCCCCGCCCTGCACAACTAAATCTGCGGTTCACATCCGACAGGGTGTGTGAATGACAGGTCTAAATGTCTGTATTGGGTGTCATTTAATGAGAGCTGGACATTCATTTCAGCTAGGAAATGATATAAGCCTATGAATCCACTTAGCAGATAATGGAATGTGCCGGATCATTTGGCCATGCTGAAGACCCCATACAGGTGTTTGGGTGCGGTGTCCTTGTGGAGCAGTCTCGGTACTGTTGACCTTGTGGACCTGCATCGGATGATGGTGATACCTGATGTGTGTGTGTGTGTGTGTGCGCACGCCTGTGTGCGTGTGTGTGTGTGTACAGCCACTGAGGCCCTGAGAGAGACGTTAACAGGGTAGTAGAACTTTACTCCACGGCCAAGCGGAGGAAATGGCCTTACAGCTGCAAAGAAGAGCATCCTTTGTGCTATGGACCGTGTGTAGGTGTGTGTGTGTGCACGTGTGTATGTATGCCTATGTGTGTGTGCGCGCGAGCGTGCGTGCGTGCCAGGGGAAGGTGAGAGGGAGAGAGAGAGCGAGCAGGCGTCAGAAGCTCTCTTAAAGAGAGTCTTCATCACATTTCACACGTTGCGTAAGCCTAAATCCTTCCTCTCTCTCGGCCTCGCCATCGATGAGCCAGTGTGTTACATAAAGAGGGTGGAGAGGCCAGAGGAGTCTAGGAGGAGATTACACAGCTCCACAAGCTGAAGCAGCCAGGAGCACAGAGCTGGCTATTGACTTCAGGTCTGCTTTGTCACTTGCAGCCGTTCAGCACTTTACCCCTTGGCCTCAATATCTCCATTTGAACTCTGGCGCGTTCGTTTTGGCCGGGTCAGATTCCGGGAGTGCCTGACGCCTGCCACTTTGGGTTCTGACGCCGTTACTCTGAGGAGATGTTAACCCTTCCCCCTGGCCCCGCTGGGCTGGGCTGGCCTGAGCAGCAGGACATCTGGGGAGCATGCACTTTTCCGTAACGGGGCAGGTGTTTGTGCGTGTGTGTGTGTGTGTGTGGGGGGGGGGGGGGGGGCGGGGCGTTTGTTTGAGCGAGAAAGAGATGGAAAGGCGACAAGAGAGAGGAGAGACCGATGCAGAAAGAGAAGGAGGAGAGAGAGAGAGAGAGAGAGAGAGAGAGAGAGAGAGAGAGAGAGAGAGAGAGAGAGAGAGAGAGAGAGAGAGAGAGACGGATAACGGTGTTGAAAGTGGGAAAGAGAGAAGGAGAGAGAATGTTGCCTGTTTCACCTCGATGAACTCGTTGGTCGGGGTGAAGTCCACCCCCGATGATCGGACGATACTTCCTGAACTCATCCTGAGGCACTGACGCACACTGACACACACTGACACACACTGACACACACTGAGAGACACTGACAGACACAGACACACACTGAGAGACACTGACAGACACAGACACACACTGAGAGACACTGACAGACACAGACACACACTGAGAGACACTGACAGACAGACAGCGACAGGAGGAGAGCAGAGCCGAGTCACGTAACAGAAGCCACTCTCCTCCTCTCACAGTTTTCCGTCCTTGTAAATTTTAAGACCTCGGCCGTGGCTTGACGCTCTCAGCACACGGGGCCTGCTCGCCAATTTCCCATCTGCCCTTAACCTCTCTCTCTCTCTCTCTCTCTCTCTGTCTCTCTTTTTCTCTTTCTCTCTCTCTCTCTCTCTCTCTCGCTCGCTCTCTATGTCTCTGTCTCTCCCTCTATCTCTTTCACTCTCTCTCTCTCTACCTCCTTTCTTGCTTCCCCCTCTTTCTCTCTACCTCCTCTCTCTCCTTCACTCCCTCTCTCCCTCATCTCTCTCCCTCTCTGTGTCTCTTCCTTCCCTCTGTTTCAGTCTCTCCTCTCGAGGTGACTAAAGATTCACGTGTAGCTACATTTAGCACCATGATCGATCCGTCTAAACGAATGTCATGAGAATGAAGAAGCAGCCACTCACCCCACATTAAACCAGAGACTCAAACATCATTTTTCGATTTCTGGATTCCTCTTTCACTGTGTCCACAATTTCACCCTGACCTACACTGAGGTGCAATTGTATATATACCAAGAGAAGGTATAAATCCAGCGTTGTTTTGAAATAGTGTAACATCCGAGTGTTTATGTTTATCTAAGGGAGGTAAATCACATTTAACTGGGTTAATGTCAACATACATGCATGTGCACATTTGTCTGTGTTGAAGGTATATGTGTGTGTACATGTGTGTGCAGATGTGCGTGTGTGTGCGACGGAGGGGATGTAGAAGTCTGTGTGTGTATAAGATCCCAGCACTGTCTGGAGTCTGTCTGCCTTGTAGCCTCAGGGGGGTGGGGGGGTTTGAGCAGTGAGCTTAACACACACCCCAGCACCCTCCCCCCTGCCTGTCTCCTCTGAGGGGAGGGGGGCTTGGGGGGTGGGGAGGGTTGGAGGAGGGTCATGAGCAGAATCCCACACCTCTGTCCTGTACCAGCCTGGGGGGTGAAGAGGGAGGGCAGGCAGGTCCTCCTATGCAGACCAAGAGAAACTACCCAAGGACAGGTGTGTGCATGTTTCTTTGTGTGTTTCCTTTCTGTGTGTCTGTGCGTGTTTACGCCTTTTGCGTGCGTGTGCCAGCAAGTGTGTGTGTGTGCCCCTAGGATTCTGAGGAGCAGGGAGTAGAGTTTTAATGTAGCAAGATGGAAAAAGTGAACAGGAGAAAATGATTTCTGTGTAGCATGTTCCCCCTCCCCCCCCCCTTAACTCCAGGTTAACCTGCATCTGACCCACAGACCTCCACACCCACTCTCTACTGTGCCAGTTCTCCTTATTTTTATGGTCTTTTTAAAGTGACAATAATCTCAGTCTTGCAGTTAAAAACTCTTTCCTTTCTTTCGACATGTGCAGACTCGATTTGACCCTCCATCTCTTTCCCCTCCATCTCGGTCTCTCTCTGGCTCCACCGGTCTCTCTCTCTCCCTCTCTTTCTCTCTCCACTCTCTCTCTCTCTCCACCTCTCCCTCGATCTCTCTTTATCTCTTCCTCTGTCTCTCACCAGTCCAGGTAGGTCTGTCACACCAGGTGGTACAGCACAGTGCTCCATTGTTTTTTTTCCAGGGCTTAAGTGAAGATAGCAGCTCAAGCACTCAGACTAACTGGTGCATCAGTGGTTCTGGATCGGCTTCATCTTCAGCCTGGGGCGAGGGGCCAGCGCGCACAGTTCAGATGGATACGTGAAACAAACATATGTTTTTAAACACAGACATCAGATTTACAGTATGCAGAATGTAATGCACTGTCATGGCACAAAGTGTAATATTGAGTGGCGTGAATTATGCTTCGTACGGACATTCTGTTTCTCATATGGTTTCATGTGTCTGACCTAGTCCTGATGTGCACATTCTAAGCAGCTCAGGTCTTTCCTAGTCCTGGGGAATACATTCATAGCTGGTCAGGTCTCTCTTAGTCCTGGTGAACACATTCATAGCTGGTCAGGTCTCTCTTAGTCCTGGTGAACACATTCATAGCTGGTCAGGTCTTTCCTAGTCCTGGTGAACACATTTCATAGCTGGTCAGGTCTCTCCTAGTCCTGGTGAACACATTCATAGCTGGTCAGGTCTCTCCTAGGCCAGCGATGCACCTCCAGCTGCTTCCACTCTCCTCCCCTCCCTTTGCCTAGACAACAGTTGCCGAGCGCCACAACTGGAAGCCATCACCGGAGTTGGCGTGCAGCCAGCGAACCAGATGTGAGGCATACTCCCTGTCTCCGTAACTTAAGCAGTAATACACACTCATATACTCACACACACACACTCACATACATACACACACTCAAACATGTACACACAAATACACACACGCATTCGCACACACACACACCGCACAAAAAGTGTCCTACATACAATACATACTATGGCTGCACATGCACACATTGGCACGCATGGAGAAACATCTGCAAAACAATACCTGCACTCCAACAGAGAAGAAAACGCCAAAAGACTGACGAAAACCCCATGTGCCACGCAAAACAACACACACGCACACTCACGCACACGCACACTCACGGGCTCGTCCCGATGGCCCCCGTAGAAGCGTCGAGCCAAACCCCAGTGTGACCCGTCTCAGCCCACATATCCCCTGTGGAAAGTAGCCTCCTCACAGCCCCTGCAACGTGTGGCTTTTCAGAGCGTGGTGGCGACATGTTAATGAAACACAGACATCGTGGTGACTGGAGCCCCGACCGCTAGGCTAACGACCGCAGGACTGCACACACGGAGCCAGGGCCAGCCCGGCAAGGACGAGGCAGACCACAGGACAGATATATCGATTACAGATCAAATATTTGAAGACCAAAGACTGCTATCTAATGGGGCGTCAAATGCCATCTTTCTTAGATAGAGTATAGCCAACCGACGGTCCATTTAGGAGCTCACAGGGGAATTAGCTTTAAACCAAGCAAGAGGGAGAGCCATCGCACCAGAACCTCACGGTTCACAGAGAGACACAAGAACGGAGCGAAAGTGAGTGGAGACCTTGAAGTTGCAAGTGTTTTTAATGAAGCAAGACCGGCTCCTTGAAAGGTTCAGAGAGGAAGCTTATGTTACCTCATACAACGTTTCAGATAGACCAGGAATGGAGTTTCGTGGACCAACTGTACTTCCATTGGGTCTGTTTGGGTTGAGATATTGTAGGCACCACCAATTTAATGACTCAAAACAGGATGAAAAAGCTGTGTCATTAAACTGGACCACATCCTTAATCCCCTCCCCTCACATCTCGACCCGCCCCAAAGTGCCTCTCTTCCCAGAAGCCCCTGCGTCGAGCCAAGCTGTAGCCATGTGAATGTCAACAAGCCGAGAGACGGTGAGTCTCTGGTCCTTTTATTAGTGTTAGATTGACTGCTGTTGGAAGCAACTGTCATATCAGACGCACCTGAGCCGGTGAAGAGATTCAAAATAGGTTCAGGGCATGAGGTGACGCGTTGCAGGAGAGTGCGTTGAAAGCAACGTTGCCATCATACTGTACGTCATACTGTACGTCAGCACAGCGCTTGGCTGATGAAGATTAGCACATTTTGGAAATTCTCTGCAGATGTGAGTAAGCTTTCTCAAGGGTCTCTCCAACTGTAGCTGGAGAAAAAAAAGAAAGAAAGAAATAATGCTATTAGCATAGCTGTTTCCTGTTAGCATTAGCCTTTCCATTAGAAATACAGGTAGATAGTCCGGCTCCTGCTTGCTCTTTCTGCGCTATGCTACTAACACCAGAAGCCTCCATAAATCAGGAAGTGTCTGGCTAGCTCCACATCCGATGGCAGCACGACTCAATGCACACAACCCTGGCTTAGTCCCCATACAGACAAAAGTGAATTCAAAGAGCGTTTCTGGATATTTTGCTACTTTGCACTACTTAGAGACAGAGGGAAGCTAAAAGCGAAGCTCAAGTTGGAGATCAAGTAATCATAAATCAATGGTCTTTTTTTCTGACATTTCTGTCTCTCTCTCTTTCTCTCTCCTCCTTCCCCTCCTTTGCGAGAGGGAGCACATTTTAAATCCATTAGTGATTGTGCTGCCAGCTGTACATCACCAGGAGCCATAAATTGTTTTATTGGATGAAGTTTCTGCAAAGTGATGAGCTCAGCAATACCAATTCCCGGCAAGGTGCTATGCTAGTGTGTGTGTGTGTGTGTTTGTAGGTGTGTATGGGTAGGTGTAGGTGTGGGTGAGTGTGATGGAAATGTAGCAATATTTATTTCGTAAAATGGATGACACTGACAAGTGTGTTGTTGCCTGCGTTTGCGTCATGCAACATTTTTGCTGATTTATTAAATTCATGTCAGTAGGCTAGAATAACTTTATTTTCAAGTGGCGTTGCACACAATTACTATTATATATAATCTTTCCACAAATATTTCTTTTTTTACGTATGAATTTCACTGGGTGTCATAGCCAACCATTGTCCGTGCGCTTATAGAACGTAGCTACTACCATGACATATACAGCCACTTATCTCTCTCTCTCTCTCTCTCTCTCTCTCTCCCTCTCTCTCTCTCTCCCTCTCTCTCTCCCTCTCTCTCTCTCTCTCTCTCTCTCTCCCTCTCTCTCTCTCTCTCTCTCAGGTTGAAGAAGGGTCTGCTTGTGCAGAATTGTTGACATTAGCCCTCACATCTCCCCCAACCCCCCTCCCCCAGCCCGACCTCCTCAAAGTCACACAGCTGTGTGCAATGCAAACACACCGGGGGCCCTCGGGCCGGGTTGCTATGGCGACGTGGCCATAACCCCCCGATGCCTTCCCGCCATGTCCGTCCCTGGACCCAGGTGAGTCAGCCCCTCCACCAGATGATGCCCCCTAGAGGTCCCTGCATGGAAACACCAAACGAGGATCAAGGTCAGCGTTTACAAGTGGCGGGCATCCTCCCTGTGTAAAAGTCAAACAAACGAACCCATCAGGGGGGCAGCGGGGGGCAGCCAAGGGGGCCCAGGAACAAACTCGCCTTGGGATGTGTGGTGTTTTCCTCCGTTGCCTTGGAAACCGGATTCCAGAATTCCTGGAAAGACCCTCCGCTGCCCACCCAAAACACCCGCCACCCCCCACCCCCGCCAACCTTGCAACAACATTGGGGTGCGTCAGCAGGTGGAGGAATGTCACCCCCGTTGACAGGTGTGTCCCACCTGTGAGGTTAGCGGTTTCCTGATGATGGAGGACCCTGGTAAATATTGATCTCTTTCACACGGCAGGTTGGCATGGCGGGTCTGGGGCCTCCTTGTGTTTTCAGATATCTATATAGGTTCTCGTTGTGAGTCGATGTATGGCTTCAGCAGAAAGTACACATAGTCAGGAACTTCCATGGGCGTGTGGACACAGAGGAAACCAGCCAGCGTGGGTAACTATGGAAGCACTGTGCCGAGGACCACATGGGTTTCCAACCACTTAAGTTGTGCTCAAACCACCTGACCTAAAACTGTGGAACTTTCTGGCAAGCCAACGTGACAAATACAATTCTACCCGTTGTGGATACTGATTAATGGTTTACAGATCTTTTCTGTGTGTGTGGGGGGGCGGGGGTGTGTGTGTGTGTGTCTGTGTGTGTATGTGTGTGTGTGTGTCTTTGTGTGTCTGTGTGTGTGTCTGTGTGTGTCTGTGTGTGCCATTATGTCAGTGATTAATCACAACCGTTGAACAGATCCACTTAATACGATCAATCACAGCACACTCAAATAAACAATTGCGAAAGCATTTCTACGATCGTGAAAGGTCATTCTTCCGTCACCGTAATCCCCAAATATTTACCAATAGATTCATTTATTTGGTGTTCCAACGTCACACCGACACTATCTCCTGCTCTCATCGCAAGGGAGAGGAGGTCTGGTTCTGTTTGAGAAAAACAAACGTTAGATCATAAAACTTAGGTTCTGTTCTTTACATACTCAGACCCAACTGAGCCTGTCCTTTTATGGTCTACAGACATCCTCCTTCAGAATAAAAAACATGTTTACGTGTAGAGATGGATGAACAGAGAGAGATAGAGAGAGAGACCGAGAGAAGGGGAAAGAAAACGAGAAAGAGGGGCGAGAGAGGGAGCAATGAATCAGTCGGAGTTTATGAGAAGCATACGTCTGGATTGAGACAGAGTTTGAATGCAGAGAGAGACAGAAAGAGAGAGACAGAGAGAGACAGAGAGAGACAGAGAGAAAGAGAGAGATAGAGAGGCAGAGAGAGAGACAGAGATAGAGACAGAGAGAGAGACAGAGAGAGACAAAGAGAGACAGAGAGAAAGAGAGAGATAGAGAGGCAGAGAGAGAGACAGAGATAGAGACAGAGAGAGAGACAGAGAGAAAGAGAAAGAGAGAGGGAGAGATTTCCCAGACAACCCGGACTGAAAACAAAATGACCTTATGCGATGCAGCAGCTTGGTACCGTATTCACCCCACACACCCCCTTTCCCACCTCACTGGCCGACCACAGAAGTGATCAGACAACATCGGCGAGAACATCTGTTCCCGCGTTGCATAACCCCCACACTCCCCAGGGGTCTTGTGGGCCCACTGACGTCGGCTGACCGCGGGTCGGAGAAGTGTAGACGTCTGGGACTAATGGAGTGCTTACGGCTGGTGGAGGAGGGAGGGAGGGAGGGAGGGAGGGAGGGAGGGAGGGAGGAGGGAGGGAGGGAGGGAGGGAGGGAGGGAGGGAGGGAGGGAGGGAGGGAGGGAGGGAGGGAGGGAGGGAGGGATGGAGGGAGGGAGGAGGGAGGGAGGGAGGGAGGGGAGGGAGGAGGGAGGGAGGGGAGGGAGGGAGGGAGGGAGGGAGGAGGGAGGGAGGGAGGGAGGGAGGAGGGAGGGAGGGAGGGAGGGGAGGGAGGGAGGGAGGGAGGAGGGGGGAGGGAGGGAGGGAGGGAGGGAGGAGGGAGGGAGGGAGGGAGGGAGGGAGGGAGGGAGGGGAGGGAGGGAGGGGAGGGAGGGGGGAGGGAGGGAGGGAGGGAGGGAGGGAGGGAGGGAGGGAGGGAGGGAGGGAGGGAGGGAGGGATCTGGAAAGGAGAGATGGAGAACAGCAGCCACTGTTCTTCGGACATGCTGTTCTCACGTTTCAATAAACACCAAGGGTTGAAAGTGAAAGAACATTTGTTGAGTGGGAACCCAATCAGCTGAGTAGAACATGATAGGGATAACAGAGAAAAAACGGATGATTAATAGTCGACAGCTGTTCCGGCAGGTTCCTTATTTCTGCACGCATCTGCTACTTTTACCTATATCCATCTCTCCCCCACTCCTCATCCTTCACGAACATTAGCCAGCAGCTGCATAATACACTGTTGATCAGTTGTTATGTATCAAGTGTTGGATGGACTATCAGTAGCATTCCTTAAATGAAGGTGTGTGTGTGTGTGTGTGTGTGTGTGTGGTTCAAAGTGGACCAAACTCTGAACCCAGGACAGAAACAGGAAACAGAACCATCTGGAGTTGAGCAACAGAATGTTGACGGGAATTCATGACGTCATGTCCACAGAACATGCTAAGAACACGCGACAACACCTGTGGAGCACAAACACACTCGGCGCTCAGACGGATTCATGTCGAAACAGGTCACATGGTCCAAGTCAGGTTACATAGATAAAGGACTGGTCACATCCTTAGTCATGAAGACATGCGAACATGTTAATCTACGTTGTTGATGACGGTCTAGGTGACGTCAGAGAAACATGCTGTAATGACGCTCTTGTTATGCACTCTTATTATAATGACTGCTGCTGGGAATACACTGTGACCATGTTCCGGAAGAAGCCGATTCTTTATAATTATGTTGTTCTTTTTCAAAGTTATTGACGTTTACTATGATTGAGAGTAAGATGTCTTGTGTTAGACATAAGGGAAGAAGAACACACTTTACTTACGAGTTGCAGATGTTCTGATTCAGACTTTGTTTGGGAATTGTGCAAGTCAAAATCGGGCGTGTTTATTTCCTTTACCCAAAGTTGGAGAATAGTCTAATCTTCCGACTCAAA
Organism: Thaleichthys pacificus; assembly: GCA_023658055.1. Classification (NCBI taxonomy): domain Eukaryota; kingdom Metazoa; phylum Chordata; class Actinopteri; order Osmeriformes; family Osmeridae; genus Thaleichthys; species Thaleichthys pacificus. Next base: position 9,629,366 of record CM042873.1, read on the forward strand.
TGCTTTGACACATTTCACACGCACGAAAAAGAAAGAGAGAGAGGAAGAAAGAAAGAAAGAAAGAAAAGAGACAAAGACAGAGAAAGCTGAACACAGTCATGCACGCCTAAACACAGTATGTACCGTAAAACCAAAGACAATACATTCGCAGTACAAACCCCCCTCAACACACACACACACACGCACACTACATAAACACACACACGCTCACACACCAAACGAGGTCCTGAAGCTGTCCCAGGGAGGCATCATCCTGGAGGCAGTGACACGCTCGCTGTTTTCATACGTGTTGAGTAAGAAGATTAACAATGCAGGCCGTCAATGGAGCGTTAAACACCTGATGCAATCGGTGTTCAATCTCAACATCAAATGATGTGGAAAGGCACCTCCAAGCAGCACAGCCACAAAGGTGCACTGAGAGAAAAGGGCCCCTTGGTACCATTCACAGTCTATTTACCCACACAGTGTGGCTAGTCTAGCATGAAGGCCTAATCCAGATGTCGGATTAGGAAGAGGAAATATGTCGTAATTCACTTAAACTGTTGATATCTGAAGGAAAATATTTGTTCGTACTTCATTTCACACCCCTTTTGGCAAGGTAGCCTGGATCCTAAAGTGGGTTTGTCTTATGTTTGATCCCTTGGTTCTGAAAGTGTGGAGGTGACGCAGGAGGATGTACGGCCTACTGGGATCCGCTCTGCGTCATTCCGATTATTTCCAAGTATCAAGATCGTTTATTCGGTCAGACGAGAGACACCGGTGGAAACGATTCCAGATGAAATTGCTAAACTCTTAAGAGTGCACTTCCAACACGACGTCACATCAAAACACACACACAGGTTCTAAAACGATCCTTTTTCCAAAAAAGGTGACTTTCATCTGGGTGATGGAGGTGGGGATAATTGACCCACCAGCACCGTATCCAACCAGAGCCAGATCTCGGCTGCGCAAGCGCCCCTTGGCGGACGACTGACGCCCTGATTACCGAGAAAAGGAGCGAAAAAAAAAGGAGAAACGTCAACAAGGAGACTCAATCCATCTCTGGGCTGCTGTCATGGTGACGGGCGCTGGGACGATGGCAGGCATTCGGCGGCAGGTCGCGAGGGCCGCAGAGAGATGTGTGGTTTGAGTGACGGCGCGGTGATGATGTCTGGATAGACTTCCCGGCACACTAGGGAGGCGGAGCGGCGCCCGTGTTCAAAGAGGTGGCCTGTTTGTGTGGAATGTGCGGTCGGTCGGAGCCTCCTTTGAAGTCTCTCAGGGTGCATGGTGGGTAAAAATAGCGATGGCGGTACAGGGGGGCTGTTTGACACTGGTATGGCGTGGGCTCAGTGGACACACTGACCACACATTCCTCCCTCGCTGCCAGCTACGGCTGCGCGCTAGCCTTGTACGCACGCACGCGCACACACAAACACCCGAGCGCATACACTGGAGTTTGCGGCCGACGGACAGGTGTCCATCCCATCTTCAGCGCTGTGATTGGTTGAGTCATTGGGGACCAGCCAATTATTTGGCAGAAGAGGCCCATGAAGGCGGGAGGGCGGCCGCCCAGGAGCTGAGGTAGGGGCCGCTGTGTTAGCCAAACAGTAGCTCCGTCTCCATGCCAACAGAGGGGTCTACAGCAACAGAGAGGCCTCCTATTATGGGATGACCTGAACTGGGAGGGTTCGCTTGTTATGGGAGTACTGTTGCCATGTGTGCATTCCTCACACATACTCACTCATTTGCACTCCCTCACACACACTCACACACACACAAACACACAAACATATACAGAACGCATTAACACTACACTGACATAAAAAGTCAATTACCTTCAGAGGAAATATATCAATGGATACATGTCAAAGCTGAGTCGCCAGTTCAAATATACATTTAACACAAATACTATCCGCAAACTATTTAAGAAGTTACAGACTTTAACACTTTGTCACGAAAACTGTCAACATGTCTCCAAAAGAACACAAAGCCAACATTCTCTCCCTCTCTCCACCCCTCCTCTCCCTCCCTCTCCTTTTCTCTCTGTCCCTCACCTCCATCTCGCTGAACAGTTTTGAAAGGTCTATGTGTGCATTGACGTGAATTCTTGAGTGTGTATTGACATGTACATAACTGCATGGATGATGGGGGTGGGGGGGGGGAGATGGGGGTGTGGCTAAGGCCCCCGCAGACGTGGGATTCTGGGAAGAGGTGGAGTTGGAGCATAGGCTTTGTATGTTTAACACATTCCCCAATATAGGTATGGTTTAGATCTGTCTGTGATAATAATGGTGCGTGAGAGTGTGTGTCCGTGTGTCTACTGTGCGTCTGTGTGTGCGCGTGTGTACTGTGCGTGTATCTGTACGTCTGCAGACGTGCGTGTGTTTGAGTACGTGTGTACACGACGGTGCACGGCCGCCCCGGCCTACGCTGGGTCTTGCATGTGAGTGTGTTGCCGAGGTGACGTGTTGCCGCGCCCTTCCCCCCCCCCCCCCCCCTGGCCTGGTCTGCTGGTTCTCAACGCTGTGCTAAAAGGACCGGGGAGGCTCACCCACTGAGTCTGCAGAAACAGACGCCAGACCCACAGGTGCTCCCGCAGCACGCCCCCCTCCTCGCCCAGCTCCCCTGCTCCGGCCCTGCCTGGAGTCTGGGCCACCTCGGGCTCCCACCACCACAGCGACCATCCCTGGTGGTGAGAGCCCACCTGGATCATATTAGGACACATTTGAGAGAAGATTCAAGGATTTCGTTGTCCTCGGAAAGAAGCATGAAATGGTTCCGAAGCTGCATTTCAACAACAGGTCTGGTACAGTAGGTCAGTTCTAGGCTTTGCTCTACGAGTGGACATGCACGGCCATGCCGGAACCGTCAGGCTTGATGACCCTTGGATGTTTTTCCCTTTGCTGCGCATCTCATCGAGTTACAACAACATACTACTCAGAGCTGGTGTGTGTCTTGTTAACGCGGTTACATGCCTCTACCCTCGCTAGACATAAGATATGTTATGAACATACGTACGAATAGTTAGAACCATAACGCCACCACAGCCAGGGTACCCATTTCATGGTGAATTCCAGATATCGACCGTGACGGAATGTTCCCATTCTTCCAGGAAGTAGTCAAATGGAAATGGTACTTTGAAGTGTGAAAGTCAACCATGGTCATTTAGTCGACAAGCAGCCTAACTTTGCATGACAGGCAGAAGCTGTGGCCTATCGGCTATTCATTTATTGTCAGAAATGGGGGAAAGGTTATCTTTAAGGAGGTTTGAAGGTGGTGTGTTACATCACCAGATTGGCTTTAGACAGGGTCAATCCAGGATCTCACCTTTGAACTCTAACAACGCAGAACCTAGCAGATCTAATCCTTTCAGATACCTTGACTCACCTATAAACACACACACCCACTCTCACACACACACACACACACACACACTGTATGGTTCTTGTTAACATGACTAAAGGTCTCCTAAAATTCCAGTTCTAACTTAATTTCAGCGCTGTTGACATGTCATAGAGATCCAACGGGTGAGCCTGGCTGGTGACATCATAGATTTCTGTTTAGGAGCCAGCACAGCCGTCTAAGGTCAAGGGTCAAACACAACTTCCCAGCTTTACCCATCAGGCCCTGTCTCCAAGGTAACCCATCCCCATTGCGTTAGGGTCAGAGGTTTACAGTTGATGGCTCGCTGACATCATCATCGCAGAGGCCTCGCGGCAAGCCCGCCCCAACAACATTTACCTATCTCCACGGCAATCGCTACCCCTTCCACTCTCCACAGCAACGAGCAGCCAGTTGAAGCAAGCCCAGCCACAACACCACTCCCATAACAATGTCGACGCGACGAGACCGTCTCCACGTAGCATTTACCATGGCAACCCCTGCTTTTGTCCGCCAAACACACAGAACATTCTGGTGACATTCAAAACATTCCTTCTGACACCCTGAGGTTCTGAATGGAGAGAGACGGTATCAGGTTCATTGGCAAACAGTTAGTGTCAGACATGGGTAGAAAAATATGTAAAAACATACTTCAAATAGTTGTCTGGATTTAACAGATCTTCCCTGGTCTAATGGAACCAATATACAATGAAGGCAGATTCAAAGTGAAAGAATTTCTGTATATGACCCAGAACAGCTGGACTGTGTGTCCAGGGTACTTCAGGGTATGTGTGTGTATGTGTGTGTGTGTGTGCTAAAAGCATTGCTCTGTTTGAGAAAAGACAGGGATCAGGACCAGGCAGGGTCAGAGGTCAAGGATCGGGTTGGGGGGTCAGGGGCGACTGGGAAGGAGCAGCCTGACTGACATGGTCCTCGTGAACTCCTCTCTTCTGAAGAGCAAGCGCGAATCCCATAAAAACGACGTCTCGCCATGGCAACCGGAACTCTCGGCCTCAAAACATAGGGAGCAGGGCCCGTCGCGTCTCCCACATGTCTGACGCGCGCGCACACGCACACGCACAAACCCCCACGCTCAGACACACAAACCCCCACGCTCAGACACACGAGGTCCCACCGCTCGCACCCAAGGCTCCACACACGGCCGAGCGCAGGAGGCATGTTGACTCGCCCTGGATGAAGGAACGCATGAGAGGAGGAGAGTTGAAACAGGAGAGAGGGGGGGGGGGGGGGGGCGAGGGGGCGGGCGCTGTGACTGGCAGGTGAGGGCTTAGGAAAAACACAGGAAAGAGAGGAGAGGAAGAAAGAGAGGGGGGGTGGGGGGGGGGGGCACACGTCAGCCTCAGCCTCCTTGATCACAGGGGCCCCGCTGGGAACAATGGTCCTAGTGTGTGCGTACGTGTGTGTCTGCGTGCGTGTGTGTGTGTGTGTGTGTGTGTGGTTATCTCTGATAAGGGAAGACGGGGCCTGCTCTCCTCTCTTCTCCTATTCTCCCCCTCTCTCTCTCTCTCTCTCTCTCTCTCTCTCTCTCTCTCCTCCTCCTCCTCCTCCTCCCCGAGTCTCTCTCTCCTTTCTTCTCGTCCCCCCTGAAGCGACTCCTTTTCTTCCTCTCTCCTTCCTTCACCCCCCCCCCATCCTCCACGGCTCCTCCACAGATGAAAGGGGGACGAGATAAGAGCAGGTAAAGGAGTGCAGCGGGGGGGAAAGAGAAAGAGGAAAGTGATAAGGACCGAAAACAATAGAGTCTTTGATGGCATAAGAGAGAGAGAGAGAGAGAGAGAGAGAGAGAGAGAGAGAGAGAGAGAGAGAGAGAGAGAGAGAGAGAGAGTGGGCTGGTGTGTGTGTGACTAGCTAAAGCAAATGCTGCATTTGAAAGATGTCTCTCTCTCTCTCTCCCTCTACCCCCCCTCTCTCTCTTTCCCTCACACACACACACACACACACACGCACACACACACACACCTACTCACCTGTTTTTCCAATCTGGGGCTCAGGAGGCTTTTGTACTGCCCAGTCTTCCTGTCCTGCCTGGGTGTGGTTTTCCCATCTCTCCTGCTTTAACCATTAGGACGTCATCCACTTCCCCACCCTCATTACAAATACTTCACTCACCTGCCCCGCCGTGTGTGTGCGTGTGTGGGGTGTGTGGGTGTGTGGGGGTGCGTCTCTCCCCCGTGCACATGCGCTTCCGTGCTTGCTTGTGCGGGCGCTCGCCTATGCGTGGGTGACGCCGCGTGACGCAGAAGTGGACGGACTGAGAGTATGAAGCGAAGGGAAACGCGGTGTTCCTGTCTCGTCTTCTCGCCCCTGAGCTCCGGCTGTCTGCTGATTGGGTCGCCGAGCTATCATCCACCGGCTCCCGTCCCTGTTTACTTCTGAGAAGAGCAGGGGGGGGGTGGGGGGATGAGGAGCACGAGAGACGTGAAGAACCGGAGACGATGAGAGGCGAGGAGGACTGCGGGGATGGGGGATGGGTGCCAGAGAGGAGAGCAGGAGAGGAGGAGAAAAAAGGGGGAGCGGGGAAGGAGGAGAGGAAGAACGGGGAGAAGCAGGAGACCAAACAAGGACAACTTGAGAGGCGAGGCAGAAGAGGAGGAGGAGGAGCAGAGGAGAGAAGGGGACCGGGGGAGAAGGAGTGCAGGAGAGGGGAGGAGGTGAACAGGGGAGCATGAGAGCTGGGTCACAGCGTCTCCTTGACGTAGCTCCAGCTGGGCCAAACAGGTGAGACCCACACACACACACAGAACATTCCAGAGGATATGGAGCTACTGGGACTGGAGAGGCCTGGGGGCAGCATGCACTGACCGGGGGGGGGGGGGGGGGGACGACGACACACACAGACAGACAGGGAAGTGTGTGTGTGGGGGGGGGTGTCTGTGTGTGTGTTTGTGTGTGTGTCTGTGTCAATTTAGGACAAAGAAACACCTGAGTGTTACTCACAATCCACTGTCTGCTATTGATTTATCACATCAGATAACAAACTGGTCACATCCTGCAGATACTACGTGTGTGTGGGTGTGTGTGTGTGCGTGTGTGTGTGAACGCGTGCTTGTGTGTTTTTTCTCTCCTGAACCAGTCAAGACAAACAAGGCACAGGATTACCAAAATATGTCTCCCAGATTCACAGAGAGAGGGACAGGCAGCTGGAGACAGACCGACTGGCAGTCTGGGCAAAGGAAGGCCTCTTGACAAATTGAGTCTGGCTGGCCTACTTTCAGGATGGCTGCTCCCTTCTGCCCCCTGGTGGTTCCACTCACTGCCACTGAATCCAGTCTTTGTTCTCACCCAGAGAGCTGAACCTCCACATTAGAACCTGCAGGGGGCAGCATACTCTTGGAATCCCAAATGAGGGGTTTCTGCTCATTGAGACCCGGTCTGCACGTGGCGTACACAAGGTGGGGCTGTCTTCACTGTAATCACCCAAGTCTGGACTGCGAGTTACTGGGAGACCTTGATTACAGAACTGTGAGGATAAGTTAGCATGCACGATGAGGATGATGATGATGATGGTGTCGAGGTCAACATATAAGTTAAGACGTTGGTTGGTCAATGTTAACGTTGACCGTAACAGTGAGCTTTTCTTTTCCTTGTCCTCCTCCTCCCGCCTCCTCCTTCCCTCTATCTCTTTCTTTTGAATTCTCTCCATCATTTTCTGGTTTCTCTCAGCCTGGCTTGTTTACTTCCTTTTCTTCCTTGTTGGAGTCCCCAAAGTCACTTCCTGTGTATTTTCTTTCCTCTTGTTATTTTCTGTCTCCCCTCTTATCGTCCCTCCTTCCCCTGCCGATGTCTGCTTTGTGTCCTCCAAACATTCCAGTCTGTACGGCCGCTGGGCCTTGACCGCGGTGGGTTAGGATGTCGCTTGCAGAAAACATGGCTTATGCAGAAGGGATGTACTTCAAACCTGTGAGAGAGGAATCGAACAGGTCTGTGCCTAACTGTGTATGGTTGCAGTCTGCCAGAAGCAATGTGCTGTGAGTCCCTCACAGTTGAGGCTACCAAGCCTCCGTGTGTCTGGGAAGACAGACTCACACAGAGCTGTGTGTCTGTGAAGAGAGACCCTCACAGAGCTGTGTGTCTGTGAAGACAGACCCACACAGAGCTGTGTGTCTGGGAAGAGAGACCCACACAGAGCTGTGTGTCTGTGAAGAGAGACCCTCACAGAGCTGTGTGTCTGTGAAGAGAGACCCTCACAGAGCTGTGTGTCTGGGAAGAGAGACCCACACAGAGCTGTGTGTCTGGGAAGAGAGACCCACACAGAGCTGTGTGTCTGGGAAGAGAGACACACACAGAGCTGTATGTCTGGGAAGACAGACCCACACAGAGCTGTGTGTCTGGGAAGAGAGACCCACACAGAGCTGTGTGTCTGGGAAGAGAGACCCACACAGAGCTGTGTGTCTGGGAAGAGAGACCCACACAGAGCTGTGTGTCTGTGAAGACAGACCCACACAGAGCTGTGTGTCTGGGAAGAGAGACCCACATAGAGCTGTGTGTCTGGGAAGAGAGACCCACACAGAGCTGTGTGTCTGTGAAGAGAGACCCTCACAGAGCTGTGTGTCTGTGAAGAGAGACCCTCACAGAGCTGTGTGTCTGTGAAGAGAGACCCACATAGAGCTGTGTGTCTGGGAAGACAGACCCACACAGAGCTGTGTGTCTGGGAAGAGAGACCCACACAGAGCTGTGTGTCTGGGAAGAGAGACCCACACAGAGCTGTGTGTCTGGGAAGAGAGACCCACACAGAGCTGTATGTCTGGGAAGACAGACCCACACAGAGCTGTGTGTCTGGGAAGAGAGACCCACACAGAGCTGTGTGTCTGGGAAGAGAGACCCACACAGAGCTGTGTGTCTGGGAAGAGAGACCCACACAGAGCTGTGTGTCTGGGAAGAGAGACCCACACAGAGCTGTGTGTCTGTGAAGAGAGACCCACACAGAGCTGTGTGTCTGGGAAGAGAGACCCACATAGAGTTGTGTGTCTGGGAAGACAGACCCACACAGAGCTGTGTGTCTGTGAAGAGAGACCCTCACAGAGCTGTGTGTCTGTGAAGAGAGACCCACTCAGAGCTGTGTGTCTGGGAAGAGAGACCCACACAGAGCTGTGTGTCTGGGAAGAGAGACCCACACAGAGCTGTGTGTCTGGGAAGAGAGACCCACACAGAGCTGTGTGTCTGGGAAGAGAGACCCACACAGAGCTGTGTGTCTGGGAAGACAGACCCACACAGAGCTGTGTGTCTGGGAAGAGAGACCCACACAGAGCTGTGTGTCTGTTACATCCACAGACCGTTACTCTGCAGGAAAGGGAGCGGTTGACATGCATTTTCCAGAGTTTGTTTGTGTGTGTGTGTATGTGTGTTTATGCCTCAATGTATCTACAGTGTATGTGTGTGTGTGTGTGTGCACGCACACGTGTGTGTGTGTGTGTGTGCATGCGTGCATGTACCAGCACGTCTGAATGGCAATGTGGTGTTTGCGGAACCCAGAAAGCTGTGGAGAGAAGCCTAAATTGTTCCAGAACCCCATTCACCCCTCAAGACCTCTCACGTGACTCCAGAACAATCACAAGAATGATGCATGTTGGAATATGTTGAGTGTTGTTTTAGATCCTAAGTGGTGTCCTTACTAAGAAGAAACAGGTTTGTCAGAAGATGAAATGTTTCCCCGAAGACTTGACTGTTTAGAGTCCACACTCCCCAAAACGAATGGCATTGTTATTGTCACATATTACAGAAAGAAGTGATTGAAACTGACTTCAAATGGCTTTGATTCCCCAATAAATATCAATAAAACAACACTCAGAGCATTGTTATATTACAGGAAACAAACTCCTCACTGAGCACAACATCAGCCTTCAGAGGAATGACAGACATGGCTGACTGCACCATGACCTCCTCAACAACCACCACAACTAACACTCTACTAACAACCTGCTCCACACAGCACCCCTTCCCCATCCACAACACTCCCTTTGAACTTCACACTTGTTCCCCTGAGATGGTTTCCGGAACCTCCCTCCTCCATAGCCTGTGAGGTATATATCTGTGTATATATATGTAACATATCTTCATGTAACCAATAGACTTATTTTTCCCTGATGGCAACCATTTTTTTCACAGCGGTATTTGACTGAAGCCTCAGTCTTGGTGCGGCGCTAGACCCAGCTGTCTACCACATGTGAGATCTAAGACTGGAACAGACAGAGAGGAAGAACTTCCTTCCCCGGGTCCTTAGGGGGAGCCCGCACCCTGACAGGAGCTGGGGAGTGGTGGAGGGAGAGGGGGGCCGAGGAGGAGTGGAACGAGAAGTTGACAAAAAGGAGGAAGGAAGCTGAGAGGGAGAGAGTGGGGGTCTGCAGATACATATGTGGAAGAGAGAAGAGAGAGAGAGACATAGAGAGATACAGAGAGGGAGAGACAGAGAGAGACAGAGACAGAGAGAGAGAGAGAGAGAGAGAGAGAGAGAGAGAGAGAGAGAGAGAGAGAGAGAGAGAGAGAGAGAGAGAGAGAGAGAGAGAGAAGGGAAGGGAAGGGAAGCAGAAAGAGAAAGAGAAAGAGAAAGAGAAAGAGAAAGAGAAAGAGAAAGAGAAAGAGAAAGAGAAAGAGAAAGAGAGACAGTTAGGTAGAAAGATAGAGGGAGAGAGAGAGACAGTGAGAAAGACAAAAAAAGACAAGGAGAGACAATCAAGACACAAGAGAAACAGGGAGACAAGAGAATGAGAGACTCAATGCTTCTGAAGCTGCCATTATGTCTCCCTCCCATTCTTTAGTTGACCAGTTAGAATCCATCACACAGTATATAAGAACATTTGCTCACATTACAGACCTTTACCCAGACAGCAGGCCCATTCACCAGCCGATGACCCATTAGAGTGGTGACACACACAGAGACACACACATTCACACGCTCACACACATACACAGGATGAACAGTCAGTGCCACCATACATCCGGCCCAGCGAATGTCCATTGTACCAGACAGTGTGGTCTCTGGGTAGTTTATCTACTGGGGGCCATGGTGACAACAGTGCAGAAAGAACCAAGGACACTTCCCTCCACACACACACACAAACACACACCTACTACTGACAGACATCTTCCCAGAGGTCCACCCAAACTAAAACTGCCAGAATGGAAAGAGTAGGAGAAGATTTTGGACACCCCTGTCATTGTGACGGTCCAGGTGTTTTGGTGGGGTGTGTGTGTGTGTGTTGGGGGGTGTGTGTGTGGGGGGGGGGGGTAGAGGTGAGGGCTGACAGGGTGTTCTTCTTCAAACGTGGGCAAGAGAGAACATTGCATTCATCCGTCGGAGGGCCGGAGGGCCGGCGTTGGTGTCGAGGTCAGAGACCCGGGGCGTACAAGACGAGAACATACCCAGATATTTCTGCCGTGCCGGAGTGCTGAAACAGAACATTGCTCTCACAGATGAAACACACATGCCGTCATATCAATAGAGCACGACTCTCCCATGTAGTGTGTCCTTCAGACGTAAACACACCCACACACACCCCCCACGCTTTCAGACAGCCAACCTCAGACACAAACACAGACCAATGCATATGGATAAAATCAACTTGTACCGTTACATGCACACACATACACACACACATATAGAGGAGGAAGAGAGTAGCTATGGGCCGGGAGTGGGTTGTGAAAACAGGCAGCTGTGAAAACAGGCAGCAATGATGTCACAGCCGCAAGGGATCATGGGTAACACTGGTGCAGAGCCGCTTTGATGTGTTCTGGTTTTATAGCATCTCAGAAAGAAGGTGGCGGATTTGATGTTTGGGAGGTGATGGTGTGTGTGTGTGTGTGTGTGTGTATGGTTTCTGTTTCACCAGGCCACATCGTATCTCAACAACCAGTCACAACAAGCATTCCTCCTAATGAACAAGTGTCAGGACACAAACCCTAACATGCTAGTTGAGCACAGAAACACAGTCAAGCTCCTGGTTCATTGATTTATCTTACCCAACGAAACCTTACTCAGTGAAACCCCTGGACCAGCCCTGTGTGCCCCGATGGTGTGACGAATGAAACGTGCCTCAATTGCTTTCAAATGCTTCAGTGTAATTGATCTGTGTAATTGAGCCAGGCCTGTTCTGGAGCTTGGGCCGGAGCAGGCAGAGGTGTCTGGCAGGACAACTCTGTCCAAACACACTCATGATTATCCATACACTGCTGCTGGGGGCACTGAGGAAAGGACGGACAAGAGAGAGAGACAGGGAGAGAGAGAGAGAGAGAGAGAGAGAGCAGAGAGAGAGAGAGAGATGAGAGAGAGAGAGAGAGAGTAGAGAGAGAGACAGAGAGAAAAAGTGACAGAGCAGAGAGTGAGAAAGAGAGGAGTAGAGAGAGAGAAAGTGTGAGAGAGGGAGAGAGAGAGAGAGAGAGGGAGAGAGATGGGTGGAGGGGTAGAGAGGAGGAAAGAGGAAGGTGAGGAAAGTCATTTCCAGGCCAGTGCCCTGCATTTCGACCGACAGTTTGGCTTCCAGACAGCTCTTAAATGCTGCAGGTGCAAATTCACACCCCTCCCTCTCTCCCGCCATCAAACCCCCCCAGCCCCCCTCCCCTTCCTCTCCTTTCCCAGGCCCTCTCAACGCTGGGAAAAACATGGTTGGGACTCCAGGGGCACCAGGCCAGATGTGCCCAGTCATACCAGCCAGGATCAAAGAGCCACGAGCATCAACAGAGAATATGTGTGTGTATGGTGTGTGTGTGGGGGGTATTGGTGTGTTGTGTGTTTGTTATTTATGGTGTGTGTGCATGGCTGTGTCTGTTGTGTGTACGTGTGAGAGAGAGAGAGACAGAGAGAGAGAGAGAGAGAGAGAGAAGAGACGCGAGAGAGAGAGAGAGAGAGAGAAGGCTTCATGCTGAGTTATGGGAGCTTGTGAATGTTCTATCTCTGGAAGATTCAATGCCATGAGTTTGGCCTCCTTCTCCCACCCCTGACCCCTCCCTTCACGGGCCATCAACTTCAGGAACGTGAGCAATTTATGGACACGTCCTCACTCAGTGTCTCCAGGCCTGTACCTGGCCTCTGTTCCTCTGAGGAATCTCTTCAGCTAGGCTTGAAAGAATAACGACGTGCTTTTGAAGACCTGTGAAGATCCTGGATCCAGGTTGAAATACTGGTGCTAGAAGCTAAGCATGACGACCTCTGCCCTTGACCTTTGACCTCCGCGACGTCGGCAGTCGTGTGTGGGGGGGGGGGACTGACATACCTGTCAGCCCCCCTCCCCCCTCTCTCCCTCCAATTGCAGCAATCCATAAACGTCGACTTAAATCTCCACCTCCTCTGTTCTCGTGACGGGAAAATGGGAGGGGAACGTCAGGTCGGAAGATTACTCTGGCTCTGTGTGACAACTTTGAGGGCTTGTTTCAGCTCGACAGCATTGCTGAGGAACACAGACAGCGAGCAGAGGACAGTGTTTGTGGTATGTGCTCATTGTGCTCCGCTCTGTCAGGCAGTACATCACGCTGACAGCAGGCATGTGGCCCGATCTGGATCTGCCTGGAGCGATGGGGTTTCGAAGCACCCTTATGCCTGACACCTATCCTGATTTATGACCTGGTTTAGACATTGAGAATGGATTGGGGATTGTTTGCAGCAGAGTTCAGGAGGGTGGTTCTGGTGTGTGTTGGGATTGAGGAGAGTTTGGGAGAGTTTGGGAGTCCTGGAAACATCTCGATAGTCACTATAGTCATGTGACAAAGCAGAATTTGTTCATCAATAATCTATACATTTATCAATGATATTTGAGTGAAACAATGACGATGACACCGTCAACAGAGTGTCGTCCCTTTTAAAAGGAGACAAACACATATAGATATTGTATAAAAACAACGTGCCACGCAAGTTATGTTGCAGTTCTGTCAGTGTCATTAGGAATAATGTTGTTTAGGAGAACATGCATGATGACAAACTGGAAGGCAGAATGTTCTCATTACTCAACACGGCGGAGACCTCAAGCTGTTCTGACAAATGAAGAGGACTGATTGTGAAGGCTCCTGGTGGCTTTCAACAGAAGCTCTCAACACACGGCACTCGAAAACCCCAAAGGCAGAACTTGATATGATTCTCCAACAACCCAAATGTCAGGCCTGGTCTGGATTTCAAGACGGAGGAGGTGTGGAAGTGCGTTCGGAGCAGGAAAGAGGAGCAGTGTTG
>CM042873.1:9643002-9903002 GCA_023658055.1 Thaleichthys pacificus
GCCCCGCAAGGGCATCATAGGGATAACACTAGGTGCAAGAGACAAGAGGGAGCCCGTTTGATGTGATTCTTGTTTTATGGCAGCTCAGAAAGAGAAGATGGCAGTAATTTGATGTTTGGGATGTGATAGGTGTGTGGTGTGTAGTTTTGTTGTGTTATGGGTGTACTATGTTTTCACCTCAGAGAGCCACATCAGTATCAGTCAACACACCAGACTAGTCCCACAACAAAATCATTCCATCCTAATGAACAGTGTCAGGACCACAAAACACCTACCATGCTAGTTGATACGGAAACAACCAAAACGAGTCAAACTCCTGGTAATTCAAATTGATATTAATCTTACAGCCACAATTGGAAAAAACAACCTTACTCCGAACTGTGAAACCCCTACATACCCCATAAACGCCACCTTAAACTTAACACCTCAGAGATGAAACCCCCTGGACCAGGACCACGGTGTGCCCCCCACCACACCCGATAGGGGTGTGAAACAATGAAACAGAAACGTGCCTTACATACAGTGCCGACAACAAAAATATTTGCTTTCACAAATGCTAATTACAGTGTCAAATTGAATCTATGGTGGTGGTAATTATTGGGACCCAAAAAGAGGAGACAACCAATACCAAAATGAGCCAAAGAGGCCTGTTTCATTCTGACTCTGTCTTCTGGAAACTTACTTTTAGCTTTATGGACTTGGAGGCCAGGAGCAGAGCAGAGGAGGTACTTCTTCTGGTGTGTCTAGGCAGAGAACAAAAACTCTGTATCCGAACAACACCGAACAACTCGGCAAAAACCTATTAATTATCCAATAAAAAAAAACACTGCTGAAAACTGCTAACTATTTAAATACCGCAAAAACTAACTTGCTATACGGAGAATGACTGAGGACGTAGTAAAAAAAGAGCAACTGGCTTGCCTATTGCATCTATGCTATTCAAAAAGAAAAAAAAAAAAAAAAACACACATATATACCATTACGGAAAGAATACAAAGAAAAAAAACATAACGAAAAATAACAACTTTGCTCTGCTGGAGCTGCTAACTAGCTTAAACCATTAACTATAATTGTGTGTCATACTGCTAAACAAACCCACTGCGTAAAAAAACAAACACTATAGGCGCTGGAAATACAAAACTGTTAGACACATGGATGCATGCTGCGGGGGGGCACTGAAGGAAAGGACGGACCAGAGAGAGATCAGGGAGGAGAGAGAGAGAGAGAGAGAAGGACACGAGAGTAGAAGAGTCAGATGGGAGAAGAGAGAGAGAGACAGAGGAGACAAGAGAGGACCGAGCAGACAAAAGTGACAGAGCAGACAGAGAGTGAGACAGAGAGGAGTAGAGAGAGAGAAAGTGTGAGAGAGGGAGAGAGAGAGAGAGAGAGGGAGAGAGATGGGTGGAGGGGTAGAGAGGAGGAAAGAGGAAGGTGAGGAAAGTCATTTCCAGGCCAGTGCCCTGCATTTCGACCGACAGTTTGGCTTCCAGACAGCTCTTAAATGCTGCAGGTGCAAATTCACACCCCTCCCTCTCTCCCGCCATCAAACCCCCCCGCCCCCCTCCCCTTCCTCTCCTTTCCCAGGCCTCTCAACGCTGGGAAAACATGGTTGGGACTCCAGAGGCACCAGGCCAGATGTGCCCAGTCATACCAGCCAGGATCAAAGAGCCACGAGCATCAACAGAGAATATGTGTGTGTATGGTGTGTGTGTGGGGGGTATTGGTGTGTTGTGTGTTTGTTATTTATGGTGTGTGTGCATGGCTGTGTCTGTGTGTGTACGTGTGAGAGAGAGAGAGACAGAGAGGAGAGAGAGAGACTAGAGAGAGAGAGAGAGAGAGACGTAGATACGAGACGAGAGAGAGAGAGAGAGAGAGAGAGAGAGAGAGAGAGAAGGCTTCATGCTGAGTTATGGGAGCTTGTGACTGTTCTATCTCTGGAAGATTCAATGCCAGGTTGGCCTCCTTCTCCCACCCCTGACCCCTCCCTTCACGGGCCATCAACTTCAGGAACGTGAGCAATTTATGGACACGTCCTCCTCAGTGTCTCCAGGCCTGTACCTGGCCTCTGTTCCTCTGAGGAATCTCTTCAAGCTAGGCTTGAAAAGAATAACGACGTTGCTTTTGAAGACCTGTGAAGATCCTGGATCCAGGTTGAAATACTGGTGCTAGAAGCATAAGCCATGACGACCTCTGCCCTTGACCTTCTGACCTCCGCGACGTCGGCAGTCGTGTGTGGGGGGGGGGGGACTGACATACCTGTCAGCCCCCCTCCCCCCTCTCTCCCTCAATTGCAGCAATCCATAAACGTCGACATAAATCTCCACCTCCTCTGTTCTCGTGACGGGAAAATGGGAGGGGAACGTCGGTCGGAAGATTACTCTGGCTCTGTGTGACAACTTTGAGGGCTTGTTTCAGCTCGACAGCATTGCTGAGGAACACAGACAGCGAGCAGAGGACAGTGTTGTGGTATGTGCTCATTGTGCTCCGCTCTGTCAGGCAGTACATCACGCTGACAGCAGGCATGTGGCCCGATCTGGATCTGCCTGGAGCGATGGGGTTTCGAAGCACCCTTATGCCTGACACCTATCCTGATTTATGACCTGGTTTAGACATTGAGAATGGATTGGGATTGTTTGCAGCAGAGTTCAGGAGGGGTTCTGGTGTGTGTTGGGATTGAGGAGAGTTTGGGAGAGTTTGGGAGTCCTGGAACATCTCGATAGTCACTATAGTCATGTGACAAAGCAGAATTTGTTCATCAATAATCTATACATTTATCAATGATATTTGAGTGAAACAATGACGATGACACCGTCAACAGAGTGTCGTACCCTTTTAAAAGGAGACAAACACATATAGATATTGTATAAAAAACAACGTGCCACGCAAGTTATGTTGCAGTTCTGTCAGTGTCATTAGGAATAATGTTGTTCAGGAGAACATGCATGATGACAAACTGGAAGGCAGAATGTTCTCATGACTCAACACGGCGGAGACCTCAAGCTGTTCTGACAAATGAAGAGGACTGATTGTGAAGGCTCCTGGTGGCTTTCAACAGAAGCTCTCAACACACGGCACTCGAAAACCCCAAAGGCAGAACTTGATATGATTCTCCAACAACCCAAATGTCAGGCCTGGTCTGGATTTCAAGACGGGAGGAGGTGTGGAAGTGCGTTCGGAGCAGGAAAGAGGAGCAGTGTTGTGAGAAGGCTGTTGGGAAGCCTGGAGTATGTTGGGAAGATTGTTTGTCTCCTGTGGCCCGTTGATGGACAGGTGAAAGCGTTCTCTCCAGGATCTCTCTGCATCTCTCACCGGCTCATTACTCTCACACTATCTAGACCACACACCCTCTGCTGGAGCAGAGACACAACGGAGGAAAACGTCATTCCTCTCTCTCTTTCTCTCGGTCCCTTTGTCTCTCTCTCTTTCCCTCTGTCTCTCTCGTTCTCTCTTTCCCTCTGTCTCTCTCTCTTCTCTTCTCTCTTTCCCTCTGTCTCTCTCTCTCTCTTTCTCTCTTTCCCTCTGTCCTCTCTCTCTCTTTCTCTCTTTCCCTCTGTCTCTCTCTCTCTCTCTCTCTCTCTCTCTTCTCTCTCTTTCTCCTCTGTCTCTCTCTCTCCCTCTTTTGCTCTGTCTCTCCAGCTCTCTCCTTTCTCGTGTTCTCTCTCCTTCTCCCCTCTCTCCGCTCTTTTCCTCTCTTTCACTCGTCCTCTCGCCCCGCTCTCTTTCTCCTTGGGTCTCTGCCTCTCTCTCCTTCTCCCTCTCCTCGGTGAGAGTGTCAGACTGTCTGAGGTCATTGCCGTCTGTGTGTTCCCAGCTGTGTACTGGCAGGCCCCCTGACCTATCAATCTGTCACCATGCCAGCCTCAATCTGGATTGGTCCCAGGCTCCACCCAATGACTTCCAGACTCTGTTCACATGTCCGATGCATTATAATGACATCAGGGATTTTCACAGCTTTTCTGCCTGTCAAGATCGGTGATGACAGCTGACCCTGGCATGGTTGTGGGGGTACGAGGGGGTTCTGGTCGTCCAGGCTGGGATTCCCAGGGTTTGCTGGGAGGGGCGGCCGGAGTCGACTCCCTCAGTTTTGGGTCGCGGCTGTCGAGCCCTTGAGGAAGGTACTGTCCAGGGGTGCACGTGCTCGGTGACATCTCTGTGTTCGTGAGACCTGGGGGCAGCCAGGGGGCTGGGGGGTCGGTGTTTGGGGGACGGTGGGGGGTTTGGGGGGTGGGGGGGGAAAGGGGGGTTGTTTCAGATGTACTCCTCCTGCCCCCAGAGGAGAACCGGGAGCTGCTGGATATCAGTGCTGACAAAGCACATGCTTGGAGAGAAAAACCCCGAAGCGGTTTAGAAACGTGAGGTTGCAGGTTCGAGTGATGGTAATGATGGCTTTCACGCCTAGTTGGGGGTCACTGGTTCACAGCTTATCACTGTCAGACGGGAAAGTCCCTTTCTCAGCCTGAGGCTGCCTGCAGTGTGTGTAGGTGTGTGGGGGGGGGTTATGTGGGGGGCGGGGGGGAGGGTATGTGGGGG
Organism: Thaleichthys pacificus; assembly: GCA_023658055.1. NCBI lineage: Eukaryota > Metazoa > Chordata > Actinopteri > Osmeriformes > Osmeridae > Thaleichthys > Thaleichthys pacificus. The sequence continues at coordinate 9,647,533 of CM042873.1, forward strand.
GCGGGGGGGGGAGGGGGGGTATGTGCGTGTGTTTACCTTAGATTGCTGTCTGTCTTTGTGTGTATGATGTATCACCATAATATTCATTCTTCCTTGAGAGACAGGGCAGACAGTGGATAAAGTAGGACGCCAGCCATGAGGGCAGGGGGTCCCTCACCCAGTCTCTGTCTCCCTCCCTCTCTCTCCCTCCATCTCTCTCCCTCTCTCTCCCTCTCTCCCTCTCTCTCTCTCTCTCTCTCTCTCTCTCTCTCTCTTCTCTCTCTCTCCCTCTCGATCTCTCTCTCTCTCTCTCTCTCCTCTCTCTCTCTCTCTGTCTCTCTGCTCTCTCTCTCTCTCTCTCTGTCTGTCTCTCTGTCTCTCTCTCTAACTCTATCTCTGTCTCTCCTTCTCTCCCTCCCTCTCAGTCTCCCTCCCACCCACCCACCCACCCTCTCCTCTCTCTCTCTCTCTCTGATTGATGTGGATGACAAGGCGTCAGTGTAGCGGCTCAGCACGCTTCAATCTGCTTTATTGAAAACATGAAGGGGCCTCGTTTTCATGTGGAGGGCCTGATTCTTCCCAAAAGCGGTAAAACACTGCTGGCCAAGCAGAAACGAGGGCCAAGTGTTTGATGTGGTCAGTCACATGGGTTCCTAGAACGTGGATTGTGGGGACTCATTAATCAGACACACGGGAAATACAATTCCAGCTTCTCATCTCGTTCCGTGTTGATTTTATAAGGTTCAGACGTTGGCAACTCAGCAGAGTTGAGAGCAGGGCGTGTGATTAACTCACTGGAGTGGAGGTGACCAATCATCTGAGTGGCTGAGGTGATGTCATCTCCCACACTTTGGGGCATAGTGTGGGTGCCATGTTACTCAGGGAGGGGGGTGGGGGGATTTCCCAGATTGGAACAACAGGAATAACCCCCCCCCCTCCCCCCCGACTCTCTGTGGAGATGACACTGGCAGCAGGTCGTCGTGACGCCGGTGCTCTGAGCGCGCTCCAGACAGCACCAGGAACTCCACACGCAGGTCATAGCCAGGACAGCTCCTGTTTCTGAGCAACATTCTTGGAAATCAAATGTTCCTGGTGTTCTTCCCCTACTAATCGCTGTGTTTGTTTTCCTCCAGGTCTGCGCCAAGTCATGGCTTTTGAGGGGGGGGGGGGGCTGAGTGGGTGACAGCTGAAACTGTTCCCCGCAATGGAGGACCTGGGACAGGGGGGGGCGGCATGTTGTCAGCCTTGTTGACGGCGGCGGCACGCAACAACACATTTCTCAGGGATTTGTGGAGGGTAAACATGAGTGTTTTTGCCGTCTTCCAGGGATCGTGAGAGAGTGCTGCCAGGCAGTGTGGTTGTGTGGGGGGGGGGGGTGTTTAGTCAGCCCCCATGGCCCGGTGCTCAGTAGATTTAGGTCATTCGTGGAAACCGGAAAATATGACCTCACGTAAATATGGTAAACGTGTGTGTGACTGCGTGTGCGTGCATGTGTGTGTTTGGGTGAGTGTGTGTGTGTGTGTGTACAAAACGTGTGTGCAATTTCAATGTCGATACAATAGGCATGATTTACGGATGCCAGATAAAAGCCATCGGCAGGAGTATTTTGTATGGGGACGTAGAGAGAGGTTGTCTTTCATCAGTCATGAGGAGTAAGTAAACAAGCAGACGTTTGTTGGAGTACCAAAACGTGTGTACGTTTGTAGTGGGCGGAGAGTTTCCTGTGTGTGACTAGCCCCCTGGGCAGATCGTGTCGAGTCACCGTCCAAAGCTCCATCATTTCTTCTTCCTCTGTGGAAAGACTTGCTTTCGGGACACTTCAGAGGACACTGGGAAATATTAGTTTTGGAGTCCTTCCCAAATTCTTCTAAAAGTGTCTTGCAACATCTTGGTGGTAAAATGACCAGGGACTACTTTGAACACAGCTTTCACATCGCATTCACACCTTTGCTGTTGATACAAAGACCCAAGATCTTTTCCCAGTCGCACTGGGAAAGTGGGTTCAAAGTCATTGAACACTGTCCTATACATGAACCATTCCCAAACATCACCAAACCTTAACAGAACCAAACCAGGGGAAAACTGCCTGAATTCAATTTTGGATTGAACGTGTCCCAAGGACCAATCAGTGATGAGGTAGGGCTATTGTGACCAATCGGAACTTCTGGTCCCGTAGAAGCCCTGTGAAGCAGTATCTTCTTTCCCTCCACCCATCCTCTTCCCTCTCTCCACCCCCCTCCGTTTCCCTGGACCGTGCATTCCTCCTGTTAGTTCTCCGTCTCCCTGGCCTACTTCTGACAGGCTGACAGTAACGTCTGCTGGTTGAAACCGGCCCGTGTCTGTACGATCACGCTACCGTCTCGCGTTTGCTCAGCGCACGTCCACAGCCTGCTAAACAGCCAAGGCCTGACCCCCCCCCCCCCCCCGCCCCACCCCAAACACACACACACACAAGCAACCTGGAACACCCTCAAACCCACCAGCTCCTACAGTATATGTGGTGGGTGGATGTATATTTGAGCGCGCTCATTTCACAGAGAGGCCGCTTCTGGTGTTTCTGTGTTGGAGTGTTTTTGTCCCTCCGTTTATTTGGACGAAGAACGCACGAGCGCACTCGCACGCTCCGAACGGGATCGACTCGCTTGCGAACCCGGCGAACTCCGACCGAAACACACGCGGTGTTTCCCCCCCCCGCGCAAGAAAACAGGAATGTCCTCACGTGCAGATGCTCCGCTGGAGGGATGATGAGAACCACATGGCGTCCAGACCCTCCTCCTCTATCCCCGTCCTCCCCGGGCCAGGCCTGCGCCAGGCCTGCGCCAGGCCTGCGCCAGGCCTGCGCCAGGCCTGCGCCGGCCGGCCGGCGGGGACGAGGCGACGGGCCGGGGAGGATCTGCTGCGCGGAACACATTCCCCGAGATGCAGACGGGAGGTTTCAGACTGGGTCAGTAGGCCAAGGCCCCCGGCCACCAAGCTCCCCCACCCACCCACCCACCCACCCTCCCCCACCCACCCCCCACCCTCCCCCACCCTCCCCACCCTCCCATACCCTCCCCCACCCTCCCCCACCCTCCCCCCTTCCCCTCCAGGCTGTTCTCGTTGGAACTGTTCATCCAGAGGGACTCGTACACCCAACAGGGACAGGCTAACGATCACAGGGCTGATGCTGTCAACAGGCGGGCGTCATAGGGCAGTCAGATGTGTCTGGATGTGTTCTGTGTTTGTTTTTGTGTGTGTGTGTGTATTTGTATGTGTGTATCTCTGTTCCAAAACAAGTTTCCAATACTTCTGGACACAAATGTACACTCCCTCGCTGACAGACTCACAAACACACGCACACAATTACAAGCAAATACACAAACAGACAGTTGAACAGAAACACACACAAACTAAAACAAAATAAATCCATACTGCAATTGACCTATTTCCTCGATAGGGAGTAACTTACTGCACTAGCTGGTACTGCGTCATAAATACCAGTCTGTGAAAGCCTAAACTCCATATCACTGTATCACCATCATGGAGGGCCTGAGTCACATGACATTTACAGCCCAGAACAATTTCCAATTACCTGAGAATTCCTCATGACAAAGAACACTGTAGATCTTCTTTCCAAACACTACAAAGTGCCCTGAAAACATGCCGACTTCTAACAATCTCTAGCAATTACTTCAGTTTGGTTATTATCTGAGGGATATCTCTGTCTTTGTGTGGGAGAGTATGAGTTGGCACAGAAAGATTATTCTCCCTGCCCTTTTAAAAAAGTTGCTGAGGTTTAGAGGGGGGTCATGGAAACTCCCTTTTGGTGCCTTGGTTTTTATTTGTTCTTTTTACTGTGATTGGGTTCACCACAGATATGCACCCTACATCCGTCCTTTATCACCCAGTGTGTGTGTGTGTGTGTGTGTGTGTGCACCCTACATCCGTCCTTTATCACCCAGTGTGTGTGTGTGTGTGCACCCTACATCCGTCCTTTATCACCCAGTGTGTGTGTGGTGTGTGTGCACCCTACATCCATCCTTTATCACCCAGTGTGTGTGTGTGTGTGTGCACCCTACATCCATCCTTTATCACCCAGTGTGTGTGTGTGTGTGCACCCTACATCCGTCCTTTATCACCCAGTGTGTGTGTGTGTGTGTGCACCCTACATCCATCCTTTATCACCCAGTGTGTGTGTGTGTGTGCACCCTACATCCGTCCTTTATCACCCAGTGTGTGTGCGTGCACCCTACATCCGTCCTTTATCACCCAGTGTGTGTGTGTGTGTGTGCACCCTACATCCATCCTTTATTACCCAGTGTGTGTGTGTGTGTGTGCACCCTACATCCATCCTTTATTACCCAGTGTGTGTGTGTGTGTGTGCACCCTACATCCGTCCTTTATCACCCAGTGTGTGTGTGTGTGTGTGCACCCTACATCCATCCTTTATCACCCAGTGTGTGTGTGTGTGTGTGCACCCTACATCCATCCTTTATCACCCAGTGTGTGTGTGTGTGTGCACCCTACATCCGTCCTTTATCACCCAGTGTGTGGTGCGTGCACCCTACATCCGTCCTTTATCACCCAGTGTGTGTGTGTGTGTGTGCACCCTACATCCATCCTTTATTACCCAGTGTGTGTGTGTGTGTGTGCACCCTACATCCATCCTTTATCACCCAGTGTGTGTGTGTGTGTGTGCACCCTACATCCATCCTTTATTACCCAGTGTGTGTGTGTGTGTGTGCACCCTACATCCATCCTTTATCACCCAGTGTGTGTGTGTGTGTGTGCACCCTACATCCATCCTTTATTACCCAGTGTGTGTGTGTGTGTGTGCACCCTACATCCATCCTTTATTACCCAGTGTGTGTGTGTGTGTGTGCACCCTACATCCATCCTTTATTACCCAGTGTGTGTGTGTGTGTGTGCACCCTACATCCATCCTTTATCACCCAGTGTGTGTGTGTGTGTGTGCACCCTACATCCATCCTTTATCACCCAGTGTGTGTGTGTGTGTGTGTGCACCCTACATCCATCCTTTATCACCCAGTGTGTGTGTGTGTGTGTGCACCCTACATCCATCCTTTATTCACCCAGTGTGTGTGTGTGTGTGTGCACCCTACATCCATCCTTTATTACCCAGTGTGTGTGTGTGTGTGTGCACCCTACATCCATCCTTTATCACCCAGTGTGTGTGTGTGTGTGTGCACCCTACATCCATCCTTTATTACCCAGTGTGTGTGTGTGTGTGTGCACCTACATCCATCCTTTATTACCCAGTGTGTGTGTGTGTGTGTGCACCCTACATCCATCCTTTATTACCCAGTGTGTGTGTGTGTGTGTGCACCCTACATCCATCCTTTATCACCCAGTGTGTGTGTGTGTGTGTGCACCCTACATCCATCCTTTATCACCCAGTGTGTGTGTGTGTGTGCACCCTACATCCATCCTTTATCACCCAGTGTGTGTGTGTGTGTGTGCACCCTACATCCATCCTTTATCACCCAGTGTAGCACGGCCTACGTCCTTCACTTGGCTTATCGTTGTTTTCCTCCCCTGGTCTTGTAGACAAACTGTCTGCATGTCGACTTTCAGGGGATGAAAGAATGTTGGCTGAACTCCTGCACACTTCGGCGCTAAGACTCCATGGTCTGGGGGTTGTAGGGAAGTGTGTGTGCGTCTGTGTGTGTGTCTGTGTGTGTGTCTGTGTGTGGGATACTCGAGAAATAAAAGTTGTGACTTTGTGAAAATCTACCACAGAGGCAAGCCAGGGAGGAGGTGCTACTAACATCAGTGTCCTGAGACAACAAAGGCAGAAAGGAAGGAGCCCAGGGTGTGTAAAACTGCAGCGCATTCTAAACTAGAGTTAGACAACCCAGAGCTCGCTGCGGGAGGCGTCTTTATAAAAACTAGGTCGGAACTGTTGAATGGGAGTAAACGCGCACGGCTGTGTGAAAGTGGCTGGGCCGACACGGGACGGGACATATGTCTGACACAGGGTCTGTTTACATCCTACCCAGTGAGTAGTGAGGGGGGGAAGAAACCTCCCAATGTGGGTTAGGAGAGCCAAGCATCAGTAGAACAGTGGAGAGGAGAGGAGGGAGAGGAGAGGAGAGGAGAGGAGAGGTGAGGAGAGGTGAGGAGAGGAGGGGAGAGGAGAGGAGAGGTGAGGAGAGGAGGGGAACGGAGGGGAGAGGACAGGTGAGGAGAGGAGAGGAGGGGAACGGAGGGGAGTAGAGGGTGAAGAAGAGGTGAGGAGAAAAGAAGAGAAGAGGAGAGGAGAGGAGGGGAGAGGTGAAGAGGAGGTGAGGAGAAAAGAAGAGGAGAGTGATGTGATGCAGGTGCAATATCCAGGTGTAAATAAGACCACCTAGTAGGTTGGGAAAATTCAGTTTAGTCTGCTGCTACCAGTGTTACAGGGATGGTACAACATCACATGCTCTTTCTCTGTCTCTCTTTCAACTCATTTCACTCTCTCTTTTCTGCCTCTTTCTCAATCAACATCCTGAAGATTCGGTAATCATGACCTGATTTAGCTGGTGATGTCATTCAATGTCATTTGATTTGGAAACGGAGACACCTGAAATCACTCAGACTCCCAAACATCCTCTCCAGGGAGTTGGAACATGCAGCCCTTAGATATTGGCCGATATTCTCAAATAATAAAGAACATCTTGCTCCCATGACGAGTCTCAGTATCAAAACATGTCATAACTAGCTCTGGTCTATTTCAAAATAATCTGTATGTCTGTGTGATCTCCTCCCAGATGTTTGGAATATAATCCACTGTTCAGCAGGCACACTGTCCCTCACAGCGAGTCTGTCCAGATGAATATATTGTCGTCTGGCTCTCCTGAAAAGGACAACCACACCATTTCAATCTGTTTGTCTTTCCCTCTGTGTGTTCCTTCAGCCTCTTCCATTCAACTCCAGACATTGGTCCCATCAGCCCAAAGGACTCCACACCTCTCCCCAGTAGCGCCCCCCCCCAGCACAAGCACAGCACAAGCCTGCTTGGTCAGACAGCTCCGCCTCACCACCAGGACCAGGTCAAGGGCTCCATCCAGGCCTCGTGAAATGAGCCTGTTCAGTGGGCGGGCGAGGCTGGCAGACCAGGGCTGTCTGGGAGAGGGAAGTGCCCCAGTGCCCCCCCCTCCCCCCCCCCCCCCCCCCAGGAGAATGGGCGGTCTGGCCCAGTCAGGAATGCAAGCTGGCCTCCAGGGGGGTGGGGCTGCTTATCACGTCCCACCCTCTATTTTCCTAATTTTGACATTTTGTTCCGCCATTCCCCCCCCCCCCCCCCCGCCCCCGCCCATCACGTGTGAGCGTGCCTCGTCAGGCTCAGGCTGCATTGCAAAGCTCTCTCTTGGCAGAGACGGTGAAATGTAATAGGAGAGAGTGTGCGGGTGCAAGATTGCGTATGCGTATGCCTGGGTGCATGTGTGTGTGAGGGGGGGGGGGGGGGGGGGGGCGGGCGATGGGGGGTTCTCAGTCAAATGGACCCTGAGATAGCAACCTGGGGCAGTATTCAAAACACGTCCTACATAGCTGTGTGCGAAGATTGACAGTGCAAACACTTACTGTAATTACCAGATTACTGTTACCCATGGGTGCCGAGACCATGCGAGTGCGTTGAGATTGGAAAAATACCTGGCGGTGTTGCACGCAAATATGTCCCCCCTCCGCACTCCCCTTCCTAAACCACGGAGGAACTTTAACATGTCCCGATATGTTTCCCCTCAGATCAGATGAAGGCAGAGCGGTGTGGATGAGGAGTCAGACAGACCACAGCCATCCATCCCCTCCTCAGTCATCCCATCTCTCCCAGATGAGAGGTGTGATGTTCCGGGAGTGGAATGTCTTGTTTTGTTAACGGTGGGGAAAACCTACTTTCCAAACCATTGGTCAGATGAAAAGAGGTGGTCTTGCAGGAATGTTATTGACCTTGAGAGAAGCATTAATAGCTTAAAGATGGCGTTGCTTCCCATACGGGTGCTCTCGGACACAGCGTTAGCAATAACACAGCAAACACACCCAGAAATAGTCTTTATAGGTAACATACCCTCAAACACATATTCCACTTACCCCTGTCTTGGTATGGCAGTGATGGAGCGCTCCATTGAACCAAGTGGATAGGGGGGAGATCTAGACACGGAACTTGGAGAATGCTGTTCTCATAAACACACATAAACACACATACACCAGTGTACCAGTGTCTGACATCAACTGACATCAAGTGAAAAGGTTGGAGGGCGGTGTGTAGACACAGGATTGGACAAAAGAGTATATGCTGAGGCAAATAGGAGAGGAGAACAGGAGGAGGAGAGAGGAGGAGAGGAAGAAAAGAGTGGCTAGGAGAAGAGGAAAGGAGAGGTAAGGAGAGGAGGAGGAGAGGATAGGCATGGAGAAGAGGAGGAGAGGAGGAGAAGAGAAGAGGAGAAGAAGTAAGAGGAGGAGAGGTGAGGTGAGGAGAGGAGAGGTGAAGAGGAGGAGAGGAAAGGAGAGGTGAAGAGAAGGAGAGGAGAGTGGAAAGCACTTGAGGGCTGAGTCAGGGGAGGAGTGCTCCTGCAGCTGCAATAACACAGACAGGCAGTTCCAGGGGTGGTGGTAGAGTTACAGCACTGTGTACACACAGACATCCACACACGTTCACACACTGTGTAGACCCTCACACACTCACAGACATCCATACAGTCCTCACCACAAACACAGTTCATACGTATACAGTAAACAAGACCAACACCGAGATACTTGTCAAATCAATTCTCTCACTCCATTTCACACTGTTATTATAATTCCCTCACACTCTGAACCCTTAACCCTGACACGCACACACACACACTAACATACACACACACACACACACTAACGTACACATGCAGGTCACCTAGTGCAGGAAGCCACAGGCATGGCAAGCCAGGGATACTCACCCTATTATCTGGCTTAGGCTGAGCATCTGGTTGGGGTGGCTGGCTGGCCAGCTGGCTGGCTGGCTGGCTTGCTGGGGTGGCTGACTTGCTGGCTGGCTGGGGTAGCTGGCTGGGGTGGCTGGCTGGCTGGGGTGGTTGGCTGGCTGGCTGGGGTGGCTGGCTGGCTAGCTGGGATGGCTGGCTGGCTGGCCAGCTGGTTGGCTGGGGTGGCTGGCCTTGGCCTTAGGTCACGATCTGCGGTGGTCTGCTCGGCTGTGCTCTTCCAGACCAGGACCCAGGAGTCACTGTGGTCACCCCCCTTAACTGGAAAACTTGGGACTGACTTGTTTGTTCATAGCCCTCTGCCACCTGGCACACCGCTGTGCTCACATCCAGTGTGAGAACCATGTCATGATCCACTGCATGAGCAGATGGAACTTTGATCAGAGCCTGTTTTTTCGCAGATGACTGTGACCCTGGTGGAGGGATGAGGTAATCTCCTGCTCTCCACAGCCCGGTCATGCTCCCATCAGATCCCTCTGATGTTCTGCTGTTCCACAGCACAGGTTCCTCCGCTGTTCGGCTGTTCCACAGCACAGGTTCCTCTGCTGTTCTGCTGTTCCACCACCCAGGTTCCTCTGTTGTTCTGCTGTTCCAACACCCAGGTTCCTCTGCTGTTCTTCTGTTCCAACACTCAGGTTCTTCTACTGTTCTTCTCTTCCAACACCCAGGTTCCTCTGTTGTTCTGCTATTCCAACACCCAGGCTCCTCTGCTGTTCTTCTGTTCCACCACCCAGGTTCCTCTGCTGTTCTGCTGTTCCACCACCCAGGTTCTTCTACTGTTCTATTGTCTTACCAACCCAAATCTTCTACTGCTCTACTGTATTAGTAATCAAGTTGTTCTACTACGTATTCTACTACCAATGATCTAAAATGTTCTTTCACTGTTTGTTTTTACCTTCTAGTAGCAGTTCCAGTCTCATGGAAGAGATACATCAAGAGAAAGGAAGAAGGCATAAAATAATCTTGAAGGCCCCAGGAGGAAAGCTAGAGCCCACAAGAAAGGGCGAGAGACAAACGAAAACAAAACCAAAGACGAAAACAGTAGGAAGAGAAGGAGGGCTCCCGAAAAACTATTGAGGGAGGTATGTTTATAAATTCAGCTTAGGATCCTAATCGGGAAAACACAAGCTTGCAGAAAGCATTGGCTCAGCTTAACATCGGTCCAGTGAGAAGCCAAGAATGAAACACTGGGGAAGCAATCCCATGGAGTCCCAGTGAACCCTGCTCGCATCTCTCATCCTGTTCTGTCCTCTCAGCAGATGTCTCCTGCTGATGACACGTTTATGCGGATCATGTGACCATAGCCTGGTAATCTCATACACTTACGGTAGACCAACAAAGAGAGTGTTGCATGGCAACGTGGGAAGTTTAGACTTCCTCTGGCCCTGAGGAATGACATAGCTCAAGTTTGCGTGTCCACATCTCAACCGTCGCACGATAAACAAACACAATAACATACACTAATTGTAATGAGTGTTTTCACACCCAACAGCCTTGCTTTTTTCCATAATAATTCTATTCATACAAACCTTGTGGGATATCATTAACATAAAAAGTTTGCACTGCTTACTCCACCCACTGCAACTACACTTTTCCATCCATTCACATCCCATAATACATAACACATTCATTGCAATGATGATAAAATGTACACCTCGATGACCTCACGTATGGTCTACAGGTTTGGCCATAGTGGATGTGTCCAGTTCCGCCGGCGCTGGCTGACTAATGGCTGTGCGGTTTACGAGGCAGTCATCTTCCACCGTGGAAAAGTTCTCTGCCGCTTGCAGGCTAATGTCAACCCCATAAACACACTGATTATCTACAGGCTCCATTAAATAATGAAGGTCTTCCTGTGTCCTGGCTCAATTGGGCTAGGGAGGTCAGCGGTATGTGTGTGTGTGTGTGTGTGTGGGGGAGGGGGGTGCGTGTGTGAGTGAGTGTGAATGAGGTGTGTGTGTGGTAACTATGATAGGAAGGGCCAGTCAGGTTTTACGTGGGTATATACGGTAATAAGTGGATGTGGTTACTGGAAATTCAATTCCTCCCCATAAAATTGCAATTCCTCTTTTCACCCCTCTTAAACACACTCCCACTCGTACAGATACAGACACTCGCTTGCCCAACCCGTTTAGACGCACACTCATCATTGTCATTAGCAATGGAGTGGAAATACCCTTAAGACAAGTTAGCGAAAGCGTCTGGCAGAAAGGGCGGAATCTACAGCTCAGTTTCCGAACTCGTTCTGTGATCTAATCCATCACCCATGATGATGGACCGCATCCATACAGAGGGATGGAGCTACCGGAGAGATCCCTTGCTGCGTTCACAAGACTCCCAGGAACAAGCACTTGTAACAAAGTGAGTGAGTTCCGACGACACAACTCGTCAACTCTCCCTCATCTCCTAAATGACATCATGACATCAACGGTCGTTGCTCTTTGGCAGATGGCCACAAAATTCCTCCACCATGTAGTAGCATCGTTTTCCCTCAGGGGGGTGGGGGGTCGAGAAGTGGGGTGTTAAGTGGACAGATGTCCCCCAATGTCCCCAGGGGGAGTGTGTCACCACAGCATAGAGCTCTACTGTGGCAACTGTACAAAACTCGACTGTAAAGAAGCAATCTCTACAGAGGAACCTTTCATACTGGCCACGGCCTTCCACAAACCAGATATAGCACCTGTAATGGGCCAATGACAGGCCAGGACTAAACAGAACAACACTCATTAGACCACCTCATTGGCTAGCTATGCCACCATAGGCAACATACTCTGTTGCACAAACGATGCAAGTCAATAGTTTGTTGCTGTAACTGGAGGCTGACCTGCAGGTAGAAGTGAACCAGACATGGTGACCAGAACAGGACTGGGCCGGTGCTCTCAACGGTGGCCGAAGGTGGCACCATGCAGAGCCTTAATGAGCCCTGTTTCCTGTGTTAAAACTCCAGATTCCGCCTGATCGAAAACAAGCATCCTCACACACAGAAGGGAGTGTAAACAGGGAAAAACACACATTCACACACCCTTCGTCACTCAGCACTCCAGCAAAAGCAAACAAGGCCCTCTTCTTTTTCCTGACGTCTCTCTCTCCCCCCCCTGTCTCTCTCTCTCTCTCTCTCTCTCTCTCTCTCTCTCTCTCTCTCTCTCTCTCTCTCTCTCTCTCTCTGTCTCTCTCTCTCTTACTGTCTCTCTCTTCATGTCTCTTGCCATTCCTCTCGCTTCCTTCTTTGGTTCTGTCCAGGGCTTTCTCGTGTACCTCTCTGTCTCCCCCACACTCATTGTTCACATCTTCACAACACAAACACCTACACAGAGCTGGAAGTTGATTGGTCAGCAGAAACCAATCATTTCACCCACTGCGCCTGTCGGTAGGTCTGTGTCATGGTTAGATAACCTCATTAGAACCAACTGCCAATTCATTCTTTGAAGTTGAATAGTCATCATTTTATTGGCCAGTATTTTCCCCCTCTCACACAGCAAGAATAACGGATTTCCAGAAACGTCCATTGCAGTGAAAACTTGGAATATTGTTCCTGAAATGTTAGTAAAGTAATTTCCTAATGTTTTACACTGAGTCTAGAATAACAATGGCCTAAACCAGGTTTTGTCATAGGATCCTGGGAACTCACCACATCCTTTGAAGAGAAAACGAATATCTGTGAAAACCAACAAATAACCTCAGACCTCACACCTGACTGGAAAACCCTTAGAAGCGGACCACACAATTCGAGGACCCCACCCCCCTCCATAAAAAAAAACAGAGCTACAATTTGTATTAGCACAACAGCCACCGGTCATTATTTCTGAAAATAACTGCCTTCTCATTTCAGGGGAATGCCATGGCCCATGTCAGAAAATAAACCTCGTAAAAAAAAGTGCCCCGGTAACCAGAATGCTACTGAGAGTTTCAGCGTTTGTTTATGCCCCGCTGGAACAGGGGAGTCAGACAGAGCTACCACTGCAGCTGAACCTGTCTGGCCCCAAACGGCCTGACTGGCTGGCTTCTCCCCTGCCTGGTCTATTTGGAGTCTGTTCCATATTGTATGGGTTTCCTGTGTCTTCGTGGCCAGTGTGTGTACGACAGGGCCCCTGTAATTTGCATTTGGGAGTTTTAAATCATGTATATAATCCCACACTTGAGGATTACCTTCGGAGTTGTTACCGTGGCCAATGAGACTGAGCTGGAGAGTTCACGGTCTTCTGCTTAAAATACGGTCTTAACCGAAACCCTTCAGGCTCTCCGGGTTTGAATGATGGGGCGGGCAGGTGAAATCGACCCTTCTAGATATTTCCAGAGGAACCGGGTTAATATGAAGACAAGCACCCCCCTTGCTCTCTGACCTTAGAAAACACGTGGGGTGACACGTAAACCCCCCCCCCCCATCCCACTACCCACCCCCCTGTCCCAAACACATGTTCCAGATTTGGACTCCGAGATATCGCTCCCATCTCCGAGTGTTCTCCTCACGGTCACGGTGGGAGTGGGTGAGGCCTGGGGGAGATAAGGAACACTCCTCTGTTTGGGGTCACAAGCGAGGATGTAGTTCAGATATTCTTTCCAAAAGCTGAACTCTGACCAAGCTTACAGTGTAAAACAATGTGCTCAACCTGTGTGTTTTAGTAAGGGATCCCATACGTTCCGAGGTCCCTGCCAGTGGAGCGTGGAGCTCTGTAAAGTGTAAACAAGGTCTGTGCTCTCCGTTCCAGGAAAGGAGGAGGTGGGCTGAACGCCGTCCTTGCTGCCAATGATCTCATACAACAACATCAACCTCCTCATAGCTGTACGTAAGGTGAAATATTGTCCTTCACACTGAGCACTAATCCACCAAACAGTATTTTCCCTTCACAATAAAAGTCCAAGCATAACATGTCACTTGACCCACACACGTAATTTACGCTTGCTACGCTTGCTAATGACCTTATACACCAAGAACCAGAGTCAAGTCTCCAGTGGTGGGCAATTTCCCTGAAAGATTCATATCACTCTGACCACTAATAAACAACCGAGAATCTACAACAGACCTTCTCTTTTTTTTTTTTTTACTTCTCGTCATTTACAAGCATGTTCGCCTTAATCTCAAGTTAAAAGTCATGCTGGTTCTGGGTGGGGAAGCATGCTGGGTCATTAGTGATTAATGTAAGAGAGTTTATTGTACGCTAAGTGTATGTATGTGGTCTGGATTTTTAAGGAGCAAAAGTACTTGCAAAACAAGAGCCCAAGCTAGAAGGCCTCTGAGGCATATACTTCAGTGGAACCTAGGTGTTGCTTCACCTGTTTTGCATTGCTCTTTCAAAGCCGTGGCTCAACTCTATGATGTCATCTGTACCTGCCAGTAGTTGCACAGCGGCTCCAAACCAAACACATGTGGGCGAGATCAATGGGCTCTCATGTGTGGGTGTCCCCAAGGGACAGTCTCAAGCCAATACTTCCCACCTACCCATCCATCAACACACACCCTCACATTAATACTACACACACCACACACACTCACTCTCTCTGTCGCACACACACACACCTCCGGTGCAGAAACCAAAACATATTAGTTACCACTTTTAAATACTTTGTTGTTCACGTTGCTTGATTTATTTACGTGCATCGAGTCAGGAATCGGAACCTCGTGGTGTTCTCTTCAGGACGCGGGGGCTAGGCAGACGTTGGTGCCTGCGTGTCGACAGTGTGTGGAAAAGCATGACAAGGTCATCTGCAGAGAGATGTGCAATGTCTCCAAACACAAACACACGCACAAACCGTCGATCCAGACAGTGTCTGGAGAGGCCCGTCTTTACGACGGCAGAGTCCAGACTGTGTCAAATCCCTGTCCTTTGTCCCGCCGTCCCCCCCTGCTGCTAAGAGCCACCATCTGCAAACACATCAACCTATAACCCCCCGCCAACAAACCCAGACCTCGGCCAACCACAGCCAGAGGTGAAAGGTCATCGTCGGGTTGTGCGGCAAGATCAGACGGTGGCTTCTCAAGGTCGGGGTTAAGTCAACCTTCATCTGGTGTCACCTGATCATCCCTCCTCCACCAATAAGGAGCGAGAGGCAGGGAGCCATATTAGCCGGCGCTACGCTTTGTCTCACGGCGTTTGACTGCACGTAAATTTGGTTTAGGGTCAGAGTTTGCCCATGTCGGACATGACCAAACTGCCTCGTAAAAGGAGAGGGGACGGAAAAAACCCGGAGACATTACAATCTGGCAACCGCTCTCTTATCTGGCAACCCATTCCACCCATGACGGATCTGGCATCTGTGGTTACATCGGGAGAGTCCTTAAGTTACCCACAAACAAGATAAATGCCAGGGCAGAATGGAATACAAAGAATTTTTGAAAAACATTAAGGGAGTGAAAAAACCTCTGGGGGAAGAAAACAAGTACGCAAGAAAGATAGAGGGGTGTAACAGGATATTAACAAGCAATGCTTCGGCCATTAATTGCTTCCGTGGCGCGTTCAAAGTCAGTCAAGCGTTGCACTCTAATGGGATAAATATTTTGGGGGGGTGGCGGGCGGGGGGGGGGAGTTTTGCTTCCTGCACCTGCTGCTCTGGGCTTTGTCCCGTGGGAGTCCAACCATCAGCCTGGATTGGATTACATACATACAGTTGGCGTACGTACTGAACTTGATGCCATTAGCAGCAGTATCCGTTTCAGCAGCAGACGTTGCTCTGAACGGTGCCCTGCGGATGGTTGCTGTCCAGCAGGAACTCATGATGACAATGGGGCCAATCTGCTGAGAGATGGATGGGAGTGTGTTTGGGCTGGCCTGCGTTATGTATGATTGTCACACACACACACACATGCATCTACTGCGTGATCTACTGCGTGTACGGTACCATGTCAATCACACACATACACACGCGCGCACAGCTTCAAACCCACTCGGGAGAACTAACACACAGCAACACTGACACACCCTCTGAAGTACCAAGTGTGTGAATTGGCTCCAACTCGCCCACAACTTCCCAAGACTCTCTTAACACGGAACAATCAATCACAGTCCTTTCCTGTACAAAATGGACTTCCTGTCTCGCAGGATGTGAGTTAAGGGGCTCATGGGTCTTGGATCTCCTCTGGCAACGACCCTCCACTCCTATGGGCCATTTAGCAAGCATACCAGGAAGTTGAAAACCTACATTACATCAATATATCCATACAATACCTGCCGTAATGAAAGTTAAACAAATACACACAAGTGCAGCAAAAGTAGCTCTTACGATCAAGGGTTTAAATAGAAGTTAAGTACATGTATGTGTCATATGCACATATAATCAAATATGCATATACTGAACTGTGTTGGAACACCAGCAATCCAGTTACTTCCTTTTGCCGTGAGCACAAAAATACACTCATGAACATAGAAACACACACACACACACACGCTGAAGTGCCAAGGTAGCTCTTTCACTCGCTCTCGGGGGAGTCATGGTAATACCAGGGTGAGAGAATGGAAACTACACATTAGAGCTTGTGGGTGCAGGCAGTGCCTCCAGGGTGTGTGTGTGTGTGTTTATGTGGGTGTGTGTGTGTCGTGTGTTTATGTGTGTGTGTGTGTGTCGTGTGTTTGTGTGTATGCAGTGACGGTTGCGTAACTCCAACCCAAGCCTGCGAACCACATATTCACACACAAATGTGACATAGCATTAACTAACTGCCAAAAACCTATAGACGAACAATGCGTTCTCGGATTTCTTTCTGCCTGTAGTCCACCAGGGGGATCGAGTGCCTTCAGAGCTCCAATCCACATGCAATTACATTTGAATTAACGTTTCATTTGATTTGTGATGAGCATAATTCGATGTGGAAGACTGGAAGGATGGAGGGATGGAAGCAATGAGGAAGCGACGAGGGCTTTCTGAACACGTGTCCTCGTATGTCCTTCGCAGTCCGTTCCCACAAAGTAAACTTTAATGTCCTGTCATGTCCCTGAGGGAACGGTTTGGGGATGAGATCAATCCTGTGCAGTCTGTTTTAATTTCCAGTTTGTTTGGATTATTTCTGCTTCGTTGAGTGAGGGCATCTGCCTTAACCAATGGCGTGGGTCAGTGGATGGAAACTTGGTAGCAATGAGTAAACGTAGACCATTTGAAAATATGGCACATTATTATAACAGGGAAATGGGATAGATGTCTCTGAAAGGAAAATCTTCCAACAGTGAAGGGATTCACTTGAGGCCAAAAAGGTGGCTTTCATATGGATATGGGTGGAATGGTCCGGTCTGCTTTTAGTTACACACAGCCACTGGTGAGCACTGTTTCGGCCTGGGTCAAATCTTCTTGAATTTGAAGTTAACTGTTGGGTGGGTGGAGACAGACCTTTTGGGACGACTCCATTGTTTTTATGCCAGGAAAGAATAATGAAGTACATCAGAAGCCTTTGAAATGGGTTGAAACAGTATTTGGACATTGTTCTGGTAAGTTCTGACGCAGTGCGTAGCAGATGAGCTCCCTGTAGCAGGCTGAAATCCAGCAAAGTGTGGGTGGCTAATTCGATTGGATGTTACTGGGAGACAGCATCCTACACAGGTCTGGATAGACCAGGCTGCATAAACACACACACACACACAAGCACAGCATACACACATTAATATTCAACCCCAACCCTAAAAAATAAAAGAGAGACACTATGGGACGGAATCCAAACTCAACCACATGGAGAGGGCCTCTGTACTAACCTCCAACAGCCTAGACATGTGGGTCGGCGGTTTGGAGGGAGAGAGGGATGGTGGAAAGGAGAGGTGGAAAGAGCAGCGGGAACAACAGTTTGGTTGGAGGAGAGAGAGGGCTAGAGAGAGGGAAGGGGTGGGGGGGGAGGAGATGAAGAAAAGGGGAAGAGAGAGAGAGGAGGAGAGAGAAACAAAGAAAGAGTAGGGATATACCAAGAGGGAAGAGAGAGAGAGAGCGGGAGAGAATGAGAGCGAGGAAGAGAGGGGGGGGGGGAGAGAGGGGGAGAGAGTGAGAGGGAGGGAGAGAGAGGTTCCTGGGTTTGTGTATCCTCTGGGAGACCTGGCTGAGTAGGAGAGCAGCTGTCGGAGATGCACAGGTCTTCAGTACAGTGGAGGTCTCTCCTGGCTCGGTGGAACCCCCCCACAAATCACCCTCCTGCCTTCACCTTTGGAACTGAGCTAATGTAGTGCATATGGACTCGCACGTTTACAGGAGACACAGTTCCTCACACACACCGGTGCTTTCTCCATCTTCTAAAAACTCCCCTGGATCAGAATCAGACAACGAATATGTTCCCCCCAAACTTCACAGTTTAATTTCCCCAAGCTTGGATTGGGAACCAGGTCATACTGTACGTGGCGTTCCCACGCCACCACTCACACACACACACACACCCCGAAAATTCCCATACCCAGGGCGTACAGTTTCATACTGACGTCATTCTGTACAATCCAAGGTATCTGTGTGTGTGTTGTGTGTGTGTGTATGTTTGTGTGCCATACTGGACACCTCCCAGCCCTCTGCGCCCCTGAGGTGGAATATGATCCAGAGGCCCACATATGGACATTACAGACAGACGGAGAAAATCCATTCTGTCTGTCAGCAGACACTCTCTAGACCTGTCCGGCCAATGGCTGGCTTTCTATATCTGAAGTAAGATTCTGAGGAGAAAAAGTGAAGAAGAAAAAAATAGGCCACAAGTGTGTGTGTATGTGTGCGTGGGACAGAGAGGGAGAGAGAGGGACAGAGAGAGAGGGACGGAGAGAGACGGGACGGAGAGAGAGAGACAAAGAAAGAGAAAGACTGAGAGGGAGAAACAAAGAGACAGAGAGAAAAAGCCCATTCTGCAGGCTCTTAGCTCTCTCCCTGTCACAACACACACACACACACACACACATACACACACATACACACACACACACACAAGCTTTCACTTAGGCCCCAGCCTTCACTCATTACCGCCGTTCAAGCCACCGCTCCAGACGGCCGCCGCTCACCAGCTGACACACACCTCCTGGTGTCACCCTGATGCCCTGCACACTGACCCCCCCTGTCCAGCATGGGGGGGGGGGGGGTCAACACCGCCCTTCCCTGGGCGGTGTTGTGGTCCTGGCCTCAGAACACCTGGAAACACGTGAGCCCTAATCTGAGCTGCTGACGGAGGAGTCTGGGTGTGTGTTTGGGAGAGGGCGTGGGCGGAGAGGGGGGGCTGGGAGGGGGGGGGGCCTTAATGGGGCCATGTTGACAGACATGGCGGGGGGGGGAGGGGAGGGGGGGGGCAACCGGATTCCTGGCATAG
The DNA here is from genome assembly GCA_023658055.1 of Thaleichthys pacificus. Taxonomy (NCBI): domain Eukaryota; kingdom Metazoa; phylum Chordata; class Actinopteri; order Osmeriformes; family Osmeridae; genus Thaleichthys; species Thaleichthys pacificus. The sequence continues at coordinate 9,666,706 of CM042873.1, forward strand.
ATCCAGATACTGAGGTATTGTATGTATGTGTGCATACACACACGCATACCCAGGCCTACGTTTTTATTATGACATTCCGTGCTTGATTAGTTTTCCCTGCGGTTTAGAGCGCGACGCCGTCAGAGAGAGACACTGATGGATGGAACGGGGGGGGGCAAGAGGAGCACAACAGAAGCAACAACAGGGTTCTGATGGAGAGGGTCTTCACCACACAGACTCTACAAAGTAGAGCGCTAGTGTGGTTAGCAGCTTTATATTTGCTCTCTCTCTCTCTCTCTCTCTCTCTCTCTCTCTCTCTCTCTCTCTCTTCCTCCCTCGCTTTCTTTCTTTCTTCCTCTCCCTTTCTTTCTTTCTTTCTTTCTTCCTCTCTCGCTCTCTCTTCCTTTCTCTCTCTTTATCTCCTCTCTCTACCTCACTCCTTCTCTCTTTTCTTCTCTCTTCCTCGTGTGCACACTACCAATGGATGTGGGTCATCAAAACACATTCTTCTTGAGGACATTTAAACGATCCCCAGAGGAGGTGGAGGGAGGGAGGGAGGGAGGGAGGGAGGGAGGGAGGGAGGGAGGGAGGGAGGGAGGGAGGGAGGGTAGAGGAAACCAACTTTATTTTATTTCTCAGAAGGTCACGACCCCACTGGTCAGAGAGGACAGGGCAAAGGACAGGAGACACAGACAAACACAGGCACAGACTGTGCCTGTGTTTGTCCCCAACCAGCATGTCAAACAGTACCAAGAAGATCATTTGATGGAGAAAAACAAGGAATCTGTTTTGGAAATGTTGAAGATGTAGCCACCCTATTGGAGGAATCTAGAGCAGCTGGATGATGGATGATTCACTAACATGTCTCTTTCCTGGATTTTATGTGGTTTGGCATCAAAAGCTGAATTGGATTTTGTCCACCTGTAGAGCATGTGTGGCTTTGTGGTGTGTGTGTGTGTGTGTGTGTGTGTGTGTGTGTGTGTGTGTGTGTGTGTGTGTGTGTGTGTGTGTGTGTGTGTGTGTGTGTGTGTGTGTGTGTGCGTGTGTGTGTGTGTGTAATTACGTGTGAGTGTGTGTGTAATTATCTGTGGGTGTGTGTATGTGTGTGTAATTGTGTGTGTGTGTGCGCATTGTCTGGTGTGTATTCTGTTCTCACCTGCAGTGTGTAAACACTGACTGGACACTGGGACCAGTGCTTCTCTCACAGCTCCCCTCTCCACATGCTCCCCCGTGCCTCCCTCACACTGACCTCAGCCATGTCCATCTCAAGGCCCCGAGGGCAGGGGCCCCATGTTCCCTGGTCCTGCTCAGTGTCCCTGCTCCTGCTCCCGTCAGGTGTAGCCATGACGTTGTCATCCTCATCGTCTCAAACGGTCCACTCAGCGTTACACTGGCGCGCTGTCCTCGTCTGACGGGAACCATACACCGCACGCACTGTACTGGACACTCTGTCTCTTTGGATCTGTTTGTTTGTGTGCGCGTGTGTATGTATATACACAGCTGTTTTGCGCGCGCGCGCGCGTACACACACGCGTGTACGTGTGTACACGCGTGTGTGTGCTCCCGCGCCGTCCGTGTGGCCGGGACGTGTCAGGACAGTGACAGGCCACATGCTGTTGGACGCCCGGCAGCTGTGGCAGGGTCAGGGCTCGCTGGAGGGAGGGAGGGAGGGCTGCTGACTGGAGCGGGAAGCCATAATGACTGGCACCAGGCGTCCAATAAAGCTGTCCCATCACAGACAGGAAGCTGCTGTTGCCCGGTGCCGAGATGTTAGCGTGGCCTCATAGGACCCGTCCAGGGGAATGCCCCAGTGGACCTGGGACACCTAGAACAGACACACAGACCATTCAGGCCTGTGGAAGCACAATCGGAGATGGGTTCCTGAACTTTCCGACTAAGCATAAAACAGAAACCTCCATACACGGATGATCTGCTTACCCTCTGTTTTGGACTGTCTTTTTTTTGACAGGGTGTTTTTTCCTGACGGCGCTGCCTCCTTGTGTGAGTGTGCAGGGTGGCGTGGTGTGTTCTAGAGAGTCTAGATCTACGTGACAGAGTCTGTCCCCGAGGCTGTGACCCACTTCTCTGTTAGCTTACACTGCAGCCACAGGGCCACTTTATGCTGTCTCACAATGCTGCCACTGACAACAGATGTGTGTGTGTGTGCGTGTGTGTGTGTGTGCATCACCATCACTGTGTCAGTGTGTCAGAGTGCACTCGGCTATTTCGGGGGATGAGGACGACACAGATTGTCAAAAGAGCTGCTGACTGTCTCCGACACACATGCGTGCACACATATGCACACGCGAGTGCACACACTCACACATGTCTTTGTGTAGTCGGGGGGGGGGGGGGGGAGTGGGGGGGGTGGTGTTGACAGATGCCCCCCAAGTGACCGCTCTGTGTGAGAGTGTGTGAGGAGAGTCCACTTTGACCCGGCGGGCAGCCAGGTCACCGTCGGTCAAACACACAGCACTTCCTCAACAGATGACCGACCTCCCGACCTCCCGACCTCCCCGACCCCCTGAGCACGGCAACAGGAAGTGTTCTTTAGACTGTGTCAACCGGAGAAACCGATCTCCGGACTGCGATCCCCGAAACCGTGTCAAGGAGAGGAGAAGGACGAGAGGAGAAGGACGTCCTCACTCCATCCACCTCTCTGGATGGAGTGAGGACCGAAACCTGGAGAGAGACACAGTTCTTCCTCGGCCGTGCGGAGGTTAAACGTTCCGAAGAGGGCGGGGCTGCGCAGTCAGACACGTCAACATTCAAGCTGGACGAGTGAACGTGTCTGTTTTGGTGTGGTCTGCTGGGAGGCTGGAGAGAAGAAAGAAGTCCTCATTCATCCCAGGCAGAGGACACCACTGCCAGCCTCTCTGGCACCAAACAGCTTTGTAACGTTGTGTGTGTGTGTGTGTGTGTATGGGGGGGTCGTCGTGGCACGCACAGCTGAAGTCAGCTTTGATGCGCCTGGGTATGAACGCACAGGCCCCCGGTCGCACATGTGTGATCAGGTTACAGCACTCCCGATCCCTCTCAGCCCTCTCTCACACACACACGAGGGGGTTCTCGTTGGTTCCTAATCAAGGCATGATCGGTCGACCTCTAAGTTGATCAAAGTCGTCCCTTCTTCTTTACAGCAACCCCTCTAACCACCATGACTCATCTTCCAAACCACTGACACTAAAGTATTTACTGCTCCTCCTCTCTCACCCGTACACAAACCCTCCTCACCCCTCCCCTCTCACAGAAAACTGCTGTGTCGGCACACAAACACAAAAACACACGTACACACACACGCACCCCATACACGCAGGTCTACACCCATGTGCACGCAAGCACATGCACTCTGGGAGCTCTCGAAAGGCACCAGATGTCTAATTGGAGAGGTATAAATAGAGCAACAATGGCGAAGCCAGGAACCTCAACGTCAAGCTGGATCTGAGGAGCAGTTTGGGGCTGTCACTGTGGCTGTCTGAACGGGACCGCCGGAGAAACAGACAGCACACACAAACACACGCAGTCGCACGAGAAGAAAAACAGCACGCGTGCAAACGCCCCCGCCGTTCGCCGCACTCTCGCTCTCGTTCCGTCGGACAGTCTGCGGGAGGGTTCCGCGAGGTCGACCGGCGTGAGAAGTCGTCTGAGCGAAGAGTCGGTACAGCAGGGAGTTTCCCACAGATGAAAACCAAAACCACAAAACAAACAAAGACGTGGCCGGCGTCTCTCTCTCTCTCGCTCTCAAGGTAACGCTCAAGTCAAAGTAGAGAGGGACCGTTGACCTTTGACCCTCAAACCCATAATACCTCGGCTGAGGTCTGTTAAAGAACCACCTGTGACCCTCTCTCTCCCCCACCACTGGGTCCATCCCTTGTCTGGGTCTGATCGCGAGACGTCGCTTACCTCGTCTGAGCGCTGAGACCAGTCTGGAGACGGACAGTCTGGAGACGGACAGTCTGGAGACGGACAGTCACTCGGACCGCGGCCGGAGATGACGCGAGGAGAGAGAAGACAGGAAGGGATGAAGAGTATTGAGGACGGAGGACTTGAGGGAACAGGGACAGCGGGTTCCTGGTGTGTGCAGAGGGAGGGAGAGAGAGAGAGAGAGAGAGAGAGAGAGAGAGAGAGAGAGAGAGAGAGAGAGAGAGAGAGAGAGAGAGAGAGAGAGAGAGAGAGAGAGCGAAAGAGAGAGAGAGAGAGAGAGAGAGAGAGAGAGAGAGAGAGAGAGAGAGAGAGCGAAAGAGAGAGAGCTGTTTGTGATCCTGATTGATGTCCCTCAGGATCAGAGTGTCCCAGGTCCTGCAGTGAGAAGAGGAGAGAAAAGGAGAGAAGAGCCAGGTCGAAAACATGTGGTCGGATGGAGAAAGATGGCGGGCCAAAGGAATGCTGTCTGGGTCCTAGCTCCCTCTCCACAGATGTGGAGCAGAGGAGAGCAGAGCTCTGTAAGAACCGTAAAGGCATTCCTGTGACCAGCAGAGCCGCTAAAGTGAGGGGCTTTAGGTGGGTCACACAAACCACAGGTCTGGTCTCCTTGGGCAGGGACCTCCTGTGTTAATCCCTGACTCATTGGGACCAGGTGGTGGAGGCTGGGGCTGAGGTCTGGGGGACTGGGGCTGGGGGTTGAGGGCACTGCAGCCACGGTAGGGATGGAAGATGGTGAGCTCCTTCTCTCTTTCTCTTTCTCTTTCTCTGCCTCTCCCTCTCCCCTTATTCTCTCTCTCTCTATCTCTCTCCATCGCTCTCTCTCTATCTCTCTCCATCTCTCTCTGTCCATCTCTCTCACTCTCTCTCACTCCCACACAGGCCACTCCAGTCCAATGCAGTCACCCGCCCAACGTCACTGTGGTAAGATGAGCACGGGAAACGATGCCTCAGACCCACCAACCAGACCATCCCTCTTTGCTGATGTCTTGTGAATGAAAGACATTTGTCAGGTGCTTCCAAGAATGACCAACTTAAATAAGATAGAGGCCTTTCGGGGAAAAATGTCTTGTTTTTGTGAATACCACGAATACCAAGCTGTTCTTCACGGCCCTGTTAAGAGATCAAGACTTTGACCTTGTCTTTTGAGTGTACACACAACCTATAGGCTTTCACAAAGCATTTCCCAACACGAAAACAGAGACTCTGCACCCTGTGAGAGGCTGTAATCGACACGGCAGCCTGACGTCTCATTAGAAAGCGCGCAGGGGGGTGGTTTGACAAGGCATCCGTCCGTGCACAGAGCCTCCGTGACTGGAGCGAGGGACCCAGCTGGCCTTCCTAGACCTCCCTGCGTGACCGGAGCCTCCAGCCCAGCGTCCGGCATGACGCGCTGGAGGCCGTGCTTGTTGCAAGGCGGGACGTGTGTGAGGGGAACGCCGGCTGCTCGCCCGTCTCCAGACGTGGCGGAGATCAAGCCTGTGTTGGTGTTGGCCTTGAGTGTGCCAGAGGAAGCTTCTCCTGCCACAGCGGGAACATCCAAGTGTGTGTGTGTGCGTGTTAGGGTGTGTGTGTGTTTTTGTTGGGGGGTGTGTGTGTGTTTGCTGGCCTGCATGCATGACCAGATCTTCTTGGCATCGGCTGAAAGAGTCCTTCAGCAGGGGTCCCTCCCTTCCGGCCTTCCTCCGCCACCCCACCCAGGCCTCGCTGGCCCTCGTGCCCAGGGATGGGCTGCTCTTCCTGGGCAGGACCTGCTGATTGTTCCCCAGCGTTGGCCCGGCGTCCCACTTCCTCCCACAGGACACTGCCTGGTGTAGAGGTGGGACGGTGGGCCACTTTGAGTGCCCTCCTACAGGAACAGGAAGTAGAAAACCAGCCCTTATTGTCGTCACAGAGGCAAGAAGTTAATCAACCCCTCGCCCTCTCAATTGTTCATGTACAGTCTTGGACTGGGCTGGGTTTCATGACGTGTTTACTTAGACGAAGGTAACGACTGTGGTTTATAGGTGTGTGCTGTTAGGGCCGTCAGAAGAGAGGTACTGTAGGTACTGTAACGGGATGCTGACATAAGTGTTTTTCGGCAGGGCCCGAGGGGTCACGCGGTACTGACCTTTGACCCTCAACCTCTCATGTCTTACTCTCTTGCCGCATTTCAGAGAGAGATGGAGGGGAAGAGAAAGAGATAGGGAGAGAGAGGAGAGATACAGAGAAGGGGAGAGAGAGCAAAGTAGAAAGGCAAGAGAGGAAGTGGTAGAGAGAAAAATAATCAAAGACAGAGAGAGAGAGAGAGAGAGAGAGAGAGAGAGAGAGAGAGAGAGAGACGAGAGAGAGAGAGAGAGAGAGGGAGGAGGGAGGGAGGGAGGAGGAGGGAGGAGGAGGAGGGAGGGAGGGAGGAGGAGGGGAGGGAGGGAGGGAGAGGATAAAGATTTGGTGTGTCTGTCTCGGTGTGTGTTCCAGGACGTGGGAAATGTCCTGCTATACATTCCTGGCTTCACGTCCATGGAAACCAAGGACACTCAACTTTTTTTTTCTTCCTGACCACATGCACACTTTTCTGCAGTGAAAACCCCGCCATGAAATGTCTTGTAAAATCCAAACAAAGAAGACCAAGCACACAGAAATCCTTGTCATGGTGCTTGTTTGAAAAGCTAATTTAAGAGCATAACATTAAGCCTTACACAGACTCAAGTATATATGATGTCCAGAACATGAATTCTTCACATTCTGTGTACATATAAACAACTGAGCTACTGTGTGTATGTGTCATTAACATCTCCTCTTCTTTGACATCTGCAGCCCATTAGACCCACTATAAAAGAGCATCGCCACTTGTTCTTCCGACGCACACACTCGCCAACAAACACACTCACACACACACACATTTTGGTTCACTCAATCCTGTCAACCCTGCCCCGGCTGCACACTGCTACACCTCAACACACACTCGGAGAAGTCACACAGTAGGGTCGAGGATCAGCGCGCACACAAACGCCGCACGCACACACGGACCTGTCCGTTAAATGAACCATGGTGAAATTATCAGAGTTACATCCCAGACCCTGTTATACAGGCTTGAATAGGACTCTCCAGCAGAGCCCTTTGGTCTTGTGATATAATGTGTGTCAAAGAGTGTGTGCTTTGGGGGGCCCTGCCGCCCTGTGTATGTCTCCTCTAAGTGTTTACCAAGAGTGCAGACTGGTCACATGGTGTGTCAGGTGGTCCGTCCTATTGGCTACCTGTGGTGCGTCTGAGAGCAGCTGCAGACTGTTAGTCTGAAGGAGGTAAAAACACAGAGAGAGCTGCTCTGGAGTCTGTCTGTTTGGTACTCGGAAGCCAAAATACACACCCCCACCCACTCACTCACTCACTCACACACACACACACACTTATGCACAGTCTTGTACACACATTGACATACATAACACACACAGAGACACCCCCCGCACCCACATACACGTACTCTCTCTCACACACACACATACCCACGCACACACACACATCCGCTTCTGCACCCACACACACTTATACACGCATTCACACGCATACACACACAGCCACCCTCCCACCCACATATACACGTACCCACCCACACACACGCACACACACCCACGCCCACTCACTCACACACGCACCCGCCCATGCAGACACACACACACCGGCGTCACCTGTGCTGACCTGAAGAGCGGGTGCGGTGAGGCTGGGTTCAGCCCCCGCCAGGTGCTGCGAGGCAGACTTCATGGGGCTTGGAAGCAGCAGACCTACCCTCCGGATTGATGGTCCTCCGCCCGCAGACTGCCCACAACCACAGGAGGAGGTGGGGAGGGACGTCATGGCCCTTTCAGACTGAACACCTCTGAGCTGGCCCCCAGCTCCTGCTGTGCAGGAAACCCCAGGCTGGTGAGACGCCTGGGGGGCTGGGGCAGAGTGGTCCCACAGGCAGGATGTTTGACCCCTCACCCGGGGTGTCGTGGGGAGGGCTCGGATGGGAAGGTTCTTGGCCGTGACCTTTCGACGCCGAGGTCCAGCTGTCAGCTTTTGTACAAAGACTTTGATCAGACTCCAGTTAGTATTCCGTGTGTTGCCAATTGACGTAAAAAAAGGTCCAAAAGGGAGTATGACAGTGGAGGTTGAGAGCAAAGAAGAGCCGTTTTCTCCTTCAGTGCATCGGGGATCAAAGTGCAATATAAACACCCAAGTGGTGTGAAAACAGGAGCGCACACACTGGCCAGAGCACGGCGATACACACACCGCAATACACACTACAGTGTAGTGTGTATTGCGGTGTGTGTATCGCCAGAGTGTGGGGTGTGCACATGGTGTAGTGACTACAACCATGTGCACACCCCACACTCTGGCCCAGTTCTTTACAGGGCTCGGCTCTGTGAGTTGGTCCCAGTATCAGGCCTGGATTCTGAAGGCTGCAGTCCAAAAGAAGCCAACCCAACAGCCAAAGAACATAGGAGTGGTGTGTGAGATGAAGGCATTGAGTGTGTGTGTGTGTGTGTGTGTGTGTGTGTGTGTGTGTGTGCAGGATCCCACAGCAGGCAGTGCAGTGGGTCATGAATGTGTGTGTGGGCCTTCCCCCCGACTGGCCCTGAATACTTGAATAATAACATCCGTTCCTGATGTGGCGAGGCTTGTCATGAGAGCGCGGTGGTTTTGCTCCGTCAGCAACGCCGCTTCATCGGGGGGAACCCTCGCCGCCCCCTCTTCCTCCTCTCCTCCCTCCCTCCCTCCGCTGCCCTCTCCCCTTTCTTCTTCCCTCCTCCGCCCTGATCCCCTCCCCTCAGCTCTCCGTTTCTTCCACTCTTCCTCGGTTGCCTCCTTATCTCCTGTCGTCCCCGCGTTAGCCTCCCCCCCCCCTCCCCCCCCCCCCCCCCCCCATACAACCCCAAAAACGTGTCTAGTTAGTTTGGTTTCCGTTTTCACCCCTTTGAAATCTTACACTGCCCTCGAACTGAAGAACCTCTCCTCAGAAACATCCCTCCTCCCTCCTCGAACCTCCTGCCTCCCTCAGGTTCTTTTCCTCTCTCAGCACTGTTTCCTTACTGTAGCCGGTGCCCTGTCTGACCTCTCCTCTCCCCTGAGCCCATTATAGGACTGAGCGTTGCATGCAAGCTGCCCTACCGCTGTTTGATCCGGGCTGTTTGATGTGTGTTCATGTGTCGCCCCGTGGTACGGAGACCCTGGTGTCCAGGGTGGGGGCCGTTCAGAGTTTTTGCATGTGTGTGTGTATGTGTGTGGGAGTTTGTGTATGCATGTATGCCTGTGTTGGTCAGGGCAAGTTGTGTGGGAAGGAAGGGCCATGTTCCCAGAGGATGTTGACCTTCTCACGGTGGGCTGAGGCTGGGGCTGGGGTTGGGGTTTGGGTTGGAGCTGGGGTGGGGCTAGGTCCTGGGCCTGGGCCTGGGTCTGGGGCTAGAACTAGGCTAGGGCTAGGGCTAGGGCTAGGGCTAGGGCTAGAACTAGGGCTAGAACTAGGGCTAGGAACTAGGGCTAGGGCTAGGGCTGGAACTAGGGCTAGGTAGATGTCTAGGGTTGAGGCTTAGACTGAGGCTCAAACTGGCACAGGAAATGACCATACTGGCCAAACCCCAGTGAGACAACCACCAGCTTCACTTCCTGTCTAACATCATCCCACGGGAACGGAGCCGTTACTGCACTGCACCACCAGCTTAGAGAGCTGCACTTTTTCCAGTGACAACGCTTTTCTGGCCTTTGTCAGTTCAAGAGAATGGCGAACAGTAGCAGGCGAACAGCCATGTTTTTTTGATGAACTAAGCTCCCTCAAACAGAAGTAAGCCACTTCACAATGTTTCAGCCAGGTCTCACAAGCAGCGGAGCTTATTTGCGAGCTCCATGAAGTACCTCTCCATTTAGAATGAGGTTGACTTGTTGAATAGTCAACGCATCGACCGTTCCTGTCAAATGCAACCCAGAACAGATGTGTTTGGTTTTCCCAACATCCTCCAGCCTTGGGTATTGAGTCTCAAGCTGCAGCTATGGAGCTCGAGGTACATGCCAAGGCCACATTTAATGTTTGTGGACATTCTTGCGCGTCTTATCGCTCTGTTCCAGGTTTCCCCGTCCTGCTCAGGGCTTGTTGGGTTTTCAGCCTTGCGTTCTCTCACAGGGCATTCCTCACAGATCCCCTTACGTCCAGTCCCTTTCTCGCCCTCTTTTCCCTCTTTCTCTTGCTCTCGTTCTTTCTTCTCCTCTCTCCTTTCCTTCTCTTGTTTTCTTCGGGAGAGAGAGCACCACTGACTCGCCGGCTGCCTCGGACAACCACGACTAATCGCTTCAGCCGCTGACCATCTGTATCTTCTTGAGTTAAGAGGAGAGACCCAGTCACTGGTCAGTGTAGGGAGAAGTTGTTAACCAGTCTTTCAAATTGTGTTCAATTTCAGTTTTTCAAATATCCTGGTTTCAACACAGGTAAAATGATTTTGTAGGCCCACCACAGGATTTCAGTTGAACGACACCATTGTCTAGAAGGGGATTTTCTCAGCTCTCAATTATGCCGAATGCGATAAAGAATACATTTAAACACACAGGATATATTGTAACCTAATACTGTATTCAGAGTTATAATGTAGCATAGCGACACGTTCACTCGTGTCCAATGACGGCCAATGTGCCTCCAATAATGCGTACCAAACAATCATTTCAAATTGAACTACTCTTGAGAGTTATTCTAGGAGTAAACACATACTCAAACAGGACTGACAGGGTACTTTTTGAGGCAGGGTGTAACTGTCCAGAGGGACATTTTCCACTAACCTCTCCTAAAAGGGGGATTCCCCTTCTGAATCCTCCTATTTGACTGTGAAAACAAGTTCATTTGACGGCACCTTTTCGACAAATCCCCAAACCTCCTTACACACACACTCTCCCCCAGAGAGACTGGGGGGAGACACCAGCAGGAGATCTAGAGGAGAGACCTGGAAATAGGACTAGACGGAGAGACCGGGGGGAGGGACTGGGGAGAGAGACCTGGGGGAGATGAGGGAGATATCGAGGAGAGAGTGGGGGCGAGACTGGGGGAGAGACCAAGAAGAGAGTGGGAGAGACCTAAGGTGAGAAGCAGTGGGAGACTGGAAGGGATGGTGTAAATCAAGGCCTCGCCAGAGCCCGCTAAGAGCTGGGAGGATCAGAATTATGACCTGCTGAGCTACCCAGCTCTAGGCTCGACACACCCTAATACTTTCATGTTTTCTCTCTCCCCCCCTTCTCTCTCTCCTCCTATAATTCGATCGAGCCGATGATTTAAGTGGGTTCACAATTCGGTCTTGGGCCTCTCTGCACCATGTACGTGTTCCACAGCTTCGCCAACGACGTGCTATCCCAGTATGTTCTCGTGACAATCTTCCGATTTTCGCTGAAGAACGATGTATTGAAGTCATGTTCTGGCAGCGGAGGCCTTTGTTCACCTCGCAGGAATCCCAACGCGTCATTACACACAATGAGATACTGTGTACTCAGTCAGATTCCTCTGAGCCCACTCAAATAAATACCACAGGCTTACGAGAAGCCGTGCGCTGGCTTTGTTCAACGACGTGAAAACACTCGACGGCATCATTGCCTGGCTCTCAGGGTTGTGGACTAGTCCACAGGTGCACCTCGTTTCCTCGTAGGATTCTCCCTTCCAAGTCTGTCCTCTGGGTCTTTTCTCCAGTGTCACTCTGAACAAACAGACGTCATAGACCAGGACATGGGGCAGGTCTAAACAGACTCCCTTGAAACTTTTGACCAAGTCAGTGGTTCACAGTCCTCTCTCTGTCTGTGTGGTTTGGAGAGAGAAATGAAATATTAGTAGTGGACGAGAAATAAAGACAGCAGGGATATTTACCTCCAAGCACAAAAATGAGTTGAAGGGCTTTGGCCGCGTAACAAACGAGAGTAATATAGCTCGACAGAAACACTGCAAGAAGGTAATATTTCAACTGTCGAGATGTCAAGACCTTTCCACGGTAGCTCTCTCCCCTATTTATCGCACCCAAAAAATCGAGTTTCCCCAGGCTACCAATATTTCACTGGGTTCCTCCTTGTACCACGTCAGGCCATCAGATAAGATGAACGCGTTGAGTTGTCTGACTGGAGAAAAAAAAAGCTTGTTGAGAGAGGGACGATTGGAATGTATGTGTTTCAGCCTGGAGGATAGGGTGTGGGTATAATTACTCCCAAAATGACTCGGTATCGCTCTAAAAACACAGTAATTACGGCGGACATATTTCACAGCAGACACGTGCTCATGTCTCAGGGAATCCGACGGGTAACAACTCTACTTAGCCGCGGTGAGGAGTGGGTGTTACCATCTCTCTCTCTCTCTCTCTCTCTCTCTCTCTCTCTCTCTCTCTCTCTCTCTCTCTCTCTCTCTCTCTGCCTTCTAGATGTCTCCGTAGAGCCACATTCCTCTTTTTTTCGTGTTTCTTCCGTCCCTGTGCGTATCTCTTCTGCCATTCAGAGGACTGCCAACTCGTGCCAAGCGAGGGAACTGTGTTGAAGTCAGTCTGAACCCACATTCTGGCCCAGTGACCTTGGAGTGTATGTGCGTCAGACTGGAAGGTTTGTGTGTCTTGGGATGGCTTGGAGGATGCAGATGGGCAGGGGCAACAGACAGAGACAGACAGAAGTGCAACTCCGTAATGACAGCCAACATTCTTGTACAGTGTTGTCTGATGAGATCTGAGGCAGCAGAGACAGGGTGAGAGAAAGAGGGAAAGAGACAGGAAGAGACAGAGAAAAAGAGGTAGAGAGGCAGAGAGAAATAGAGAGAGAGAGAGAGAGAGAGAGAGAGAGAGAGAGAGAGAGAGAGAGAGAGAGGGAGGGAGGGAGGGAGGGAGGGAGGGAGGGAGGGAGGGAGGGAGGGAGGGAGGGAGGGAGGGAGGGAGGGAGGGAGGGAGGGGAGGGAGGGAGGGAGGGAGGGAGGAAACCAGAGAGAGAAAACAGAGGAAGAGAGGAACTCTGCCTCTCTTGAGCAAGACAATAAAAGTTACAAAAACCATTGCTTGGTCTACAGTGTAAGGGGCCAGGGGAGGCAGGAACTAGACAGGATGATGAAAGGCCACCCTGTCTGTCTGATCCCTCAGTCTGTCTGCATACCATACCAGTCTGGGTCCCAGCAGTGGGAGAGACCACCGCTATCTGACTGCTAGCGCAACTTGGCCTAGCCCCGCTAAAGGTCTCCAAACCAAGTCTGGGGAGGGAATAGAGGAGGACAGAAAGAAAGAGAGTTGAAAGAGAGAGAGAGAGAGAGAGAGGAGAGAGAGAGAGAGAGAGAGAGAGAGAGAGAGAGAAGGAGAGGGATGGATGGATGGATGGATGGAGGAGGGAGGGAGGGAGGGAGGAGGGAGGGAGGGAGGGAGGGAGGGAGGGAGGGAGGGAGGGAGGGAGGGAGGGAGGGAGGGAGGGAGGGAGGGAGGGAAAGAGATGGAGAAAGAGTGCTGGTTAATAGAGCATGTTGGCCTGGTTGGCTGGACCGGGCCCCCACTGGTAATGACAGCCAAGGCGGTGAGCTTAGATGGGCCTGCTTCTCTCTCCCCAGCGAGTCTGGGCTTCACACAGAAGCGCTGAGGTGAAACAGACACGGGTCTAATTGGAGCTTTTTATCGTCTACCCCCCCCCCCCCTCCTCCCCACACACACACACACACACACACAACCCTTCCCCAAACGCATTACCTCTCTCAGGACCAGACGAGAAGTTTGTGAAGTAAAGCCACCAGTCGCAGGACGCCATTGTTTTTCGCACGCACTGATTTACAAACGTTGCCAAACGTGTCCCCTCCCTGTCACTTTGGCGCGGCCCCGTCCTCACCTCGCCTCGCCTCGCCTCACCTGTGAGGGGTCGTCGTGGAAGCTCACTCGGCACACAAACACCCAGCGTTCCCGGAGCACGTACAACACATTCCATCTCAGCGGCCACGCTGACGCTATCACCTCAATGCAGACATGCCAAGGCGAAAGCTCATGTTTCTGAGGGTGGATCCACTACAATAACACAGTGGTAGAGGCACACGCACGGTGCATGATGCACCACCAGACGCTGGATACACGAGAACAGACAGGGAGATAAGGGGCGCCCGCTATAAAGATCTGAGATTTGGGGTTCTCATGAGACATGACCTAGTACGACAGGCCAACAAATGACAGTGCACAGGATAGCCAGAGGAGAGTTTTGTTACACTGTTAATGTGTCACCGGCAGACACTGGACACCCTGGTATGACACACACAGTTTGATTAATGCCTTTAGTCTTTCCCAGAACGTAATTTCTGTCTGACTATCTGATTATATCTATCTTCCCCTTCTCTTTCTGCAATTTCCCACCCTCTCTCTCTCTTTCTTCCCCCTCTCCCTCTCCCCCTCCTCCTCGATCTGTCTTCCCCTCTCTCTCTCTCTCTCTCTCTCTCTCTCGCTCTCTCTCTCTCTCTCTCTCTCTCTCTCTCTCTCTCTCTCTCTCTCTCTCTATGTCTCAATCCCTCCACCCGCTTTCCCCTCTCCCTCCCATTAGTTGTTCAAATATGTCAGCTGAAAGCAGAAACCGATTAGGCCTCTTCCCATCACACCACAAGAACCATAATCGGGATCCCAGTGAGTGCTTTGCCACAGTCAAGTAACAGGGGCTTCCCTCAGCAGGCCGAAACACCAGAAGTGAGCGTCAGGTTCTGCAGGATCCAGGGGCCGGCAGGGGCCCGTTGGCCTGGAAGGGAGGTAATGGCATCCACAGCCGAGCCCCGGGGCCTCTGTGCTAACTCAGCAGAGGACCGGCATGTGGACCGCGGAGGGTCTCTGGAAAAGATTTCTTAGTAGGGTTGTTCATCGGCCGTCCATACCATTGGAATGAAAGGGTGTTGTTTTCCGGTGAGGTGTTCCATGTTGTGATTGAGAAAGGACGTTTGACAATGTTTTGTGACCGGTGGTGTCTCAACGCTAAGTCGTCAGCTTGTCACAACCCTGCGCTTTCACCACAAGCAGATGGCTGGGCTCCTGCCCTGCACAGGAGCACACACACACACACTCAAACACACACACACGCAAACGTGGGAGGGTTTCCAAAGAAGTAATGTACACCACATTGCACTGCAACAACCAGCTGACAAAAAGAGACATGATAAACACTTTTAATGAACTGTGACTGATTTAAAGATAAGTCCTTCTCGGTCTATCGGTCTGTCTGTCTGTGTGTCTAACTGTGTGTATGTCTGCCTGTCTGCCTGCCTGCCTGTCTGTCTGTCTGTCTGTCTTTCTGCATGTCTGTGCAGTCTCTGCCTGTCTGCCCTTCTCTTTATCTCTCTCTCTCTCTATCTGTCTCTGTGTCTGTGCCAAACTCACTGTCTCTTTTCTGGGCATCTGACCTCATATTCAGAGCCCAGCCGGGGGCCACTTGACGAGCGTGGGGAGCGTGAGACTGTGACAGAGGCCTGCCAGGGCCCCAGACAGACAGGCCTTTCACTCAGTCACTCAAAGACGCCGTTGTGCGCCGGGGCCCACGGTGTTTTCATACAATGACATGGATGATTAATAAGCACGCCCTGGATGAGGAGCTGAAGAGCCCTGCCGCCAGAGCTGCTTCCTCTGCTCCTCCAGACGATGTCATCGCCGCAGGCACGCGCTCTGCGCCGTAATATCTCTCTCTCACACACACACACATGCTTTCTCGACTTTGGAGTTGTCTTGATTTGAGGTGATGCACACTTGTCCACTTGAATAGGTGCACACAGATGCGCACACACAGGTGCGCACACACACAGGTGCGCACACACACAGGTGCACACACACACACACATGTTCAACTTTTTTCTTCTTTTGTTGACACATGCTGTCAAAGGTTCAAGCGTGAACCTGAAACCTGGATTTTGAACCATACCACCCAGACCTAAAACCACGGCTGATTTATTGAACTGTTGTTTTGAATAACCTTTGTAGCCACATTTCTCCTGTCTCACAGGAAGGACCTTTCTGTAAGTGTCAGATATCTGCCTGTGTCCCCTATGGTTGTGGAGTTACATTTAATGTATTTAGATATATTAATTTAATATATATTCATGTTAATTGTAGAATGTAGAATAGGATTACCACAAAATCCCAACTCACACCAACCAGCTCTGAAGACACATCGAATTAGAGTCCGCTTCTCAACGAGGTGACATTACCTACTGAAGAAGTCAAGAGTGTTCTTCAAAAAAGAAAGAAGCGCATCAACGTTGTCACTTTAATCAGGGACTATGTATATCTGAGTTTCAGCAAATTGGTTGGATTTTACCCTTAAAAAAAAGTTCATAAATAGGTGTATAGTGCCTGCTCTTTCATTACACTTTAAATCATTAACATCTGTCGTCGTAAATGCATTAAAAAGGCCTGCAAAACCTAAACTGGCAGTGTGCTCTTGTAATGGCTTCCTCATGTTCTACATTACAACAGGCTAATATATCAGGTTCCCCACCCAGATACCTGAAAAAACAGAGGGAGAACGTAGACGTCTTCAAAAGCATCCATCTGACATTAGCCATGCACACCCGCCCGACACACAATGAGGTCCTGGGGGGTGTGGGCGTGGGCCAGTTTCACGGTGTGCAGGGTAAATATCCACCGGGCTGTGGTAACTGCCTGACCCAGCTGGAGGGAGCGCACTACCTCAGATGACATCAGTGGAGCCTGCTGAAGATCACCAGGGCTGTGCTTGCAGCCAGGGTCTGTCTCTCACATGATGTTACATTACATTACCACAATTCTGGCTCCACTTGAGAATAGTCAATCCAAGTTACTTCCCCCTCACACACACACACCCAGCCCCAAGCCATACACACACATTCATTTTGCGTGGGCCCCTGGGTAGAGGAAATGGAATAACCATAACCAAGACTTAAGAACTGTACATGCGTTTTTGATATAACGCATTCGGTCAAAAGGAAGAGGCGGGGGGCAGCATTCCAGGGTGGTGTATGTATGTTCCAGTGGTGGTTCCAAAGGCATGTGTCCAGATATGGTGCGGGAGGGAGGGACAGTTTGTGTGGAGGAACCACACCCAGGCTCACGGAGGAGGTAGAGAGAGTGTCTGACTCCTGACCGGCGCATGGTTGAAGACTTGAGAACGATCTTGCACTGTTTTCATTTGGGTCCAGAGAATCCAACTTCCTTACCAGAGCTTATGTAAAAACTGGGTGGAGTAGGAGAAGAACGAAATGAAATCCAAATGTAGCACTCCATCATGCATTCCTTTTGCGTTTACACACGGACAAACCCAACGAGCCGTTCTCCGTTTATAGGTTCCGTAGGGGTTCGGTAGGGTTGTACATGAACTTTGACCGGGAACTATATCTGTCGAACAATGGATCACTCACATCACACATGGATGTTTTTTGCTTTGTCACTATGAAATGTTGTATAGTTGGTACATGTGACAATGTGCCAATACTGTTATTTCCATGTTCTTTTCTCCCTCTGTGTCAACTTCCTGTCTGAAGAATACATCCTCTGCACATCCTAGTCTTTCTGCTCGGGTGTTTGGCTCTGAGCAAAAGGTGTGTGGAGGTGGTTAAATGCATCAATGGGTGTCTGCTCAATAAGTGTTTGTGTGTGCATGTGGTGTGTGTGTGTGGGTGAGTCTGTGTGTGTGTTTGTGCGTGTGTGTGTGAGGACATGTGTGTGCATTAGTCTGAGTGTGTGCTCACCTCTTCCAGGCCACCCCAGTGTTGAAGATTCAAGTTTATTTTCCCAGAAGCCTCTGGTTTATTTGACGTTGTCCGGTTCCTGGTTTCAGGTTGTAAACAGAGACATTCTGGACAAGTCACCCTACCAATATCCATCCTCCTGGTCCACTGGATCCTTGTGTTACTCTACTGTACTGTACAGTGTGACCAGGTTTGCTTACAACACTCTGTCTGAACTTCCACTAATAGACACACACCTACATAAACACACACACAGACACACACACACGCACTAGGTAGGTTTCCCAAGCACAAAACTAACAAATAAAAGGCTTGATTTGACATATGGGTGGGGGAAGTGATGCATCCTTATGTCAGTACATATTCACACAGCGTAGACATCCATTTCACAAGCAATTGGACTTTGGCCTCGCAAAACCGAGGCCATGTGATTCTTCAACATAAATGATCTGTTATGACTACCAAGGACACCTGTTCCCTTTGTCTTGTGACATGGTTGTACAAGACACAGCATAGGGGGGCTTCTGCCAAGTTTGACCAGAAACCCCCCCAAAAAAAAGAAGTTGTTTGCCTCAGAACGTCCATGCTGGAGAAAAGTTTGTGATGGGAAACAACAGCCTCAGCTGTTGCTGCAGCATATTGATCCGTCACGGAGCCAACATCCCAACATGTTTTGGAGATGACCTCGCCTATTGTTTTACTTTAAAGCCTTTAACAAGATTATTTCGGAGTTGTGGAACTCTGAAAACACGGGCCACTGTTGAGACAAGGCTTCACAAGCTAACTCAATATGCTCTCCTTATCTGAAGATGGCCATTGTTATACAAGAGCGTCATGGTTATTGTTTGATTTGGCTGAGTAGGTTTTTTTTTGCCAGGAGGTTGGGCCTTAGCACTCATTGAAGTTATAACCAGATTATGGTGTGGCTTTCCAGAAACAATCAACAAGGACTTGGATATGAAGAAGTAGGCCTTGAGGATCAACATTTAGGTCACTTTTCTGAAGTGTTGTGCAGGTCTGTCATGGTCCCCTACGGTCAACATGGTCAGCCACTCTGGAACCAGTTATGGTTTGTCCAACCACTCCTGCCACAGTCAGGAGATGATGCACAAACGTTCCGGCTAACAGCCCAGAAAAACATGTCATCTCGGTGACATCAGTGTGTGCGTCTGCGTTTGTGCGTGTGCATGTGTTTGAGTGTGTGTGTCTGTGTGTGTTCACTTCCCTGTAGACCTGACCCAGTGTAACGCCTAGAAAAAAGTCAGTTGGAAGCATTCAGCGTGCATCTGTTGGAAACATCACTCTATTCTTAATGTGCTGAGCTGAGATAGGGGATTCCTAATACTGTACATGGAAGCTGCTAGACCTAACTGATATACTGCTGTTAAAGCACACACACACACAGACACACGCTCACTTGTTACCTGTGAAACCTCTTCCAGATTATTTTGCCCCTGTCACTTACAGGGGCAGATAAAAGCACAGGCAAAGAACTGTCTGGATGTGTCACTGTCAAAATCGAGGAGGACCTTGATCTTTGGGTGAGAGGTTTAATTGCAATCTTATCTGCCTTGGGTCTTGTCACACTTGAAATGCCGCACATACATCAACTTGCTGAGTCATGACTCATGACCTGCCCCTCGAGGCGGCTCTGGGTGAAGTTCCGGACAGCGACAGATAATGTCTGTCACTCTGCTGACTCTGACACGTCCGTGCAGCTTCTCCTTTCACGACGGGGACGTTCGCCCGCAGAGAGAGGAGAGCATCAGCATTTCCTTGACAACATTGTTTTTCCTTGAAACCAGACTTTTTGTCGACCTTCTTTTTGTCTACCTAATCTCTGCCTACCTGTCGCCAGGGCTGTAAAGTGGTTTTGGTCTCGGAGAGACAAACTTGATTTTTTGGAACAAGGCTGCACTGGCCCTTAGTTTGAACACAGAGTGGACACGAGACCCTGACGACTGAGTCAAAGGTGAGGAGTCATCTTAGTTGAAGAAAATGTCTCATCATTCTCACGTAAAATGAAGTCATCAGTTGGGAATGGATAGACTTGTTAGATTACCGGTGTTTACAAATTCTCTCCAGGAAGACTTTTGGGGATATCATGTTTGTAATCTGAGCCACAGAGGGGTTTAGAACAATACATTCCAGCCCAGGTTGAAGTCATTGGGGCAAAATCGAATAACCAAGCTAAACAGAATGCATAGCAGCCAGCGTGCTGTCTGAATAACAGCCCCAGGCTTCTTTCTCCGTTTCAATGCTTCACTGGTTACGAGATGCCTGTAAGTGTCACACAAACGTAACGAGCAGTGCGGACTCAGCGAAAGTTCTTCACCTTTCGCTGCTACCATGGGGTGATGTCATCGGGGTTATAGCATGTGTGTTTGTCTTTGTCCCTGTTTAGAGTCCTATTTCAGGGACTTAAGTCAGACTCGAGCCAGGATTTGCCAGGGCTGTTCGGTCCCAGTGACTTTCCAGCGCTTTCCATCGGCTCTCAGGCCCAACCACATTGCCGAGGCGGTTCCTTGGCATGCGTCGTCAAAACGCTCACCGCATTTTTTTAACCGTTGCCGTGCCACAGAAGCTGGTCCAGCTGTAGGCTCGGGGCCTGTGCTGGATGGGTCCCTGGTAGAGGAACTGGAGCTGAGAGAATATGAACTAGTGATGACTTTGGGGGGAGACCCGCGAACGGTTCAGAGAGAGGGATGGTGGATGTGGGAAGAAAGTGGAAGTGGATGGAGGTCGATGGTAGATCTCCCCTGGAGACGCTTGTTCGAATGAGCTTCGTCTCGCTTGGAGGTCCCGACGTCTCCAGTGAATGCTTTCTCGTTACAATTCATCTTTGCTCATCCGTGCCTCTGTTTATCACCCTGTCCTTATCACTCAGCACTCAACACAGTGATTCACTTTGGGAGCCCTCGCAACACAAGGGGACATGCTGGTCTCATTTCAGAGTTGGACCAGACCCAGCTCCTCTCTGAAGCCGTCTCTGCTTTCACTCTGGAACTGTTTATATTTGTCCAGCAGCCAAAAGACGTGTTATTGGAGCCCTAATAGGAATATCTCCTGACCAGCCCTCTACGTTTTCCAAGACGTTTGGGATAACAGACAAAAATGCTGTTCCTCGAATCTCCCCCTCACCTCCCGGTTCCCATCCCAGGCCTGCAGCCTGGCTTTCGGGGTCTTCTCACCTCCGCTTCCCAGCACGAGTCGTCTCTCCATACAAGTTCAGCGCTGCACACGACGCAACGCAGACCTCGCGTCGTTGTTATTGACGAAGGGGCGACGCTCGCGGGCAACATGACTTCCAATCCCTCCCACTCGCAAACAGTGTCTTCAATTAAGCCATGATTGGTGTTATTGGTGTAATCCTTGGCCCTTCTCCCCCAACCTCCAACCCCTACACGCCATCCCACCCATGACCCCCACCTCACCCTCATTGGACCGGAGGGGGGGGGGGGGAGTGCCCTGAGACTTGAGCTGTTTAACGAGTCAGAGCACCGCTAACGATATGTGCCGTGATGAAAGAATGTTATTGTTGCAGCCCTGGTCAGTCAAGTCACGGGGCTCCCCCAAACCCCCATGGGGATATCCTGCAGAGCCCTCTCAGTCAAGGCGCTTAACCTCAATTAGGGACTTTGGCCTTTAGACTTCTGATCAGGCTGTGACTGGAATGCAAACTGCTGTAGGCCTGCCAGTGCTACTGAAGCTGCCTCATTCAAACAATGCTGCGTTCAGAGCAAGTTGCTGTAACAAAGTCAGGGTCCTGGGTTTCCGTAAAGCTGCTATGTGTTACGCAACATGAACGCCGGTACGAACCTCTCTGATCTGTTTATTGATGTGTCTGATGATGTCGACTTTTGTGTTTTCAGGGTTTCACGCTGCGGATTCTAATGCTAAGTTAATCAGATTCCCACAGTGTCCGTTTCCCGGTGGTTTATTGTTTTCTCCCACGTCGAGCTGGGGGATAAAAAACAAATTCTGTCTCTGTGCCTGCAGTGTTGGTGTCGGAAAGTGCTGTTTAATTTTCTTGAGATAATCTAACCACACCCCTGCATTCCTGCTTGGGGCACCACGGCTGGGATTGTGGCACTTTCTCACAGGCTCTCTCTCTCTCCTCCTCCTCCCCCCTCCCTTCCCCTTTTTCTTCTCCCTTTCTTCCTCCTCCACTTTCACCCGGATTTGTCCAGATCACCAAGAAGATCCCTCACAGGTCTGCATTTGTGTTTATGGTGTGTGTGCGAAAGAGAGAATCGTTCGTTAAATGGGATGGTTGCGCAGGGCATGGCATAGAAATAATGTATGTAACCTAGGAGTTAGTGTTTGCTTCGGTGTCGAGGAAGTTAGTTCATACATTTCCTGGTTGCGTACGTGGCCGGGGATTGTATTTTTGTTGACCATGGGCTGTTGCTCAGCATCGTATCAAGGCTCTCAACTGTTATCATGTTCAGACCATGTTGCTTTGGGCTACAGGGTCAGCGAACAGCAGGAATCGGTGTTTGTCTAGTTAGGCCTGCTCCGTGTTTCTGAGGCCGGCTCTCTGGACAGTGGGTTGGGCACGTCTGCCAACTAGATTTAAGGGGTGTCTAACCATGTTCCCCTGTCCTCTACACCCACCCCACCCTGGGATACTGCTGCTCTCCTCGGCCTCTCCTCATCCAGCTTTTCAGGACAACACGAGGAGTTCATGTCCAAACACACCTGAACACACATGCATATTTCCACAGAGACACACGGCCACGGCCATGTCTTTCACAGGCCCATCGACCGGCCGAGTTCTGCTTGGCGTGTGACTCATGGCCGCGCTGAAAGAAGCGGTCTGCACAGTCAAGTGGTTGTTGACAGGAAAGCGTGCAGACTGATTGCTGCCACTTCCTCGAAGAGACACGTGGCCTCTCTCATAGAGAGGTGACTGGCACCTAACTGACAAGAACCTTCTGATGACCTCTCCACCTCCTGGCCTCTGTCTCCCTCTTCAACACACGTCAAGCAGGCACGGAGGGAGGCCGAGACTCTTTTTGGGCCGTTTTGAAACCCCCTCACCCCCCCCCCCCCCCCCCCCCCATCTCCACACACACACATGCAATCTCCAGGAAGGATTATTAGAGTTAAATAAATTGGATATTTAACGGGTTCCCTCCCTCGCCCCCTGGGGAACCCCTGCGCATACCTGCACGCCGGGGGAACGTTCCATTAGTGTGCACGTCCCCGTCCCCCCGTCCCCCCTGACCCCACCCCCTGGCTCGTTTGACACCATGTGCCACAGGGGGAAATGAGGGGGCACGCCACAGGAATGTGTGCAGTTTGTTTTGGGGAGACGGGCGGGTGGGGCTTCGGACTGTTTGAGGATGAGAGGCGACACCAAACCCTGCTGACCACATGCGAACAAGAGGATGCGTGCCAGGGGTCAGAGACAGGGGAAACGGGGGCTGGGAGAGGCATGGGGCGGGGGGGTGGGAAGGTGGGAGGGCTGGGGCGGGGCGGGGGTAAACCAGTGGTATCTGTTTGATCACCGAAGGCGTGAAGCCAGAACAATGCATCTAGCACTCAAACGTGATGCTTGATATCAACAGAAACATAGCAGTAAATATACAGGACTTTGCTCCGTGTCCCGTGTGTGTGTGCTGCATGTGAATGATTTTGGTGCGACTGTGCAGTTTTGTGCTAATATTTCTCTGAGAACTGCCTGAAAGTACAAGCCAAAATGTATCTTACCATTAAAAACAATACAAACCAAATTACTATTCTGCCTCAAAGAATGTCAATCTAATCTCACCAGATGTTAAATTACCCAGTCGGACCTGATAGTGAGGCAGTGTGTAACAAGGAGATGGTCTCAGGGTTGAGTTAAGTCCCAGAAGGGGGTTTGAAGCGAGGGGGATCACTGACCCAGTGCCCTGAATGCCAGACACCCATTAAAGACACCATAAAACATGCTGCTGAGGTGCATGCTAGGCCTGGCCTGAATTACCTGCCTTGGCGCTCGTTCCAGGAGTCTCCAGGTCTGTCCTGGCAGAACAATGGCCACTGTGTCAGAACCCTTGTCCTGGCATTTTCATTTGTCCCATAATTTGTCCCATAATAAAAATAAATGAGTAGACTCAGTGTTTAGAATCAGGATGTGTGCGTGACTGTATGTGTGTGAGTGTGTGTGTGTGTGTGTGTGTGTGTGTGTGTGTGTGTGTGTGTGTGTGTGTGTGTGTGTGTGTGTGTGTGTGTGTGTGTCATTCTTGACTCCAGTGTTCCGCTCCTGTGAGCAGCACATTCTGGACAATCAGCAAACCAAGGTTCACTGTGTCAAAGTCGGACTAAACGGTTTATCAGCTTGACTGTGTGTGACTTCAAAGACACAACAAGACTTAGAGATTAGTGTGTATGAGCTTGTTGTTTGGGTGTGTGTGTGTGTGTGTGTGCGTGTGCGTGTGTGTGTGTGTGTGTGTGTGTGTGTGTGTGTGTGTGTGTGTGTAACAAACGCCAAATGTAGATATCCATTCTAGTTTGTTCCGAATTGATTCAACCACAAGTGTAAGCTAACCCATCCATGGAGAGGAATGCAGTTTTCTCAATAGAGACCTCAGAGCAGAGTGGATACATGCTTTTACAGTGCTCATAAAGAATAAGCTAAAACATTCCAACCAGTGATACAAGATTGTTGAAAACTGCCTTGGGTAAACTAAATGGCTAAGACGCCATTTCCCTTCATAAAACGACAACAGACAAAAACATTGAGGGACTCTTGAATTTCACAACCAAACAAAATACTGGTAGCTTGATTGTTCCACCGTGGAGTTAATTTTACTAGATATTTCACGTGTAGTATCATTGCTGTGATGGAGTTCTAGGATATCTGAAACCCACATTCACTGCATAGCTGGGACACTCCTAAGTACTCTCACTTCCTGAAGGGATCAATCAGACAGAGGATTATTAAACTCCCATTCTTCAACATGGAACAGCAGTAGGTCTGTACTAATTGGAAGACTAGGTGAACTGGAATACTTTTGGTTTAAGTGCAGTGGTTTCAACCCTTCAAGGGCAGTTTATGCAGCTCTATGATGTAGTCTGATGGATTATGGATGGTGACGATTATTTAAAGGGGTCATTGACTGGGTTTTTGGGGTATTTCACACTGTTGCTTAAGGTCTCTGAATAGGGTATGTAACATTGGTTGGGCTGAAAATGGCCCGGGTGCTGTTCTATGAGCCCTGATGCATCCTGTGAAATAGCCCTGGGAAAAAATCAAGAGGTTTTCTCCTTTTATGGTATGCTCATGAATATATAGATGATCTGCGCGCTGATTGGTTGGTCTACAACGAGTGAACCTGCTGAGCAAAGACGCAACACGGCCAACACCACTCACTGAAAAATCGAGACTTGAAATAAAAACGTACAAATAAATCTATTGTGTCTACATAACACGGTTTTCAACAGATTGACTAGATATAATTTGAAATGATAACGTTAGTTGTTTCCACTTCTGTTGTTGAAGCAATCGGGATCGACTTAGGTGGGTAACATTAGCACTACAGCTTAGCAAACAAACTATCGTGATTCAACTCAGCTTCAGTTAGCTCTAGTTATCTTGCTGAAAAATAGATCTGGACAAACATGCATCTTGAATTGTAGATTTACATGACAACACAGGTTATTTATTTGAATGAAACAGTCAGGAACATGAAATAACGTTAGCCCCATTGCCAATAAACTAAATCATCACACATTCTACCGATGCTAGATACAGGCAGGATACATTAACATTGCTAATAACTGTTAGCGACAACATCATACTACAGCTTGCGGTTGTGATGAACATAAGGTCGGAACAGCCCTCTTTTCAGCAACAGCTTCATAGCAAATCCTGCTATACAGGTTTTCAAAACTGTCCTCAGTGAAATGGTTCGAGCAAATGTGTAATTGAGGTCGAACTGCAGAGGGATCTTCTCATAGACAAACATCACAGCCTGTCGGGTGTTTGGTTCCTTAGGAAGACTGAAAAGTGTCAGCATTCCCTGTACAGCCTGGAACGCTGCATTTACAATGGTCCATTTTCAATATCCTTTAAAAACTTCCAAACTTTCTCCTTTGTAATTCCCGTGGAAGTACACAGAGCAGCGTGCAGCTAAACTAGTGTCTGAGATCCTGGGCCAGAGCACCAGAGGGCTGGTCTGTATGTAAATGTTGGGGCGTGACAAAGGTGATGCTACATTTGTGACGTCACAAATTCAGCTTTTTCGAAACATATAGTTTTACAGCTGCAGTTTCAAGTTGTGAGATTTAGGCCGAATCCCAATACTCTGCCTTACCCCTACCCCTTACCCCTAGCCCTTAGTTTACCCCTAGCCTTTGTGTCTCGAAACTGAGGGCTACATAGCTCTATAAAATGAGACACCACTTGGTTATAGTTACGTATATATCGATGTATCCAAAGCAAGTAGTGCTATGCACTGATATCATCAAACAAACGCTGCTAATGGAGTTTAATAAAAAATGCAGACATGCATGGAGTCCATTCATGGCTAATTAATCAGAGAAATGCGGGACTGTTGTGCAAATCAGCAATGTAACGTTAGCGTAGCAAACTAGCGATTTTTAAAAACGTTTCAATTAAGAACATGATTGCAAATACATATGTATAGGACTGTGTAGAGCACAAAACAAGACTGTCATAATTTTGAAATTGAAATGAAAAAATGACATATATGGGACTCTCTGGATGTCCGCCATTGTTGCAGGTAGCTCAGTATTCACATACCCCTAGGTTTCAAGTAAGCTCCCGAGCTTACTTGGTTTTAAGGGGTGTATACCCCTTCGTCTTAGCCCTACCCCTCGATCAAAAAGAGTATTGGGATACCACTTACTCTCACGGGAACGCGCAAAACTAAGGGCTAGGGGTAAGGGGTAGGGGTAAGACAGAGTATTGGGATTCGGCCTTAGATAGGAAAGAGGTGTCAATGGACTTTGAGGTTCACTGTATGTCCATTTTACCCACGAACTGTCGTTATTCAACTATGACAAGGTAAAATTGGTTTTGCAATCAATGACCCCTTTAAGGTATAATAAAAGCCTTATACCGAGGAACCAATTATTTGTCAGTGTTTGGAAAGACCAATGATGACCAATGATACATTACAGTGGATGGTTTGAGACTGGATGCTGTGGAAGGTAACTGTGTGTGTGTGTGTATGTATGGCTCACCCACTCTTGCAAAATAACCAAATTCATGGTTGGAAAATATGAGGCTTAAACAACGTTTCAAAAATAAGAGATACTGACATGAGAATAACAGCAGCAGTCAAAGTTGAAGGGATATTTTTCCATCCATCTGTGTGTCTCCTCTTCGCACACATTGGCCTACCCTTTGCATCACATAATAGCCACATGAAAGCATGCACACTATCATAACGGTGCTGATTTCTAGGGCAATTTCATTGGCGGGGTCCTCCACTGGGCGTGGTCTAACAATAGCTTTTTCTCCCGTCTTGTGTTTTATCCATTCAAATGTACTTAATTCAAATATAGAGTTTCCATAATACAAGTATGGAAAGATAACTATATTTTAGAATAAGTCGTTACTTCACCACTGCTCAGTGCGCTGGCTGCTTGATGCTTGTTGAAACCGAGGGCACACGTGGTTGTGACCACTATCGAGTTTCCTCACCCACGTGAAATTTCCGGTATTACGAAAACAGTACGGTAATTTAATAATTGCGTTTTATTTACTGTGAATAGGCTAGTTACATGCACTGTTTTGTGCTTAGTCGCGTGTTTTGTCAGTAACCTTTGTCAAGGAAATCAGTCACAGTAATAGGCTACATTGTAATAGGCTACAATGTAGCCTATTTGGTTTGCAAGCTCATACTATTGCAACAACGTCAGCCAGAAACCAGTTACATAGCTAGATCTTTCATCATCTTTCTGAATGTAGCTATTTGTTTTCATTCGTCAGGAATTTAAGATTAAGCCGGTATAAATGCATGTGTCTGATAATCCGGTACAAATGACACCGAGACTACAACGCCTCTAGTCAAAATCCATCGAAGGTAGGTTATTATGTTTTGCTTCGCATTGCTGCATAATTATTTTAGAAAAAATATCAAGCGACATTGCTTTACACTGAAAGATTAGGGCTTAATGTAAATGCTATCTTAAATAGCCAAGGGATGGATCATAACCGCTGAACAAAGCGCATCCTTCAATTTCTTAATAAAGCAACCTCTCTGTGGCTAAAACGTCTTCAAAAAGTGCACAGATATATCAAATCTGATGTTATGTCACCTCCAAAAATCCATTCTGTTCGTGTGTATTCTCTCACCGCCTCACTCCAGGATAGGTTACTGTCTCACGCTTACATCATCCAAACACAGTCACATGGAAAAATATGGTCATATGACTGGTTGGAGGAGAGGAAGTTTTTTAGCTGACTAGACAAGGCAATGTAACAGGAGGGTAGGGATCTGGTGGGCCTGTGTGTGGGAAGGGAGGGGGGTCTTCAAACAATGTCTGTGTTGCTTAAAGACCCAGCAACATGGAAGTACTTTCAGAGAGATCTTTTTTAATCATCTCCCAACGAGTGGACCTTTTCTCTCCACCCCGAGCAACGGTTGCCGAGTAGAACGTGCTCGGCCTGGTGTGGTATGATAAGGAACACCCAACACCAAGCTGAAGAGGTGGTGTAGATAAGACAACCGAGCAACCGTCACTTTAAAGTAGGACTTCGAGGAAACAAGTTCCTCCACAGCGCGTAACGGCCTCAGATATGTAAGCTCCTGGTGAACCCCATTCTTTTTCTGGCTCCATGGCTACTTCATGCGCTATCCCTCTCTCTCTCCCCCTCCCTCTCCCCCCTCCCTCTCCCCCCTCTCTCGGCCTCTCCCTGCAGGGGACTGTGTGTTCCTCTTCCTGGAGTGGCCATGTCTCGCCAGCCCGCGGTGGAGCAGGGGGTCGGGCTGTTGCCCAGGGCCCTGCAGGAGAAGAGGTCCAAGGGGCTGGAAGCTGAGGAGGACAGCCTGCTGGAGCGGGGCCAGTGGGCCAGCAAGGCTGAGTTCCTGCTGGCCGTCGCAGGCCAGATCATCGGCCTGGGCAACGTGTGGAGGTTCCCCTACCTCTGCTACAAGAACGGAGGAGGTGAGGACCACGTGGATTGTCGTGTTCTCCTTTGCCGACCGAATGTTTCCCGTCCTTCTGTATTGGCTCATGGCTCGTGTGCGTGTATGTGTGTGTGTGTGTGTTACAGGTGTGTTCTTTGTGCCCTACCTGCTGTTCCTCTTCCTGTGCGGTGTTCCTCTCTTCCTGTTGGAGACCTCTCTGGGGCAGTTCACCAGCCTGGGGGGGGTCAGTGCCTGGAGGACCATCTGCCCACTGTTTGGAGGTACACGCGCGCGCACACACACCTATGCGCAGAGCCGAGAGAATGAATGGGGATGCTGAAAAACATCTCGGAACCTCTTTACTGTAGCACGTGTTTGGAGTTGACTCATGTCAACTTGAATCTCTCTAACGAGCTTGTCCTCAAACATGTACCTACTCGGGTTGTATTAGTATGTTATATCCACTGTATGACATAAGAACATCTGAGAACGTTTTCGGGGAGTTGTCTTTAACAAGGGAACTCCGGGTATTCCCACTGATGAACACTCCTTAAAACCGGTCCTTTTTGGAAAAAAACAATAAAAGTTACACTATTGTTTCAATCAGCTTGTCTCCTTTTCATCCTCTTGTGCAGGCAAGGCAATCTGCAGGGAAGGCAATCTGCTCTGCGTGTTTTTATATGTGGGTTCTTTGTGAAGGAATCCTTTTGTGAGCACATGGAGAACATGCCATCCCCACACAGCAAGGCCCGGGAGATTAGCCCCACCCACCTCAGCACGGGCAGACTCCCAGCAGGGATCGAGCCCAGGGCCTTATTGCTGGAGGGCAGCAGGTCAAGGCCCTGAACACCCTGCCAGACAGCTGTTGCAGCCAGAGCCCACTCCATATGGAGCACAGCTGCACCCCCCCCACACACACACACACGCTCACACTACACTCCAGAACAGCTACAAATGTTTTGTTAACGGGGTGGGGGGAGCTGTGTGTAGGGGAGCAAGGCTTGTGTTAGCAGATGGCTAAACATTGCTGCTTCGCATATTTCTGTACTACCAGTCTTCATTGTTGTGTGTGTGTAGGTCTGGGCTATGCCAGCCAGGTGATGATCCTACACGGGTGTGTGTACTACATCGTGATCCTGGCCTGGGCTGTGTTCTACCTGGTCCACAGTTTCCAGAGTGTGCTGCCCTGGTCTCACTGTAACAACACCTGGAACACAGGTAGGACCACAAGGGGCCTGCTGATGGAGGCATCCCTGAGCCCCTGAGCCCTACCCACACGCCGGGCAAGACTGTTTTGTTCTGTACCTGAACCTGTCGTGGTTTTGGTCCCTTTTAATGTTGTCAGTTAACACATGCTTTTTACCAAAGGGATTTCCTTAAATGCCCTAACCGCTGAGCTATATCCCTTTTTCTGTGACCTTTCATCTTATCCATCGCTATCCATTCCACAGTGGAGTATTCCACTGTGTGTTTGGTTGGTGGGACGATTTGTTGTTTTTCATGGAAAACTTGATTTCGAAAGCCATTTTAGTACTAATGTTATACGATTTCCCAAGATAGGTATTTGGTATTCTTTTATTGTGTGACTTGAGTTATTTCAGCATGATGTGAGTTCTGTGTCGACATGCTGGTGTGTGTTTGTCGTCTTAGATGCCTGTGTACAGTTTGACGGCCAGAATGTGACGACCAACAGGAGCAGTCTGTCTGTCAATGCTACCTCGCCTGTCACAGAGTTCTGGGAGTGAGTCTCCCACACACATCCCTGTACTGTTCTTATCACTTGGGGAGTCTAGTGAGCTGGGCTCATGTGTGTGTTTTCTGTGTGTTTTGTGTGTGTGTGTGTGTGCCTGCATGTATATGTGCCTGTATGTGGGTGTGTTTCTGTGTGTGCCTGTCTGTGGGTGTTTTTATCTGTGTGTGTGCATGCATGTGCGTGTGTGTGTGTGTGTGTGTGCAGGCGGGAGGTGCTGCAGCTGTCCGATGGTGTGGATGATGTGGGGCCTGTCAGCTGGAGACTAGCTCTGTGTCTGCTGCTTGTCTGGGTCGTGTGCTACTTCTGTGTGTGGAAAGGGGTCAAATCCACCGGCAAGGTTAGCAACGCACACACGGTATTCCTTATCTTTCCATAGACACATACACACACACACACTCTCAAACAAACATACACACAGTATTCCTTATCTTTCCATAGACACATATACACACACACACTCTCAAACAAACATACACACAGTATTCCTTATCTTTCCATAGACACATATACACACACACACACACTCAAACAAACATACACACAGTATTCCTTATCTTTCCCAGACGCACACACATTCACATGCGCACACACTTACACAAACATACACCAAGTATTCCTTTACCTACAACGCACACACACACACTATCTGAGACATGCTGCTGCTGTGTGTGTTTCTGGGGTCCAGGTCGTCTACCTCACAGCAACCTTCCCCTATGTGATGCTGGCAGTCCTGCTGGTACGGGGCATCACTCTGCCGGGCGCTGCCCAGGGCATCATCTACTACCTCAAACCAGACCCACTTCGCCTGGCTGACCCCCAGGTACCAACACACACCTGGGCAGAGAGAGAGAGCACTGAAACATGTTCTTTTTTATGCTCCTTTTCTCTCTCCCTCCCTCTCTCGCTCCCCTCTCTCTCTCTTTCTGCCTCTCCCTCTCCTCCCTCTCTCTTTCTCCCTCTCTCTCGCTCCCCTCTCCTCCCTCTCTCTTTCTGCCTCTCTCTCTCCTCCCTCTCTGTTTCTCCCTCTCGCTCCCCTCTCCTCCCTCTCTCTTCCTGCCTCTCTCGCTCCCCTCTCCTCCCTCTCTCTTCCTGCCTCTCTCGCTCCCCTCTCCTCCCTCTCTCTTCCCGCCTCTCTCGCTCCCCTCTCCTCCCTCTCTCTTCCCGCCTCTCTCGCTCCCCTCTCCTCCCTCTCTCTTCCCGCCTCTCTCGCTCCCCTCTCCTCCCTCTCTCTTCCCGCCTCTCTCGCTCCCCTCTCCTCCCTCTCTCTTCCCGCCTCTCTCGCTCCCCTCTCCTCCCTCTCGTTCACTAATCCGTCTCTCTCGCCCTCCTCTTTCCTCTGTCTCTCTCTCTCCCTCCCTTCCCTCCCTTGCCCCCGGTGGGTCTTCCTCAGGTGTGGATGGACGCTGGAACTCAGGTCTTCTTCTCCTACGGCATCTGTCTGGGGAGTCTGACCGCCCTGGGCAGCTACAACAAGTACAACAACGATTGCTACAAGTGAGGCTCGCGCGCACCCAACACACTTCAACCACACCGCCAGCACGCCGTTCTAAACACGCAGACCTGGGTGTAGAGAAGAATACAAAAGGTTACCTCAGGCCCGCTGCCTGACCAACTGGAGACAGGGCACATGTAGGGGTGGGAGGGGTGTAGATGGAGGGAGGGAGAGAGAGACCCCCCCCCAGGACCCTGATGAGGGGCTCTGTTGGTGTTGTGTCTCTGGGAGTGTGACTCCCGTGTTCCTACGTGTGGCTTCCAGGGACTGTTTCAGGCTGTGCCTGCTGAACAGCGCCACCAGCTTCTGTGCCGGCTTCGCCATCTTCTCCGTGCTCGGCTTCATGGCTCAGGAGCAGGGGGTGGGCATCTCTGAAGTGGCTCAGTCAGGTACTGCGTCTGTCTGTGTGTGTGTGTGTGTCTGTCTGTGTGTGTCTGTCTGTCTGTCTGTCTGTGTGTGTTTGCACTCTAGAGCTGACTGTGTGTGGATTAGCACTCCAGAACTGACACTGTCTCTGTGTGTGTGTCCACAGGCCCTGGTCTAGCCTTCATTGTGTATCCCAGGGCGGTGGCCATGATGCCCGTGCCACAGCTGTGGGCTGTGTGTTTCTTCCTCATGATCATCATGCTGGGGCTGGACACCCAGGTGGAACACACGCGCACACACACTTTAACCGATACGCACGTCAGCCAACACGCGTGCCCTCCCAGCCGCGCGCTCCGTGACAGCTCCGGCGTGTGTCTCCTGTGTGTAGTTTGTGAGCCTGGAGGCCCTGATGACCTCTGTGAGTGACCTCTACCCCATGGTGGTCAGGAGGGGGCGACGGCGAGAGCTGCTGCTGCTGCTGGTCTGTGTGGTCTGCTTCCTGGTCGGACTGGTCATGGTGACCCCGGTGAGTGTGTCTGGACGGCTGGCTGTCTGGCTGGCTGCTTGTCTGGCTAGCTAGCTCGCTGGCCTATTGTCTGTGTGACGGTTCTGGGTCCTGACCCGTGTCTCTCTGCAGGGGGGCCTCTATGTGTTCCAGATCTACGACCACTTCTCCTGCAGCGGAGCCAGTCTGCTGCTCCTCTCCATCTTCCAGTCGCTGGCCGTCGGCTGGGTGTATGGTGAGACCGGCGCCCACGCACACACACACACACTCAGCATGGATATCCCCGCTGCTCCCTGCCTCCTCCCCTCCCCCGCCAGCGCCTACATTCCTATCGCAGTCGGAATATTAATCTGACTGTAGCTACCGCTGTTCAGCGGTGTGAGTTGTATGTGGTGGGGACAGGGCCAGACCATTAACAGGGCCCCTCCCTCCCTCCCTCCCCCCTCCCTCCCCCTCAGACCCTAAATCTGCCCGGAGCCGCGTCGCCACTCTGTCTCAGCCGCGGGCCCCAGGAGGGCCCCTGCATCGCTCCAGCCACTAGGGCCTAGCCTCCTGCTAACGCCAATGCTAACGCTAACTCCCATGCACATCCCCATAGAGAGATCGGCGTTCATGTTGAGGCCCTGCTGTGGTATCGTGCTATCGCTAACACAAAGACTAGCCCAGCAAGGACTGTTTTCACTCTAGCTCTTGTTTATCTTGCTGGGCTGATAGAGGGCAGTACGTTATTGTACCATTGAACCAGTCATTATCTGTCAGATAAGACAGCACATTAAACCTCCATGAGGATACACGGAGGGAGATGATCTTGAACTGAATCCCCACTCAGCTGGAATCCTAAGTGTGTGTGTGTGTGTGAAGTGCATCAAGTGTGTGTGCTATGTGTGTACAGTATGCTACTTGTGCGTGTGTATGAGGAAAGTGTGTGTGCTATGTGTGTACAGTATGCTACTTGTGTGTGTGTGTGTGTGTGTGTGTATGAGGAAAGTGTGTGTGCTATGTGTGTACAGTATGCTACTTGTGTGTGTGTGTGTGTGTGTGTGTGTGTATGAGGAAAGTGTGTGTGCTTAAGTGTCCAAACGGGGGCTGTGCGTGTATGCTATTTACTGTGTGCGTGTGTGTATGAGAGAGGGAACAAAAGTGTGTGTGTTCCCAGGGAGTGATAAGGAAGCCTGGCTGTATAAGTCACAGAGCTCTCCCGTGGTGAGCAGTAGGGCTGCGGAGGTTTCTTTACAGCGCTCGAGACGGCTGTCTGGGCTCCAGTGCTCTCTCTCTCTCTCCGCCCTGTTAAGACTGTGGGATCGTGAGCTGGTCTCCTAGACAGCGGCAGTGTTTTGGTCTCTCCTAATGTGGTCTTTAAAACAAAGCTCAGAATCTGGTACTTAAGCTATTTCGGTTGCCTTGATGGTTATGACCGTTGCTGGGTTTACCCGCACTGAGGCGGTCGTTTAGAATCCCGACCGTCCTTCGGGGGGCGATCTGAACCTAAACCTCTGAACCACGACCCTCCTCTCCTCCTCAGGTCCTGACCGCTTCAACGACAACATCGAGGACATGATTGGTTACCGGCCCCTGCCCGCCTTCAAGCTGTGTTGGCGGTACCTGACCCCTGCTGTGTGCACAGTGAGTGACCTTTGACCCCCTTCCTGAGCTCAGTGGGGGGGGATGCGCCCTGCTGTGACCCACCGCTTCACTTCAGTGGAGGGATGTTTACCTCCAGGGGACTGACCGCTCAGTAAAAGATGTGGTATGCAGCGGAGTGCAGTTTAGGCCAAGGAGAACACCCATGTGATATGTGTTGGTTATACTTGGTGTTAACTCCCCCTGTCTCCCTCTCAATCTTACTCACGCTCGATCTCGCTCTCTCTTTGGCTCTGTTGTTTTTCTCTCTCTCTCTTCCTCACTCGCTATGGCTCTCTTCCTTACTCTCTCTCTCTCTTCCTCACTCTCTCTCTTCCTTTCTCTCTCTCTTCCTCACCTTCTCTCTTCCTCACTCTCTCTCTTCCTCGCCCTCTCTCTTCCTCTCTCTCTCTCTCTCTCTCTCTCTCTCTCTCTCTTCCTCACCCTCTCTCTCTCCGGCTGCCTCTAGGGGACGTTTGTGTTCTCCCTGGTGCGCTGGTCTCCCCTCACCCTGGGGAAGGGTCTGGCCGCCCCCGGCTGGGCCACAGGTCTGGGCTGGCTCCTCACCTTCTCCTCCGTGTCCCTGCTGCCCCTCTGGGCTCTCTACGCCCTGGCCACCACCCCCGGTACACTGGCCCAGGTCAGTGCCCCACCAGTACCGCCCCTCGCTCTCATTCTGCGAGTTCCAGGCTGTATATTCAGAAGAATGATTGGTGTGGCCGTGTTTCCTCAACTTTCTGCATGATCGGGGTAACCGAATGTGTCCTAGGATGCTAGTACCCTATCTTGTGCGCTCGGCCCTACCTCCAGCAAACCAACATCAGATACTGTCCTTCAGGTGGTTCAACCCTAACCCTAACCTTAACCTCTCCATGGGCCTGCAGCGCATCAAGCACCTGTGCCAGCCCGCTGAAGACTCCCCCCTGGCCCACAGGAACCTCCCTTTCCCCTTCGACCCCAGCATAGCGCTCACCGCACACAAACCCAAGGAGCCAATCCCAGATGTCATCTAGAGACCGTCAACGTTCCCCCCCCCCTGGCCGGGGATTAGCCAATGATCCCGTCTCCTGGCTGCCACCCACCAATCAGATGGGAGCGGGTGGATCTGCATCGAGGGGTGTCCAGGGGTTGTTTCCAGGGAGATCTCAGGGCAGGGCATCCCTGGATGGACGATATGGAGATCTTGACTGTGATGGTGTTCACACAAGCTCTCTGGCACTGAATACCTGCACGGGTATATTCCAACTGTAGTTCTGAAGCACTAGAGGACTGCTATATGCTGTAGAGAAGAAGGGATGAGGAGGGAGGAGAAGAGTCGAGGGATGCAGGCAGGACAATCATAGCAGCAGACAGTATGTTGTTATTTTCTTACTCCTGTTTTTTTTCTTCTACTTCTAGGTAAATGGCACTGAACTTAAATAGAGAATCCGAGAATATGATGTGCTCTTCTATTTAGGACTGCCTTGTTTTTTAAGGAGAGAAGCAACAATTTAACACGTAAGAAAAGTTATAAATCTAAGTGAATTCATCATTGCCATGCTGACTTGGGTGTACATGTAAGACTCTGCTATGCACATGTTTTCAATTGTGCGTATTCATACAGTATGACATCAACCGGCTTATGACAAGTGACTACAGTCGTTTCTGTTTACAAAGCGTTATGGTGTGTAAAGATTTGAACATGTTCCCTTTTCAACTTTCTCATAAACATCTCAAAGTTTGAGTTTGAGCATTTCCGCATTTCATATACAGTGTGTGTGAGTGCGACACACGCACTGTGTGTGTGTGTGTGTACTGTGGGTGTGTACGTGCGTGTTCCCCCACAGACAGCCCTGTTGCGGTGGCGTCGGTAGGTAACCTTTGACCCAGGGGAACAGACTCTGGCCTGGGCTTGCCTGCCTCTGGGTACCACAGCAACCGGTGACAAGGGTGCCCTGGCACCAAAACAAAACACGAGGCAGACAGACGGGAGCGGATCGTTCTGCACAGGATGTTCCCAAACCCGCCATCCATCCAAGAAACAAATGTTATTGTCATCCATAATAATTCCTTGTTATCATCCAAAGATTGTTTTTCACCCCTGCGGGTATTAGTGGTTCATTATGCATGAGGGGGAGAGCGACAGTGAGGAGGGAGGGAGAGAGGGAGGGAGAGAACGGGACAGCGTGCGAGCACAAGAGTGAGTCACGGAGATGAAGAGAGTGCTGGGGGGAATACTGACACCACCACTTAGCCAACTGGTTATGTAAAAGGCTCCTGTGTCAATTAGCTGTATTGGATTCCCTAGGCCAGCGAGCGTGGATCTGGGTTGGGGTTAGCAGCACGTGGCTTCGCACGCCCGTCGTGCTTACTATGGGATGGCACGTGGGATCTTACCCTGTGCGATTGTGCATAGCTTTGTGTGTGTGTGTTCGTTGAGGGGGTGGTGGTTTATACCCATATGGTTCACTGGCATACTTCTCTGTTTCAGATGATCAGGATTATAGATGATCCAGTGTGTGTGTGTGTGTGTGTGAGGGAGGGAGGGAAACATTGGGGGATATGTGCCAGAGCTTGTGTGTCTGTGTGTGTGTATGCTCGTATTCATGCGTGCATGTTTGTGAATGTTTTCTAAATCCCATCCTACATCTCATTGCATTTTATCCCACATCTTCAATCTGCGCTTACTTCTGTAAATACCGATGATCTAACTTCTAGTATACAGTGAGGGGGCATTTCAGTTTTTTTTGCATGACCTAGTATCCTTTCTGAGGGCTCTGTCTTTCTATCTAAGTGCATCAATGTATTTCATTTTTTGAACAAGACACAAAACATAACCTCTTTACCATTATCCTTCTGTACTCACACACACACACACACACACACGGTCAGTGTCTCCTAACTGCTCCCACCATGGTCGTTCCACTCATCACCGGTTCTTCCCCTCAGACTGAACCCAACACCAGTGTCTCTCCACAGCCTCCATCCTGGAGCCTCTCACATCACACTGTCCTGAACACACACCCTGCAGACCAGGGTCAGCTATAGTACCCCCGCGCCGCCCCCCCCCCTCCCCGCCCCCCCACCCCCCTCCTCCAAAACACACACACATGCTGTATAAACACACGTACTGTGCGTCCACACACACAGACATAATGTAAATTTCACACACTGCTCGCACACAGAGCGAAGTGTATCGCCGGAACATACTGTATGTGGACTGAGCAGTCTGCTGTGGAGTGGAAGTGTCTCGCTGAGTTAAGGGCTGACGGTTTGGTGAGAGAAAGAAGTGCGGGGGGGGGGTGTCAGGGTAGAGCTCCTTACCTCTGTTGCATAACCCTGGTTGTTTTGGACATCACTTGGCCTGGTTACCGGATATACTCCCCAGGGGTTTACCTCAACAAGTGTGTGTGTTCCATTGACCTGCCCCTTCAGGCTGCACGCTTTGTTTTCCAACGAGGTGACAAGGGAGGGCGTGCTTCCCCGCCCTGCAAACGGCCACTCTCGGATTGGGCCGCTCCATTCGCGGTGTGACGGGGGGAGGAGTCGGCATCGGGTGTGTGGCTCAGACCATTTCGGGCGCGAGGTTGGAGAAGAGGCTTATGATTGTCAGCACATGGTGTCCTGCCCGCTCTCCCTCTCCCAGCGTAGTGCGCCACATAAACTGTCACGTAGAGCTGGATTAGTCCCCAGCACGGCACCGTCGTGGAGGTGGATGCACTCCCACTCTGCCTCCAAATGCTACGTGTGTCGTTGAGTCTGAGTTGGGGAGGAGGTTTCTCGCTCGTCTATGTGCCTGTCGCTGAGTCTTGGCAGTTGATGGGCCCCAGGAGGGTGTTTACATCAGTGAGTCAGCATCAGCAAACAAACCCAGTGCGAGGACACGAAGGAATCGATGCGCTATGAAATACCCAGATGGCACGACAGACGAGGGAGGTGGGGGAAGCTGGGAGAGAGGGGGGAGGGTTGGTCAGCCTGGCATGTCTGCTTCCTCCCTTGAAAGCACGAGAATAACTTTTCCTGGCACTCGCGCGCTTCCATGAAAACCCAATAAAATTGGGGAAAAGTGACAACAGCCCTAGAGTCTTGTTCTCCTTCATCTTCCATAGATGCAGCCCTGAACCTGTCCCACACCTCCAGCGGTGCACTCCTCTGCATTTCCTGTAACATGCCTGGTTATGTGACTCTCTTTCCCCGTCACTGGCACTCACATACAGTCAAGAAACGGTGAGCTCTATTCTGGAAATGCTATAAATTATCAATTTCTCCACAATTGTAGAACTCTGCAGACAGACACTCTCTGGGCACTTCATAGTTCGGTCTTAAATAATTGAATCCA
Source organism: Thaleichthys pacificus (assembly GCA_023658055.1). Taxonomy (NCBI): domain Eukaryota; kingdom Metazoa; phylum Chordata; class Actinopteri; order Osmeriformes; family Osmeridae; genus Thaleichthys; species Thaleichthys pacificus. Next base: position 9,705,419 of record CM042873.1, read on the forward strand.
ACTCCCATCCAACTTAAAATAAGCGACACGTGTTTAATAAAACCGTTATTTAAATGTTGGGATGATTCTTACTCGAGCCATAGAGCAGTGCCTGTGTGAGTGCTTGTTGTTGTTGATGTTGTGGTGGCTAGGATCATTATGTCACGGTTGAATGACATGACCTGCAATAGTCCCACAGTGCCGAGTGAATGCCAAGCTCTGGCACTCAATGGTCGGTTTTCTGTGAACTGAGTAGCCGCGGGGGCTATTGCATGGCGCTGGGTATCAATAGAGCCGTACGCTTTTTTTCCGTCTCTGTCTCACCAAAACAGGAGCATATTTTTATGTCATACTGAATAAAAATGTGCCTCCTCTCTGGCGCGCGCGCGCACACTCACGGGCTGCATGCACGCGCTGCCACAGCATCCTCTTCACTTGCTGTCAAAACACAGACGGTTCCAAGAAGCTTTGTAGGATGAAGTAGTGGATGAATTCTGGTCTCCTCTCAAGTTACCTCTCCTCTTTGCGTCTCGGCGCCGGGATAGGACCATGGACTTCAGTTGAGTGGGCGAAGAGATTAGGAAACCTAATCTCTTCACTTGACTTATTGGCTTTGATTTCGGCAGACACGAGACCGCAGTGTAAGAGAAAGAGAGAGAGAGTTAGAGAGAGAGAGAGAGAGAGAGAGAGAGAGAGAGAGAGAGAGAGAGAGAGAGAGAGAGAGAGAGAGAGAGCAGGGGGTGGAGTGGCGACTGAGCGCAAAGGGGCCGGACTTTTTCTCTGTGGTGCTATTAAGAGGAAACTTTGTGTTTTGTTCTCCAAGTTCAGCTCAGTGCTCTAGCCTATAGTGTTCTCTTGTCTGCAATTCTCGCTCTTTATCTTCTCCGGTTCTTGCATTTTCCGGTGGGTTTTAATACTTGGGTGTGGACGCCGAGACGATGCGCTGTCAAACAGGACCTGTTCTCAAAGTTTTCATAACTCGCTCTACCTTCCCATGGTAGTTTTAGTCGGAATATAAATGCTTGACAGTGCAAGACTCGTGTTGGGTTAAAGATAACCCGCTTCTTTTGTGCTTTCACTGTGGTCATGATGGGGTTTCGGATTCTTTTGCTGTGCGTTTTGGAGTTGAACGTAGCCAATGCTGTACTTGCCGCGGGTCTCTTTTCTTTTGGAGCCCTCGGTCCACCTGCAAACGACTCGCTTCTCACACCTGCCCGACGGAAAGAGGGTGTCGTGCGAACAATTGACCGGATTTACCATGGGGGTGGGAAAGTTGGTTACCTTGTGTACATGGACGGAAGAAGATTTCAATTGGACATGGAGAGAGATGAGTCAGTCTTATTGCATCAATTTAATCCTAAATATGTGATAGCACTGATGGGGGACGGTGAGGCTTCTGCGCCTCTACATCGGGAATGTGTTTACCGTGGGACTGTGGACTCCAACCCCGAATCCCTGGCCGTTTTTAGCCTCTGTGGTGGGGGTCTGGAGGGCTTTTTTGCAGTAAAACATGCGCGTTACACCATCACGCCACTCATCAGAGCGAAGGGACATGAAAATGACGTGCGTGTGATGGAGGACAAGGACGCAGACAGCGCGCTCCACTTATTCACGAAGGAGAGCTTCAGCTTTGAAGCCATGCCAGTGCGCGAAAGCTGCGGGACGCGGGAAGGGCGCGAACACAGGGATGCTTCTGGGAAACGGCGACGTAAGGGACGGGGGAATGGAAAACGGGACCGCAGCGGCCTCGCCATTGAGGGTGAAGCCCACAATTTAGCCCATGGACGGAAATGGTGGACGCGGTTTGCCAAACCGGCTTCACCAAACTTAGGTAACCGGCGCAAGAGGTCAGTGTCCCGCGCCAGACATGTGGAACTCCTCCTAGTCGCGGACGAATCCATGGCCAAGAAATATGGCAAGGACCTGCATCATTATCTATTAACATTGGCCTCCATCGCCTCCAAGCTGTACGGTCACGCCAGCATCGAAAACCCTATCCGGCTCACCGTGGTGAAGGTGGCCACGGTAACGGAGAAAGAGAAGGGTCTGGAGGTGTCCAAGAACGCGGCCGCCACTCTCAAGAGCTTCTGCAAGTGGCAGAATCAGCAAAACCCGCTCGATGACGACCACCAGCAGCACCACGATGCCGCCATCCTCTTCACCAGGCAGGTAAACAAACAACGCCATGACCGGAGCGCTGCTCATATCCATCTCTCACCTGGTAGACTCACGCACGGGGGAACCGGGTCCGTTTCTCCCACGCACCGGACAAGAGTGCATAACGCTGTGGTGTTATGCCAAGTATGACATCAGTGTTCATTTTTAGTTCTTAAGAGCAGGCTTGAGCCTGGTTATTACATGTTTTCCAGTGCAGGTGCGCAATTTAAATTTCGAGACCGTGAGGCTGCCTTGTGCTTTTTTGTCTCTCGTTCTCTCGATCTTTCTCTCTGCCTCTAAAACGCCATCTGTGTTTGTGTGGGTGCTTGCGCGTGTTCCTAACACGCATAAAACAGTATTTCCTGAGCTTGTGTTTTTCTGGGCAGCCTCCTCTATCTCGCTCCCCCCCTCCCAGTCCCTTGACAACTAAGTCTGGAGTCAATGTGATCTCTCTCGCGCCGGCGCCGTGCACGCACATTCCTCTCAGGGTTGCAGGATGTAGTCGAAATCAGCTGCTGGTTTAGAATATTTTCTCAGCCAGAAGCCATACAGGGAGCCAGAACTTTTCCCTCCCCGCCCCTATCCCTCTCTCCTCCACATTTTTGCCGAATGACTTTTCCAGCCTATGTCAGCTGGGATGGAGCTGTCATAAAAACAAATATGTCCACCCTGTGAAAAGCTCTCGGTTTACCTAGACCACGCTCATCCAGTCTGCCTTGTCTCTTCCCTCGTACAGAAAGCCGCAACTGCAGCAACAAAGCCTCGCGCATTCTCCACTCCCTCTGGTGTGGTTTTTTGGCGGTTGGCCTTGGTCGACGTGTCAGATGTCTTGCCTTGGGTTGCGGCGGGTGAAAGTCATGCAAGGTCTTGTCTTAAAGGAGATTAGGCCAACATCCTACCAGGGTTATTAACGGAGGTTGGTGTATGTGTGTGTGTTTGTGTGTGTGTGGAGAGGGGGGGGGGGGGTTATTCCTTGTTTGTAGGTGGGTGGGGGTGACATACTCCTTGCATTGCTGACATCTCGGCGTCCAGCGTGTCAGCTTAGCGCCGCTCATGCATACCTGAGGCGGGCAGAGGACTCCAGACTGGCACAGCTCCTCCGTGCCAACGTCTCGGTAACTCACCGCGGCCGAGGCCCTTCTTGGCAGCCTCGACCCTTCCTTTCCACCTGCAGGGGGTTAGGTCGGGCACAGTTTGGCAGCGGCCCGCACGCACCACCGAGGGCCTGACGCAGTGTTTACCACACCCGCGGAACGTGTTACGGAGCGTATCCAGCCAGGTAGGCGAGAGGTCGGTGACTAACCACCCCCCCCCCCCCCCGTCCTCACCCCCGGGGTGGAACGCGGAGTGCGGAGCCAGCGCTCCTTTCAGCTCCCCATCTCGTCCATCATTGACATGAGACAGGTCCCCTCCCATAGCGTCCTGCTCTGTACCATCCAGAAAAACAAGCGCTGTGTGAATGCTCATCCAATCCCTCAACATGAACCACCATTGTGGGCAACTTTCTCCCAGAGAGTCAGACCGGCCATTGTTTGAGGGAGGGGAGAGGGCAACAGAGTTTCAGGGGAACTCGGTTCTTTGTGGTCGGGTCCAATTAAGCAGGCAGCTCCGACACCCCCGGGCCCCGGACGAGATGACCCGTATGCCGTTGTCACCAGGCTCTGTGCATACCACACCACGGCAGAACAACGGCTACATTGAGCCCGTGGTCGTATGTTGGTGTGTGCGCGGGAGTGTGTGTGTGTGTGATCATTAGATGTTACGTCACAGGAGTGTCCGGACGCATGGCTGCTCTCTGTGTTGCGGACAAAGCCTTACTGTAGAGAGAGAGAGAGAGAGAGAGAGAGGTTCTCCTCTGTCAGAGAGAGAGAGAGAGGAGTTCTCCTCTGTCAGAGAGAGAGAGAGAGAGAGAGAGAGGGAGAGGGAGAGAGAGGAGTTCTCCTCTGTCAGAGAGAGAGAGAGAGAGAGAGAGAGAGAGAGAGAGGAGTTCTCCTCTGTCAGAGAGAGAGAGAGGGGAGGGGGGGTGACAGTACACACAGACAGAACGCAGGAGGGAAAGGGACCAAATGATCCCAGTTTTTATTAGGATATCAAGAACCGGCAGTTTTGTTTTCCTTCACAAAGCCAAACTGAGAAAGCTTCTTAAATGTAATAGGCAGATAACCGATTCTCTGAAAGATACCCCCTCGCCGGGGCTACTCTAAATCCAAGACAAAATTGCAATTTTGTGGAGAGTGCCTGTCTCTTATGAGCTGGCTTTGTGGTCAAGAACTCCATACCCTCGGTTAGAGTCTTTGGAACAAGTCCATTAACTCCACTTAGCAAGGTCAAAGGCATGAAACGTACCTAACAAGGCTCTTCCTGTATTGAAGGATTCGGACCGAAAGGAACACTGTCTTCTACAACAAGCGCCTTGTCTGTAGATCTCGTGGCCTTCGTTGACACTGCCAGGGGTGTTGTAGGTGCAGGAGGAGGGGCCAACACGTGAGCGCGCGTGTGTGTTTTGGGAGACGGGAGTGTGTCCGATGTGCTGCACTATGCTTGTCTCTCTGCTCCTCTCCTTTGCCTCGCTCTCAAGTTTGTTAGGAGAGTGTACGTGTGAGAGAGATGTGTGTTTTAGGTCTTCTTGTTTGTCTGCGGTGTGTGGTAAATGTGTGTGTGTGTGTGTGTGTTTGTGTGTGTGTGCGATACCCTACCCTCTCTCTTCCGGCTGTCTCTGTTTGTTATGACAGACCTCTGCGTTTCACACATTCTATATTTCATCCCACTACATTGACAGCCTGCAGGAATCTCTCGGATGTGACTTTCAGCCAATGAGGCCCAAGGGACATGCTGGAAACAGCCCCTAACCTAACCACTGCTGCTCGGCAACAGCATGTGATAGGCCATCGCCAAAAGTTCACTTGATCACAAGACAAGAGTGACTGTACATGGTGTGACAGTATTCACGTGTGAATGTTTGGGTGTCTGCAGATTTCAGTGTAGGCTGAGTCTGTCATTGCCATGGATGTCAGGAGGTTTATACATTGTAGAGGTACTGAATCAACCTGACCAGGAGTCACTCTTAGCTGTGTGGACCTGTCAATCATGTCACACAGGCTCGCCATTGGCTAATATCTGGTTACACTGTCTTTTGATTGACAGCTTGTTGTGTGGAGTCTGTCTCGCTGTTTTCCATTATTATATGAGAGAGTTCAGGTCAAACCACAGAGGTTGCCTCCCAAAGGGGGATGTGGAGAATGTGTGTGTGTGTTTGTGTGTGTGGTGTGTGTGTATATACATGTATGAGTGTGTGATTGACACAAGACTTTACTCAGAGTGGCAGCATGTTTTTCTTACTCATTGAAGGTGTGTTCCCATGTTTGACCCAAACTAAGACACACACACACACACAGTCTGCACCTCTGATCGTCCCCTGACCTACATACTTCGCCACCTGTTCTCATGTTGTTTCTCCAAAATATTTCTAGACCTCCCTGTTCCCTCCATTCTTTCCTCCACTCCTTTCATTTCCTCCATCTCTCCCCCGGTGTCTGATTCCATAACTTATTTCTCTTTCCTTCTCCCTCCCTCCTGCCACCCCTTCTTCTCCCTCCCTCCTTCCCTCCCTCCCTCCCTCCCTCCCATCCTCTCTGGCTCCCCCTTTCATACATCTGTGAAAGGTCTCAAAATGAAAACAAGTCTGTCCAGCTGAGAAAGAGAGAGAGAGAGAGAGAGAGAGAGAGAGAGAGAGAGAGAGAGAGAGAGAGAGAGAGACCAGACGTTGACCAACCTCTCTGAAAGAGTGAGAGGTGCAGGAATAGAGATAGATAGACAAAGGGGAAAGAGCCAAATAATGAAAACCTACAGAGTAGAACACCCAACCAGGCGTGTGTGGTGTGGTTCAGGGTTTCCGAATGCCTGAAGCCTTTTCACCCCATCATTGGCACAAGCAGAAAGTAGCAGGGGCTCCACAATGCACCCAGACAAAAATCATTTGACAGTTTGGTATTTGCCTTTCTCTTTGTCTTGATGGTGTCAGCCCCACACTAACTGGCCTGCACTGGGCTTCCTCTCCTCTGCTGTCTAGTGTGTGAGAGGTTTCCCTCCTATTGGGTCATGGGTTTGAGGCCCAGAACAGAGACGGGTTTGTTCCTAAAGTGTTCCGACTGGGACGAGTGAAAACACACAGTCCAGAGAGACTCACACACAGCCCAGAGAGACTCACACAGTCCAGAGAGACTCACACAGCCCAGAGAGACTCTCACACACCCCAGAGAGACTCACACAGCCCAGAGAGACTCACACAGCCCAGAGAGACTCACACAGCCCAGAGAGACTCACACACAGCCCAGAGAGACTCACACAGTCCAGAGAGACTCACACAGCCCAGAGAGACTCACACAGCCCAGAGAGACTCACACAGCCCAGAGAGACTCACACACACACCCCAGCGGGCCTGTCAGCATCACTTAACATGAGGATTCATCCTGTCCCCAGGGTGTGTGTACTGGAGACCAAGTGTGCACATGTGCGTGTGTATGAGACTAAGCGGGCACTTGTGTGTGTGTGTGATCCCGCAGAGACACAGCCTGTGATTGACTGATTGATTCCTGTGTGGAGCCGGCCAGTTGGGGACCCCCAGGGGCCCATGTGTATGGATCTGTGTGGGAGTTGGCGCATGGATCAATACACACAACCCTCTGTAACCCTGACCAAAAGGGGGAGGGGGAGAGAGAGATCGAGAGGCGAGAAAGAGAGAGAGACAGAGAGAGAGAGAGAGAGAGAGAGAGAGAGAGAGAGAGAGAGAGAGAGAGAGAGAGAGAGAGACAGAGAGAGAGAAAGCATATTCGAGGAAATGAGAGGAGAAGACATTTGAGAATGCCAAAGAATGCTTTGTGTCTGTGTGTGTGTGTGTGTGCCCTGCCAAGTAACTCATGTTTGAATACACCTCCGCAGGACCTATGTGGGCACCACTCGTGTGACACACTGGGCATGGCCGATGTTGGCACCATCTGCTCGCCAGAGAGGAGCTGCGCTGTCATAGAGGACGACGGCCTCCACGCTGCCTTCACCGTGGCACACGAGATTGGTGGGCACACATCCTACACCTCGCTCACACCCACAAACGCCCTCGCTTTCTTCCTACACACATACAGACAAGCGTACGTACTGTACATACATACATTTGAACTTTACCACGCAAAAAACACCGCACCACACATCATTTCTCAGTCTCCCTCTCAAACACACACACACACACACACACTCAAACACACACCTTCATAGCCTGTCCCTCCGCCCCCAGGTCACTTGCTGGGCCTCTCCCATGACGACTCCAAGTTCTGTGAGGAGCGCTTCGGCGCCAGCGGAGACAAGCGCCTCATGTCGTCCATCTTGACGTCCATCGACGCGTCCAAGCCCTGGAGCCGCTGCACCTCCTCCACCATCACCGACTTCTTCGACGACGGCAACGGTACGCAGGGAGGAGAGGGATGGAAGGAGGGGTGCAGGAGGAGCGAAGAGGACGGCGTTGTTTGGAGTGCTTGGAGGGGGGAGGGGGGAGGGGGGTGATGTTGAGTGATTTGTTGTTTGAGTGTTTTCAAGTTCAGGTTGCTGTAGATGTCAGGTTAAATGAGACCTAATATGTCTGGTTCGTATAAGTTATCTGTGACTGTTTACATAGCGACTGTTTCTTCATCCACTGAAGAATACTAGCTTGATTTTGTAGCTCTGGCAGCAGTCCATGCTAGCTGTCAGTGTTGTGTCTCTGTCACCTAAGTGACAGACTGAGAGTTCTGCTAGGCTGACAGAGCGTGATAAAGTACTTTACCAGACAGCACCCAACACTGTATATCAGGGTGAACCATATACTCTGGTCTGTGAATAAAACAAGTTATCTCTTTCTGACTTTTCTGTCTTTTCATCACTCTCCATCATTCCTCTTTTCTTTCTCGATCTGTCGCTCTCTCTCTCAATCCTCTGACCCTTCCATACTTCCACTCTCTCTTTTTCTTTCACTCTCTCTCTCTCTTTCATCTGACCCTCCCATACTCACCCACCCACCCTCTCTCTCCATCCATCCCTCTATCCCCTCCGTTCCCTCCGTAGCCGAGTGTCTACTGGACTCTCCTCGCCAGCCTCTGCTGGGCCCGGAGGAGCTGCCGGGCCAGAGCTACGACGCCGTGCGTCAGTGTCGGCTGGCCTTCGGCCCGGAGTACACGGTGTGCCCGGGCATGGACGTGTGCGCCCGCCTGTGGTGCGCCGTGATCCGCCAGGGCCAGATGGTGTGCCTGACCAAGAAGCTGCCAGCCGTGGAGGGCACCCCTTGTGGCAAGGGCCGCATCTGCCTCCAGGGCAAGTGTGTGGACAAGACCCGCAAGAAACACTATTCGGTAAGATCAGGGGGAGGATGGAGAGAGAGGGCTGAGGGGGAAAGAGATGGATGTGAGGAGAAGTGGATGGAGATGGTCCAACCGAGGGTGGGGAAAGGATGGGGTGAACAAGGAAGAATGTTTTCTGTCTGGAAACGATGGAGTAGGTAGAGAGAGAGAGAGAGAGAGAGAGAGAGAGAGAGAGAGAGAGAGAGAGAGAGAGAGAGAGAGAGAGAGAGAGAATGAATCTCTGGATTTATTTAGTATTGAATTGTGCGGTTTATTATTGTCATTCTTGATTCATGTTGTGTTTTGCTGGCCTTGACTGAACTGAGCTGAATTCAATTTAGCGCTAATGTGTTGATGAAATTACGTGTGTCTGGATATATTTTTGGTTTGGCAGGTTGTCAACGACCTGTTTGTCAGACAGAGAGAAGAATTTTGTCACTGTGTGTTGCGTGTGTGTGTGTCACATGACATAATAAAGTAAAGCAGTGTTCTCTTGGCAGACAAGTCAATGTCCAGCATCCTATTTATCTCTGTCTTCACTTAAATTTGGGGTTTTTATCACCAACTTTGTGTGAAAGTCTTAGATTTGTTTTATTATCACTTCAATGAGGGATTATATGATTAACAATTGAATCTTTGTCAACAGAAACAAAAATAGCTACTGAGGATGACTAAAACTGTTTAAAACTCGTTTAGGCGTACTGATGTTTGTCCTGGCCAGTGTATCCTGGTCTGACTCCCTGTGCTCTGGGCTATAATGTGAGCTAACATCAGCAGCTAGCATGTGAATTAGCTTTAGCAGCTAGCTGCCTGCAGGGGATTCTCTATCTGAGCAGGCTCATGTGCCTCTGAACACGACCCGTATGACTTTCATGGTTGTCACAGTGCTGCTGCCGCCCTCCCCAGGCCGTTGTCAATTTCCCCCCTGTTTGATTTCTCCCTTCGTTCACGTGGCTTGGCAGACCGCCAAGCGGACTTCTAACATGCTCGATAAGTAACTCTAATAGCCCTCTCTTATCTTCCCCCCTTTCTCTCTCCCCCTCTCCCCCTCTCCCCACTCGTCCCCCTCTTTTCATCCACCTTTCCCCTCTGATCTTTCCCCACGCTCTCATATCTTCCTCTCTCCCTCTTTCATCTTCCCTCCCTTCCCTTCCCTTCCTCCTCTCCCCCCTCAGGCGTCGAACCACGGCAGCTGGAGTTCCTGGGGGTCATGGGGCGCGTGCTCGCGGTCCTGTGGAGGGGGGGTGCAGTTTGCCCAGCGTCTGTGTAACAACCCCCCGCCCAGGAACAACGGGCGCTACTGCACCGGCAAGAGGGCCATCTACAGGTCCTGCAGTGTCACACCCTGCCCTGTCTCTGGTGAGTCCTGCTTCTGACAGACCAGACCTGCTCACACACACACACACACACTATCACAAACACACACACTAATACACACCCAAAGACAAACGCAAAAACAGTCTGACGACACATTCGTAAAACAACACTGTTAATCCCAAAACAAACAAGGAAGGTGCTGAATAATTTGTGTCCATTCGTATCCCCTGTGTGGTGGAACTGTCCTGCAGCTAAGAGTTTCCGTCAGGAGCAGTGCGAGGTACGGAACGGCCCCCAGACAGACCCTAAGGGGGTGAAGACCTTCGTGGAGTGGAGCCCCAAGTACGCCGGGGTGCTGCCCAAAGACGTGTGCAAGCTGACCTGCCGCGCCAAGGGCACCGGCTACTACGTGGTGTTCTCTCAGAGGGTGAGAATGACGATGATGATGATGATGATAATGATGATGATGAATATGATACTGTGATGATGATAATGATAACAAGGGCGATAATGATGGATACAATACTGATGGTAATGACAACAAGGGTGATAATGATGGATACGATACTGATGATAATGACAACAAGGGTGATAATGATGGATACAATACTGATGATAATGACAACAAGGGTGATAATGATGGATACGATACTGATGATAATGACAACAAGGGCGATAACGATGGATACGATACTGATGATAATGACAACAAGGGCGATAATGATGGCTACGATACTGATGATGACGATAACAAGGATGAGGATGAGGATGATAGCGAGGGCAACCAATGATAGACAACAATGATAATAATGACAATGATGACAGTGATGACGATGACACGAATGACGACGACAACCGTGACGACATTTGCCCCCCCCCCTCCCTAGGTGACAGACGGGACGGAGTGCCGTCCGTCCAGCAGCTCAGGTGTGTGTGAGGGGGAAGTGTGTCCGCACGGGCTGCGACGGCATCATCGGCTCCAAGCTGCAGTTCGACAAGTGCGGCATCTGCGGAGGGGACAGCCTGGGCTGCGTCCGGGTGGTGGGCAACTTCACCAAGAAAAGGTGGGTCCACGCAAACGCGCTCCGCGTCGCTCGATTCGAAATCCGTACGTGATTCGGACGTGACGGAGCCGTTGGACGTTGCCTGACCAGTTATCGTTTGAAGTGGTTGTGCGTGAGGGCTGACGATACGATCTCTCTCTTTTTCTCTTTCTGTCCATCCATCTCCTTCCCCTGCAGTAAGGGCTACACGGATGTGGTGAAAATCCCGGTCGGTTCCACCCACATCAAGGTCCGCCAGCACAAAGCCAAGGACCAGCAGCGCTACACTGCCTACCTGGCCCTGCGCAAGCCCGGGTCAGACTACCTCCTCAACGGCAAGTTCATGATCTCCACCTCCGAGACCATCATCCCCCTCAACGGCTCCGTCCTCAACTACAGCGGCTGGAGCCAGAGGGACGAGTGGCTCCACAGCATGGGCCCCGGGGCCCTCTGCGAGGCCCTGGTGGTCCAGATCCTGGCCACCGATGCCAAGAAGCCCTTGGACGTACGTTACAGCTTCTTCATGCCCCGCCGGACACCCCCTGCCCCCCCGCCCGCGCCCGCCCGCTCCACGGCCCAAGTTACCAGCACCACTGTGTCTACCATCCCCAGGAGCAGCACCACCACCACCACTACCACCAACGCCCTGCTGGATCTGAGCCCCATGGGCCCCGGCCCCTCCACACCGGCCCCGGGGCCTCAGTGGGTGATGGGCCCCTGGATGAGCTGCTCCAGGACTTGTGACACGGGCTGGCAGAGCCGCACGGTGCAGTGTAAGGACCCACAGGGCAAGCTGGCCAAGGGCTGCCCGCTAGGCGCCCGCCCCTCCGCCTTCAAACACTGCCTGGTGAAAAAGTGCTGAGGTGACGGGGACCCACGAAAGTGTGGGTGAGGGGGCACACACACACACGGAGACTGGCACCAGCCACAGACAACACCCCCTCCCAACTTCCAGTAAACCTTGAGTGTGTATGTGTGTTTCCGCTCCATGTATTGTGTGTCTCGTAGTCTACTGTTCCATGTTTTGGGGTTCATTGTGACAGCCTGGCTTGTGTGTGGTCCTGTGTGTGTGGACTCCTGAACATGGATTCCTCTCATCCAGCTCTCTGAACCCCACCCAGCCCCCTCTGCCCCTCCGCCCTCTCCTATCTCCACCGCATTCAATTTGTCAATTCATCTACAGACCAGGAAGTGGACAGGGAGCACAGCCACGACTGGAGACCAGGGATTGGACCGTACTGCCACTCAACCAATAGAAGAAGGACGGTGCTATGATGTCAGAGCAGGGACAGAGAGAGAGACACAGGGGCTCAACAGAGGCCTCCTAGAGACTGACTGCTCCTCTCAAACTGCCAGGCATGGATGACTATGGACTACAGAAACCACAGAGCTCACTGTCCTGAGCCTGACCAGGACAATGACATGGGATTACATGTTTGGGGCTAAGCTTGACACTTGATAGTAGTATGTGTGTGGTTGTCGATGCGTGCATGTGTGTGTGTGTGTGTGTGTGTGTGTGTGTGTGTGTGTGTGTGTGTGTGTGTGTGTGTGTGTGTGTGTGTGTGTGTGTGTGTGTGGATGACTATACCTTACATGCGGTGTGAACCATTAGTGTTTTGGTCTTCTGTATCCTGACGGTTCTCTGGCCTCAGTTCCAGTTGTGTCAGTATGTGGATACAAGGGGGTGGTCACCATTTGGTCACTGTGTTTCTTAGCCTCTATATTGTCTGTGTGTCCGTTTGTCTGTTTAGGAACAACGCTTATCCTCGCTAGTATGACAATGTGTGCCCTGGATACTCGCAAAACCAGCAAGAGGGAAACTAGACCAGACATACCTGTCCAGATACAGCTCTCACTCTCTTTCTTCCTCTCTCTCTCTCTCTCTCTCTCTCTCTCTCTCTCTCTCTACTGTATCACCCAATTAAAAAATTCCTAGAGAAAACCAATAGTCAATAACAGCAAGAGGACATCTGACCACATAAACAGTCAAACCTCGTAACAATTCACCCTTACAAAGACACACACACACACATCAGATACACAATGTAGACACAGGTCCAAGTAGCTTGGGACTGTTTCATTTTTTAAATATAGATATTGCATAGAACACCTGATATACTACATATATTCACAATCAAATGGAAATAAAGAGCACACAATCATTCACGCCCCGCACACAATACACGGTCCTAATAGCCAACACGATACTAAATGTGTCTGTAAACATCACTATCTGACTCCTGTCTTGGGAAAAGCCCCTTACGCTGAACGACAGAAACACAGCACTGAACTTGTAATTTATTGTTTGTACAACTGGTATGTGAAAAGAAAACTTGTGATGAGTTTATTTATTATTATGGTAATTTTGTATCATAATGACTATTTAACTAGGAATATGACTGTGCAGAATCATTCCTTTTTAAGAAAATAGTGTTTTTTAGTAATCTACATGAATATATGTACATAAAATCTATATATTTAAAATATGTGTCCAAGTCATTCCTTTGTTCTTGAAGTTTACAATGATTTGACTCATTTAAATCCGCTCTATGCTCACCTTTGACTAGCACATTTATCTTGAATTTAAAGAAAGCCTACTTTTGCATACCAGAACACAAAGCAGAGTTGCAGGTTCCTGATCAGGGAAATGTAACTATGGATGAATACCCTTTCTAGAGCATAGTCACATCTAGAATAGGACTGAAGAGTACTGAACAGGTGAAGTCCATGGGGGGTGATACCCACACTGGAAAAACATCTGTGGTCAGACATCCCCCATTAGCAGGTGGAGCCAGAGAAGCAACCGGTAGGTCTAAGATGGAGTGTATTCATCCAATCATTAGGTCATCCACTTCATCACAGCAACTCAGTAACAGTTTTGAATTTTGCCACCACCTGATCTCTTTAATAAGATAAATACATCAGTCACAGAAATACATGTTAGTGGCATAGATAAGGGTGATGACTATGATTATGATGATAGTGATGATGGTGATGATGATTATAAATACCAATTGTATAATCATCCATTAAATTGTTATGATATATCTCCCGCCAATCAAAGACCACAATGCATATAGCATATTGAATTATCAGTCTAAAATGTCCAGAAACATTTGATATTTCTAAATCATCTTCTTATCAAATCTGCATAGGACCAAACATTAATTCACATTATGTGTAGCTCTGCGACTAATGTAAACACAGGGCGCTCTCAAAGCAACTGTCTCACAAAATACGGTTAAGTAACTCAGGTCAAATACATAGCTCAAATATGATGCTGTACCGCCATCTACTGGCTTTGTTGGCCAGGTCTATCCCAAGGCGGCCTAAACTGAGAAAGCAAACGCAACAGTTGTACGGAATCCTTTCCGTGGCTCGTGGCTGACATCTGCTGGACAACACGTTCTCAAAACTTTTACGTTTTTACGACCTGTTGCACTTTAAGGTGGTCCACCCAGACGTAGGCCTACTCATGACTTTGAAATGAAATTAATTTATGCAGAAAACATTATTTATTAAACCCCGATGTTTGTGTCACACGTTTTTCAAGGCATGACATTGGTTTAAAGTTGGAATTTAATGGTGAAACAATAACTAAAGTCTAGTACAACGAGTTCTGAGTAGATTTCTAGAAAGACCACCTTGTACTTCAAGTTCCGCGTCTTTAGATCTTCATCTCTAAACCATTGATTTTCCACATAATCCCTGAGAAATGCCATGGTGTTCCCAAACTAAATGTAGGCTACTACCGCTTCTTTCTATTCTTACTGGGGGTTTTTTTTACATTCACAAGACCATACCATAAGACTGTTGTTTTAATCATTTTTATGGGGGTGTCACGGACCAATATTCAAACTTATATATTTCACAAATGACGTGGCTGTCACCATTAAATGCCGTGTAATCCGGGAATGATTGTCCTGGGAATATCCAGGGTCACGGAGCTGAACAGAGAGGTGATGCACGGTTTAGGAAATGGACAAAGAGGGGAGGGGGAGAGAAAGGGGAAAGAGGTGCTGCCGACCCAGTGGTTTGTATGGAGAGGGAGTTTGGTTCAGTGGCAGTTCCACCTTAAGAACCCACCGGCCTCTATTCGCTCCGTTTCCCCATTTAGAGCTACGGAAAGCCGCCACGGCGCATTGACAAGATGCGGATAGTTTTCGAGCCCCTGGAGCCCATGGTTGCCATGTCTGACCTGCCATCCCCCGTCTCCACTCTCAGTCACCACATAACCCATGATATCCATACATTACAAATGAGCAACCTAAGTTTATAAAGTGGTTACGTTCGTACAGAATACATAAGACTATTGTAAATTGAGATTTGAGGGAGATGGAGGAGAACGAAGATTTAAGTCCCGCCTACAAAAAGAGAAAAGGTTTTCTCTGCCAGAAGCCTACTACTCCCAATGATTGATTATAATGGCAAGTCTCCAACTGCTGCGTTTTGTTGCGCACGAGATTTCGCCTCTCACAGATCAAAGGTTCTTCAGGAAAGGGGTGGTCCCGAAGAGGAGCATATATAGAGAGCCGGAGTCTGTCTGAATGCAAGGCAAGAGCAGAGCATACTTCACGGGACAGCAGAAAAAACCTGCCCTGAAGTCACCTAAGAAACTAACAACTATTGAGTATTCCAGAGATCCAGAAAGACTCACTTACGCTCGGGGGATTTGGAATTTAATCACTGCTGAAATTGTGTTACTTGAAGATAAAGAATTAAGTAGGCTAATACTGCAACAGACTGTACCACGGCAAAATATACAGGCACGTTTAAAAGGGCATTGCACTGGATTTCTTTCTTTTTAGACTTTGCGCGTAATTTTTGTCTATTCTTCCAGGAGGTACCTATAAATTGCGTGCACGGATTTTGAGGGGAGTGTGCACGGATTTTACTTGCGTCCACGCAGACACTTGAATATTCTTTTCAACTTTTGAGGATCTGACAGGAATATGATGTCCTTTTTGTGCGTTTCGTTTGGTTTTATTGCCGTTCTGTGCGTAAGCACGGCGGACAGCGCATGGGAAGAAAGCACAGTGATACCGGTTAGACTCGACCCAGTCGGGCAAGAGGGCAAAACCGACCAGTGGCGGACTTTTTCTTTAGAAGAGCGAGAAAAAGTGTCGGAGATGCGGCTCTACCGATTGGACGTATTTGGCAAACAGATGGTTTTGGAGCTTGAGCCGGACCAGACCTTCCTCGCCCCGGGGTTTGTGTTCCATGTAGTGGGTAACCCTGAGCTGGAGACCCAGCAGGAATCTGACAGCGCCGCCGAGTCTCGGTGCTTCTATTCGGGTACAGTAAACGGAGATGCGCATTCTGCCGCTGCACTTAACCTGTGCCAGGGACTAAGGGGCGGATTCTACCTTGAAGGGGAAGAATATTTCATCCAGCCCCAAAACTTCAGCGACGCGCTCTCCGCCGAAGAGGACCTCCACACCATCCGCCGGAGGGGCAGGGCATCTTTAGCCGAGGAAGGTAGCACGAAGTGTGGGGTCAACGAGGACGAAGACAGGGTGCCAGAGAACCTCGAGAAGAAAGTCAACCCCGATTCCACTACCTCAGAAGAGAAAGGTATGTCTCAACTGGGGGGAAACTGCTCAAAACTTTACCTACTTGCTCAAAGTTTTGATGTAAACTCATCTCAAACGTCGATTCGCTGTTTAGAAAGGGTAGGCTATATTTGATCCCAAACACTATCAATATCTGTTTTGCATTGTCATAAGCGAATGAATCAAATGCAGAGGGTCTTGAAGAATGCCATGGGGAGATATTTGAGGCATGATGAGTTTCAAGTTCTTTAGCAGTTTAGTTGTAAAGTGCGAGCGCATTGGTGCGTTGCGAGGGTTAACGGAGAATTGGCTCTGAACTGACAGTACAGCGGGCTGGGAGGAGAAGGGGGAGAGAGGTGCTGAGGAAAGTAGGGGAGTGACCGAAAGAGGGAGGTACTGGTCGGGGCCGGGGCCGGGGCTAGTGAGACGTGTAAAACTCTCCCCCTGGTACCTACTGAACCCTGCACGGGCCACCACCGCCGGCAGACATTTTCATAAGAAGGATTTTTTTCCACTCTCGCATAAGTTTCCTCTAGAAAAGGTCAATTTAGGAATGTCTTTAGTAGGTGGGGCCGGGGTGGTGTGACGCTGAGTCACTGCAGCTCGAGCAGCTCCAGGCACTTCCGGAGAGCTCGAGCTTCCCACAGAGCTTTCATTCCTCTCAGTTGGATTCTACACAGTCCATACCTTGCCTTCAATACCATACAATACGAAATCAACCCAATAAGAAAAAGCGAAAATAATTGTTTTCATAAAGTCCCTCAGTGGTATGGACTGTTACAATCCAAATCGCATAGTCCATCTAAATCGAGATAGTAAAAACAATATTTTAGCAGTCTCCCAAATATAAGGACCATCAACACCATTTCCACCATGTCAATTACTGACCTATCTACCTCTTCTTCTCCCCAGCCCACCATAGGTCCAGGCGTTTCGTGTCGACACCTCGCTTCCTGGAGATCATGTTGGTGGCCGACCAGTCCATGGCGGAGTTCCACGGCGCAGGCCTCAAGCCCTACCTGCTGACCATCATGGCGGTGGCCTCGCGCCTCTACCGCCACCCCACCATCCACAACTCCATCAGCCTGGCCGTGGTGAAGCTGCTGGTGGTGTACGAGGAGGAGCACGGCCCCCAGGTGTCCTCCAACGCCGCCCTCACCCTCAGGAACTTCTGCCAGTGGCAGCGACAGCACAACCCGCCCAGCGACCGCCACCCTGAGCACTATGACACGGCGGTGCTCTTCACCAGAACGGTGAGTCCGACACTCCAAACCGGCACCTTCCCCTCGTCTCACCTCGCCATCGACTCCGTTGGTGTCTGTCCGTTGGGTATATGATGCCATTTTTGTGACCGTGCTTTGCCGCCTCTTGCAGGACCTGTGTGGCGCCCACTCCTGTGACACGCTGGGCATGGCGGACGTCGGCACGGTGTGCGACCCGGACAGGAGCTGTTCCATCATCGAGGACGACGGCCTTCAGGCGGCGTTCACCGTGGCCCACGAGCTGGGTAAGAAAACCTACCCTACCCCCGGCCGTCTGGACTCTAAAACCACCTTCTCTTCTCTCCACCTCTCGTCTGAGTCTCCACCTAACCTTCTTATCTCCTCCCACCCCCCCCCCTCTCTCTCTCTCTCTAGGCCATGTGTTCAACATGCCCCATGACGATGCCAAGCAGTGCGCCAGCGTCAACGGCGACCACTGGGGCTCCCACATGATGGCGTCCACCCTGTCTAACCTGGACCAGCAGCAGCCCTGGTCCCCATGCTCCGCCCTCATGGTCACCTCCTTCCTGGACAATGGCCATGGCCAGTGCCTGTTGGACAAGCCCCACAAGCCCCAGGTGCTGCCCCAGGCGCTGCCGGGCACGGTCTACGATGCCGACCGCCAGTGCCGTCTCACCTTCGGCGAGGAGTCGCAGCACTGCCCGGATCTGAGCACCACATGCTCGGCCCTCTGGTGCACGGTCACCACCTCCAACGGGCTGCTGGTGTGTCAGACCAAGAACTTCCCCTGGGCTGACGGGACGCCATGCGGCCACGAGAGCTTCTGCCTAGCGGGCCAGTGTCTGACCAAGAGCCAGGCGGCACGCCATCAGGTGGGTACCACGCAGCAACGCTTGCACCCTTGGTTTGGGGAAGTGTTTGTTATGTAGGAGCTAATGAACGATGCTAGGTCCTAGCTAGCTTGTGTCTGACCTTTCTGTTCTGTTGGGTTTCAGACGCCGGTGAACGGAGGTTGGGGTGTGTGGGGGACGTGGGGAGACTGCTCCAGGACCTGCGGTGGGGGGGTGCAGTACTCCTTCAGGGACTGTGACAACCCTCTGCCCAAAAATGGCGGCAAATACTGCGAAGGCAAGAGGATCCAGTACCGCTCTTGCAACACAGAGATCTGCCCAGACAGCACCGGTAAGAACAAACAACTAAGAAACATTAGCATCAATGCACACACAAAGCCAGTTTCTATAATACATTCATGATATGAACAATTGTTGTGTATCCTTTTTATCCAGGCAGTTTAGCCTCCTAGCCTAGCCAATGCTAACACACTAGCCAACATGAACTTACACCTCTTTTTATCTTGTTCTCCGTGCAGGTCTGTCGTTCCGTGAGGAGCAGTGTCTGGCCCACAACGACATCTCATCCCAGGTGTCGTTCGGTTCCGGCGAGGGGGTGGAGTGGGTGCCCAAATATGCTGGTGTCTCTCCTAAAGACCGCTGCAAGCTGGTGTGCCGGGCCAAGGGCACAGGCTACTTCTTCATCCTGAAACCTAAGGTGAGACTCAGATCAGATCAATACGTCTCAATACTGAGCAGAACTGTGATCGTCTGTATTGGAATGGCACTTGAAATCCTAGACAGAATTAGATTCACTCGATTCTGAACATGTCTCTCTTCTGCCCCCAGGTGGCCGATGGCACACCCTGCAGTCCTGACTCCACCTCGGTGTGTGTGCAGGGCCAGTGCGTGAAGGCTGGCTGCGACCGCGTCATCGGCTCCAGCCGGCGCTTCGACAAGTGCGGTGTGTGTGGAGGGGACGGCTCCACCTGCAAGAAGGTGTCCGGTTCTCTAGAGCGCTCCAGGTAAGAACTTCACCTATGTCCTTCACCGCCACTCACACACGGTTATAAGCTCCGCCTACTCTACGCACTTCCTGTCAGAAGTTTGACCCTCCTGTGTCTCCTCAGGCCCGGCTACCAGGATGTTGTCACCATACCTGCCGGCGCCACCCACCTGGACGTGAAGCAGCGCGCCCCTGGTGGCGGTCGCCACGACAACAGCTACCTGGCCGTGCGTCGCCAAGACGGCACGTACCTGCTGAACGGCGACTACAAGCTGACCACGCTGGAGACGGACATCGCCCTGCGGGGGGCGCTGCTGCGCTACAGCGGCTCGGCCGCCACGCTGGAGCGCCTGCGGAGCTTCTCGCCGCTGCCCGAGCCAATCACCATCCAGGTGCTGTCGGTGGGCGACTCCCCCCGGCCGCGCGTCAAATACAGCTACTTCGCCCCCCGACCGGCCCCTGCCTCGCCCACCAACGGTGGCCGTCGCCAGTCCATCAACGCCATCCGCGAGCTGGTGGGGGCGGAGTGGACCCTGAGGGAGTGGGGGCCCTGCTCGCAGAGCTGCGGGGGCGGGAGCCAGCAGAGGGAGGTGCTCTGTCTGGACCCCCAGGGCCGCTCCTCTGGGGAGTGTCCCGAGGAGCTCCGGCCCCTGCCCTCTCGCCCCTGCAGCCACAACCCCTGCCCTCACTGGCTGCCGGGCGAGTGGTCGGCCTGCTCCAAGAGCTGCGGTCGCGGCTTCCGCAAGCGCCCGCTGCGCTGCGTGGGTCCAGACGGTCGCACGCTGACGCACGAGAGCTGCGACCCCAAAGACAGGCCGCGGCCCCTGCTGGACTTATGCAACCAGGGAGCCTGCTGAAACGTGAAGGAAACTGCTAGGACTCGTGTTCACACCCCCTCCTCCCTCCTCTCCGTCACCTGAAGCCCAGCTCCCAAGAAGGCAGGACTCCCGTCGTCCTTCGCTGCCGACCTGTTCTGCAGCGGCCAGTCGGAACAGACCGACAGGCCTATCGGGAGAATGTTTACGTCCTGCACAGAGAGGAGCAGGTCGCCCGGGGGTCTGATGCCTCCACAGTGAGACTGCCGAGAGATGCTCCTTCCCTCCCTCCCTTCCGCCACCTAGAGGACAGACCAACTATTTCGGTCCGCCTTGGCTCTTCCACCTCACACCAACAACTCCACAGACTTGTTGCAGCTGCCTACCCTGGCACCCGGGGGGGCACAACACTGGCACACTGTGCCCCCCTCCCACCCACCCACACCCTCCCTCCCCAGTTGGAATAACTGAGGTGGAGAAAGAATAGACTGACACTTCTTTCTTTTTTTTGGTCTAAAAGCATGCTGCTTTACATGCTAACGTCATGCTTGTGTGTTGTTTATGTCTGAGTGTATTATTTGTGTGTGCGTGTGTGTGTGTGTGCTGTTTGTCCTAGCTGGACTGGACAGACGTTTTGAGAGGAGAGGAGGTAGTATGGAGATGATGTAAGTGTATGAAATTGTTTTTGGTGATTAAGATGTAGGAGATTGGAAATAATGGATGGCATCACAGCCACACATTGAGCTTAAATGGAACTCCCTGATCCCATATCAAATCGGTTAACGTCACACCACCCGGCATCCTTATATTGGCTTGTGCTGCTACTCAAACATTCTTGCCTTTTTTGAGCCACACATGCTAAATTTGTGTCATCATGCCCCTGTATAAACACCCGATGTGAGGGAATATGTCAATTGACCAAAGAAATGTGAGAGGGTTTGTGTATAAGGGACAAGTATGCTGGGTGTGTGCGGGTGGAGATATAGTGGAGATATAGTGAGACTTCTCTCCTGCTACTACTTCATAAGTAAGTCTCTCCTGCCTTCTGAGAAGGTATGTTTTTCTAATGAGTTCCTTTTTTTGTACAGAATATCCAGAACATTATTTATTTTTGTACAGCCTGTTAAATATAATCATGTGGCTTTTTAATATTATTGTATTTTTATTTGTTATTATTATTGAAATAACAGAAGGATGTAGATTCTATAGAGTATTTATACAGTATTATATATATATGGTCCCTAGGTTCATGAATAAAATATCGCATTGACCTGTGCAATGTCTCCAGTGTGATGTGTCTTGGTACACAAGTTATACACACACAATGAATACACACACATACACACACACACACATGAATCCACAGACTTACAATTAATATTAACATACATGGTTACATCTGGTTAAATAATGGCAATCCTTCCCAAATAGAAGCATTTTAAAATCAAATGAACGTGCATCATTTATTCACTAGGTGGCAGCATTATGGAGGTCCATGGAGGTACTTCGATCAGACACAAAGGATGTCATCACCATAGCTGTGGGAGGGTAGCTAAAGAAGACAGTTGTATTCGCTACCCTTTGGGAAACAACACAATGTGTCTTCAAATCTATATACCATGGCTGTCTTATGTCCAAATTGGTTGTTCTACTGACAGATAAACAGCAAACTAAACTTTGTTAAGTTAATTTCTCCTTTTCTGAAAGCCTCTCAAATACCCTTGAAGGCCCTGCGTGCTTTTTTGGGGGGGGAGCAGGCCAACCAATCAGCCACATGCTTACGCCTAAACATACGGATGCAATCATCTCTTGGGTTTCAGGACTGTGTGGGTGGCATCTCTATTAAACCTTTAATGCCCATTAGTTTATAATGAAGGTGAACTTGATTACAAAGTACCTTTTTCAAAGAATGCACCCCTCTGTAGATGTGCTTATCTAATCAGTAACCCACGCCGCCGCTGCTCTACCATGTCACAGGCTAAAATAAAGATTGACATTAATTGTAGTTTTCGTTTGGTTGGCACTTCCCTTACAAATCTCCCAGAACTGCTAATATTTCCGCCCTATCACAACCTATCGCAAAGCCCTTAGGCACATCGACTCACTCTGTAAATACCTCACCACTGGCAAATTATACACCTCCGTTGTGTCGTTTTTATGCTCATAAATTGTGTAATTTGAGTAGCTGCCAGAATAAGAATTATTACCTTTTACCTAATGCACTGTGATGAGAACAGTGGATTTGGAAGTTATTTCAATGTTGCCTATATTATAAAAAGCAGCCAAAATAATAGATGTTGTTCTGTGAACACTGAACAGCATGCATCTGGAACATGTACAGTCCTGGGTCTTCTGCTCTATTAGACAAATAACAACAGCAAAAATAAGACGCATTTATGATCAAGGTAATTTAGAGTAGGGAACAAATAAGCTACAGGTCTGTCTTTTCATGGGTATCCTAATTGGCAGCCTAATCGTGAGGTCTACTTGGGTCTATTGTGTCTTGAGAGCTTTGGCCTCTCATCTCCAGTGGTCGTGATAACGTGGGCGGTGGCTCCGTGCTTGTCGAGGAGACTCGAACTGCGCTCTCGCTTGCAGTCCATACCTCCACCTCCATAGGCAACAGGGAGAGCAAATAGCGGCCACGGGGGAAGGATAGTAGTGGAGACGGTTTAAAAAGTCGAGAGGGAAGGAACTCAGGAAAGCGAGCTCAATTACACGCGTAGCGAAAACCAAATGCAACGTATTTGACGGGAGAGAAGGATTTCCAGAAGTAACGAATAGGGACGGTCTTTGAGTTTGAGGCAGCGCTTTTCTTCTCTCCTTCCGACCGAGTGAAACTTTCGAAATTACCGACTTTAGGTTGTGCGATAGTGTGCTTTTGCCGTCATAAGAACAGTGTTACGGTACATTACAGATGAAGAACTTTAAACGTGAGTAGCTCACTGCCCGGTGATAAAACGAAGCCGGCTATCCAAAAACTAGTAGCAAAGGCGATGGCTGGCCCCGGGAAGAGGAGTATGGCTGGTTGGACATTTTTGAGAGACTCACTGATACTCTGCCTGTTCACCGGTAAGCTTTTTTCAAGTCGTCACGAACTACGTTTTTTGTCAGCATGGTCCCATTGTCTTTAACTGTGCGTCATTGTTCTCATTAATTATTTCCAAGTTGACTCCGAATGAAAGGAACTACCTACCTCATATTTTATTAAGTGTGAACTCGCCAACGTAATGCATTAAAGCCTACTGCTAAGTTGAAATTGGCCTATTCTAAACAGTAATACATGTAAGTTCGTATGCCTGCTGATTTGTCTGTATGGGGGGGATTCAGTCATAAGAAAGACAAATAATGCTTGCAGAGTTCTTAATGGCCCATACTGGCCCCTAAGCGCATCAAAAATGTAATGAGTGAAAAAGCAGCTGTATATTAACAGCGACACTCAGTTTATCAAATTATCGGCAACGCAGACACATGCACGTAAGTCTTTACTTCATTGTTTTCCATTTACGTGGCCCGTGAACTGTAGTGGGGGTGGGGCGGGCTTGCCGAGTCTTCCAAGAAGGTGGTAGGACAACTAGTGGCATTGTCCCCGGCGTGTCGAGAGACAGGACCTGGAGGTAGCAGCGCAAGACCTCAAGGGACCACCCACGTAGCATGCAGATATATCCATTTGGAGAATGTATACCGAACGAAGATCAGAGGAATCTATATATGAATCTATATATTTTTCTTCATGTAGAAAACCCCCCCAATCGTTTATTTATATTTTTAAAGTGTGCCCTGCTTCTTGTCCCCTTAGCTGTCCGTTTATTATATCCATCACTCAATGGTCGTTAGCAGCACTATACCGTTGAGAGAAAGCAGATATGTGTCTGGACTGGGATGCGGGGGTTGAATGTGCTTACACGTACTGGCACAGTCCATGTGGAGATCTGGGAAGTTTCTGAAACACACACACGTCATGTAACAGTTTTGTCTATCATTGTAAGTGCTACGAACCCATTCACATGGGCTGAAAGACCCTTCAAGTAATTTCAGTCTTCATCACGACTCATTTTCTGCCTCTTTTACTCTCTCTGTCTCTCTCTCACACACACACACCTACACACACACACACACACACACACTACCCATGACCACAGCCTACAAAGGGAAGCTTTGCTCAGGCTTGTACGGGTTCAGACTAGTAGAGTGCACACAGAATGGTTTAGTCAGCGAACAGGGATATCTTACAATCCAAGCATGATGGTCAACCACATATCCGGGGATTTGGGTTTGTCATATAACATATTTTAGCTGTTTTGTACAGGGTTATTGTCTGAGTGTAGACTGTGCCTACATGCATGACAGATAATTCTAGTGGATTGACTGATCCTTAGTTGTGTTTGAAAAAATGTGGGTTAAGGAGTTACAGTCAAGTATATATTAAACGCAAAACAAATGCATTCTTTGCACTTTAAAATTGTCAATCATATTCTTTTTTAAGACTGGATTATTTTTAAAGTTAAATGGATAATAGGCTGGGAACAGGGGTTTGGTTTTGTGAACGGTTCCAAATGCCTCCGGGTACTTTAAAGTAACTCTATAAAGGCTTTTATTACACTTGACATTTTCAAATTCAAATGTGTTGATGGGTGCTCTTTGAATAACAGCTCAAAAATAGATAAAGGTCTCTTATAAAGATGTTGGCACTATTATTAGTGAGGTAATGACATTAAAATGCCATAGTAATAAAATATGTTTAGGGTCTGGTAGCCTTGGACTCCAACTGAGAGGGGAAAAAAATACGGAAACACTTGAAAGTAGATAAAATAACGTGTGCGTGTGTGTGTGTGTGACTTGCAGGAAGCAGCGAGGCTCAATGTGACGGCTGTTTAGAGTACTGTTGTGATGGCACCCCTCCTTTCTGCTGCTCATACTACGCCTATGTGGGAGACGTCCTCTCGTAAGTCTACACACACACACAAACACTGAGCTGGCCCAAACAGAAGTGCATGTTATACTGCACACACAAACCTCACGCCCTGCCCTCTCAGGCCTCCCGCGTGGCCCCTGTGGAGACCCTGACCCCTGACCTCTACTGACGGACAGCTGCGGCGCTATCTCTTCTCTCCATTCAGGCATTGAGTGGGGGAAGCATCCCATAGCACTAGAGCTGTTGCTATTGTAAACAGGTTAACCTTGGAAGAATTGATCCCCCCCACACACAGTCTTCTATGTATTGTGCATACTCATTGATGGTGTCTCAATAAGAATGTATGACATTGCTACATGGATTTGAGTGAAAGTACACACACGCACGCACACTAACACACTAACACTAACACGAAAAGGCTGAGTCATATAATTGGTCATAAGTCTTCCTTGCAGCTGCACAGACATGTTTTGTCAGGTGTCTTTTGAAAGCGCCTCACCACTCACCCACGTGTACCTGCGTCTGAAAAACCTTCCTCTATTGTCGACAGACCACCGTGTTCTGTGGGTTGAAGCTAAAGCATTTATCCGTGAATGCCGAGCTCACATTTGTATTGGTGTGTGTTGTGTGTTTCAGGGGCACGGCCATCTCCGGGATCGTGTTTGGCGTCGTGTTCCTGATGGGGGCGGTGGCGGCCTTCTTTCTGTGCGTGTGCATGTGCGTGAAGAACGGACGAGGGGCACGCGTGGGCGTGTTCAGCACCTCCTGTGTCAACACAGTAACCCAGGGTTACCCGGGTAAGACTGCCACCCCGTCTGCCTCCACCGCCAGTCTGTCCACTCAATGTCTCCCATGCTCTCACCACTGCCTGCTGTTCCACCATGGAGCCACTAGAGGGCGATGTAGCTCTACCAAAAGCCACCTCTGACACCAGATACACTGGAGGCTGCTAGATTTGTGCTTAAGCTGATTAGGTGTGGCAGGGCCTCTGTTTGTTTATTTTCTCAGTCACAGACAGCTGTACTATGTGTTGTTTAAGTAAATAACAATGATTATAATGCATCATTTACCCCCCCACCTTCCCAATCAATTCTCTCCCTCTGCTTCACTCCAGGTCCCCCACCTCCCTACAACTATGAGATGTACCCCTCGGCTCTGCGCCCCCCTCCATACACCCCTAACCCACCCAGGACGGCCAACTACTCCCCGCCCCCTCCCTACCCAGGTTCCATCCCCAACCGCAAGTGAGCCCAGACCTACATGACGGCCAGGGAAACCCCCCCCCCCCCCCCCCCCCCCCAAGTGGCCTGGCTGTCACATGGCCACAGAGTGGACAATACAGGAGCATCGCACATTTGAACGAGCCCCCCACAGCTGCAATGAACCACTTTGGATTTGCCTGTGTCATATGTTCACAAAGACTGGACCACTCCATCATCCAATCCATGCGGGGGGGTGGGTTGATTGGTGTCTTAGGGGCGGTGACCCCTCGAGGTGAACTGTTATGTGCGTGTGTGGCGCATGCTAAGTGCCCTCTCTGGGAGGTGGACCTTTTTTAACATTCTCTCTGGTAGAGATGCCTGTTGGCGGGCCATCCATCAGGCCCAGCACCCTAACCCTGTTTAGGTTTCATTTAGACTGAGGGGAAAGTGTGTGATGGTTTATTGATTTTTACTTCAATAAATGTATGGCGCATGTGTCGGCCAGTGCACAACTGAGACTGGTCGGGACCTGATCTTGGAGCTCTGGAGATCAATAGGTTGATGATGAATCCTGTGGTGTGAAATTACATTTTACAGCAGACATTTTTCATCTTTTTTTGTATGTTGTTGCTATGTATACAGTACGTGTGGTGTAAAATTAAATAAAGTTTATTTGTGAATTGTATTTTGACCTCAATCGGTGTTCTGTAAATTCCCACCCAGGGAACACTAACACTTGTAATACGTAGGCCTGTATTTTTTATTGATGAGGAAGTGTTGCTGTGTGAAGGTATGTTACAAGAAACAGTTTAGCATTATGTGTGAGATATTGTCTATCTGCTAACCATTAGAGGATGTGGTCTTGTTTTACATTCAAGGTTAGGGGGGGAGGGCTTGTTTTAACAGGAAGATGTGTGTGCGTGTGTGTTTACATAGTGATAGGAAACACGAAGCGCCAAGGCCAAGGAAACAAACAGTCCAGGCTGTGGAGGATAAGCTCGGGACTCTGGGGACAGGTTGAAGAAGACGGTGTACTGCAATCATAAGCGCTTATCCTTATCGGAGGAGTGACTGCGAGTTCAGGATCGGGTCACTGTATAGGCTGGCCTGCAGTGTGGAAGAAAAAGGTCAGTCTCTGCCGATGGTGTGACTTCAGTCAAGGTTCTGAAGTTCGAAAACGCATTTATCAGTCTGCTGAGTGGAGAGAGAGATTGAAGTCAAGAAATACGAGCCAAGAATAATGAATAGATCTAAGACAGACGGACAAGGCCCGCTGCAAAGTGTCTCTGAGGCATGAAGGTCAGAATGCAGCCTGATTTATACAGAAGCAGGGGCGATAGGATCAGACCTTTAGGGGTGCTCAGCCCCCGATGAGAATGTGACATGAATACAGTGCCTTGCAAAAGTGCTAAACCCCCTTGCTAATGTAAATCCCTAATTTCACTGGATAACAATTAATACATTTATGTATTATTATGCAAAATATTGAATGAATGAACAAACTAAGGATGTCGCTTTCTTCATGAACTACCAGCATCAAATTATAATTAACAGTATTTATTTTATATCTATTTTTTATTATTTTTAGGGGTGCTGAGATGAAATTTAGGGGCGCTTGAGCAACCCTAAAAAGAGTCTAAAATCGCCACTGTGAGAAGGCAGCCCTTATATTTGATGTCATGTCCTGGCAGCTGACTTCCTGGTCTAGGCACAGGACATGGAGAACACATGCCCAGACATATACCGACAAGACTTCAATACAAGAATATCAATATAATGATGTCAAAATAACAATGGATATTTTCATGTAAGATGTTAATGAGGTTGTGGTGGTAAATTATCGTGGTACTTTGTAATTCGATCACAAAGGTACTATTAGGTCAAACGTAATCTACCGATTAGGATGAACAAATGTTAATACTTCAATTACTCTCTCAGCATGCCACCCTATTTATGGCTAATTGCCAGTTACAAGGTTGTTTTTTTCCATCAATAGTCTGAGAGAGACATTTACTGTATCTTGTAACCTCCAATGCTTTCTCACCTGTGACCTTCCGACACCTGTATTTAGTGGGCATGCACAATGGTGACCTTAACCACAATGTTGGCCTGACAA
Organism: Thaleichthys pacificus; assembly: GCA_023658055.1. Taxonomy (NCBI): domain Eukaryota; kingdom Metazoa; phylum Chordata; class Actinopteri; order Osmeriformes; family Osmeridae; genus Thaleichthys; species Thaleichthys pacificus. The sequence continues at coordinate 9,733,936 of CM042873.1, forward strand.
TCTAGAACATTATATAGCCAACAAGGATTCAGGCACAGCTGATGAGCTACCGCCTCACGCTTATTCAACTGTGATTTGTGTGTTTGTGAAAGAAAAAGAGGGGGGAGGCGGCACCATCGGCCCCCTCCCTTCCTCCATTCTATTCCCTCGCTCTCCGGTCAGGTGATCTGGCGACTGAGCAGCTGTAAAGCCTCGGTATCGTTCTCCATCACACAGAGAGCAACACACACCGAGAGAGTCACGCTGCATACCTACACCCACGGATACATAAAATAAGCCCCGACACATCGCACATTGGACGCGTTGTGACAAGAAATCGGCATGGGGGACCGTATGGCTTTGTTGCTGCTGGTGGTGGCGACCTCGGCGCTTGCTATTGAGGTAAGGAAGGGTTTAGACGGGATGAAACCAGGCAGTGATTACCGCTACCATTCCTGTTCTCTTCCGCGGCTGTTGTGAGATTAGTTGGGCCATGTTCCAAACCGAGGGGGTTAATTACGCGTGAATAGACCATGATGAAACCACAAAGTCAGGAACTGTGTACTTCTGAATGTTTTAAGAAATACATTTTAAGATCGATTTCAGAGTTAGGCTACCTCGAGTTCGGATGGACCGAATATATATTTCTCTATCTTGTCCTTGTTGGCATTCGTTGTCATCTCGCGAATGTTATTCTGCCGATCGTTTACACTGTATAAATATAAAGTGTCCAAACCTAAGAACAATACATTTGTTTATAAATATGGGATACAAATGCCTATTCGAGTAAATTGGCTTGTTCAAAATTATTGACAAAAGACAAATTCTTTATTTCAATCGGGCGTGATTTCGTGTGTGCATTTGTCCTTTGATTAAGACTACACACAGCCGTATAGCCTACACATGCCACATTTTGTCCATAATATATATATATATATATATATACTGATTTTTAAGTCTACATCGATTGAGTTGGGAGTGATATTGTGTGTTTTTAAATGTTTGGAGTAATGATACCCTTGTGGGGTGGGCGTGTTGTAGATGGAAATCTTTATATAGGCCTAATTGGTTATGTAGGACCATTAGAGAGAAAAAAACTTTTAATTAAACGATTAAGAAAAGGGTAACGAATTCTTAATGTGTTAAGTTGACATTCTACGGAGCCATGCAAATAACGGCCGCAGAACATTTTCCTGCTCGTCAACATGTTTCATGTTGAGGATAAAGAGAATGTAGAGAGGCAGAAGTAAGATGGCGGCGGTATACTGCAGCATTCCACAGTCAGAACATTGGGAAACTAGCACTCGCCTCGCACAGCATTACTTTAGCATTTTAACAACCATGACACTATGTTCCTTCGACATGTCCAATTGTTTTGAGTGTCTTGAACTTTGGTAAAGAATATCAGTAGAGGCAAGTTTAGGATTTGGCCCTGGCCCAGATTCCAGGGATGTGTTTCACATAATAACGGATCATCTATCTTGGGCGACGTGCCATGTATGTGTGAATGTGGCATTGTCGGCTACAAAGACATGTTTTACAACCACATTTAGCGTCTTTCCTACCTATCAGAACAACAGTTGCGGCGTCCCAGATGCCACATTTCGAATAAACTTGGGAACTGCGGTTCTGGAAACAAATTGTGCTGGTCAGTGGAGGATACATTTAATAAAGGCGCTACTTGTAACAGGTCGATATGCGTCCGTTCCTCACATAATAGCCATTATTCTCAAATGTACATTCCTCTGTTTCACTGCACCTGCTTTCTCACAGATATACAAGCTCAAATTCTTGTAGGCTTCTTTCATGTTACGGTGACACTTACCTGTGGTTTCTCGCTGTATTTCTCAACACTGACTGTAGGAACACCAATCTGGGATTGAATACACGTTTCATGTGTCATGTCAGCAAACCTACAACATCGATTAGTAAAATCCAGCATGAAATACATTTACAGTGATTACTTTTCCATTGTTGAACATCAATCAACAAATGCTTTCTTTTTCTGCTTCAAATTATTTTGTATAAATGACCTTTTCTGCTCTACATGCTGGTTACATCAGGTTCCTTGTTAATTACCCTCTCCATGGATGGTGTTGAGTGTGGAAGCTGAATTCCAGCCATTGTGTGGTTTTCATGCTAGGGTAATGGGTTGAGGACCAGCGAAAGCAGTCTGGCAAAGCACTGCAGTCATTCAGCCCGAGGCAACATAGCCAATCTCAACACCATTAGTGCAAATTATTCCTGTTGGTGCACCCGTTGTTTCCCTTTGGCACCTTCCACGGCTAACACTGCAGTGCCATCTCATCACTGGGTCCCTCACCGTTAACAGTCATGCTATTCAGGCCTTTTAACAGGTTGTTGTGCCCCCTCTTGTGTCATGCCTCTGGGCATCCATTTGGTGTCCTGTTTTATTTGTATGTGTGTGGGTCTCTTTCAGCCTGCCAGACAGGAATTTCTGCTTTTATTGCTTGGTCGTCACACAGCATTTGTTGTGTTATCACGGCTGTTGGCTTCTCTGGCGGAGGATGCACCTCCCCACTCAGTTTGTTGTCCTTTGGTACCCCTCTTCAACTCCTCCCCCACCTCATCTCTCTCTGTCTGTCTCCCTCTCTCCCTCTCCCTGTGTCTCTCTCTCTCTCTCTCAGTCCATGCTGGCTCCCCTCCCCTGACAGTGAATGTCTGCCTGTGGAGGTGGCCCCATGGTTTGCATGGAGGAGAGCTGATCTCAGTCAAGTCAGGCCAGTGAGGCTCAGAGAGATCAGAGATGAGCCTCGCTGCCAGGCTCCTAACCGCGCCTCGACGCTGCAGCGTTCAAAGGCGCTCCAAATAAGAACCAGCTTCTTTTTTTATTTTTTTTAAACAACTGGAACTCTCCCCTCCCCTCCTCCTCCTCCCATGGCTGTGGGGCGAGAACGCCCCCCCCCCCCCCCTAGCATTGGCGGTGCGAGATAATCAATCCTGGCGCCGCCGCCGCCGTATACACAGTCCGACGGCAAGATGCGGGTGTGCCATGTGTCGCGATGATGACTGTGGCGTGACGGATGTGCCCTTTTTAGTGAGGCGAGCCGAGCGACCTTCACGGATCCATGCGTGACCCAGAGCTCGACAGTCCAGCCAGGGTCCAGGGAGGGGAGGCCCGGCTTCCACAAATGTAATCAACATGGAGTCATTACTTCAGTCTGCCACACCATGGTCAATGTGTTATTATTCTGCTTGAACTGAGAAAAGGGAGGGGGGGGGGGAGCACATTCTAGGCCCGTGTCATGGAGATTGATGAATGTCTTTTAATCATTGAGGATGTACACAAACACGCCATACACGCGCGCACACACACACACAGCAATGATGAAATGGCAGTTTGAGTAATCTCGCACACAAATGTACAGTAATTGGTGTTCTGCCAAATACCTAGGTAAGATGGTTGACTTAACAGCTAAGTCTTAAGAATTACCAAACACGTGTGGATTACAGTGAGGTGACCACAAGTCCCTCCCATCTTCTACGGCAAAGGTGACACCTTCCATTTGACTTTCTAATTGTCCTCACTAACTACCCACTGCACCCCAGGAACACAAATAACAATACTGTATTTAAAATGGCCGCTCGCTGTAGTCCCATCTCAGTTTTTTTTTCTTCTCCAAACTCGAAGGTTTCCAGGGTTGTCGTGGCGGCAGTGCCTTCCCCCGGCGCCTGGCACCCGGACTATAATTAGAGAGACGCTGCCGTAGAGTGATATTCCTGTCTCCTTCTCCCTCCCTCCCTCCCTCGCTCTTCCTGCTTTCCGCACCACTTAGCACCAACTCCTGTGTTTTCTTCCTCGCTTAGTACTCCATAGGGCCATCCAAGTGTCTGTCACATGTGTCGCGCAAGCAAGTAGGGACATGTTTCACGTATATCTTCAGATGAAACTCGAGACTCCTTTTCATGAAAAGGAATCAACTCGGAAGTCTGTGACTTTCCAGCTCTCAGCCAATTGGAAGCGAGGGCTTGGATTCCGTCGATTTGCACCCACTGCTAAACGCGAACCCCTTTTTGCTGGTCTTGAAAACGTCCATTGGTTCTTTTATGGAGTGAAAGTCTGCTTGAGAATGCCAGTCCTGCCTGACCTCCTGACCTCAGTGTGTCATGAAGCCGTGGGATATACTTGGATGTGCCCGGCTATTCTTGGGTGTTGTTGTCTTGTGTGGTCTCTGCTGTAATGGACTTCCTTCACTTGTGTTCATGCAGATAGAGGTGCACAGGGTGTGTGTGTGTATGGGTGTGCTTGCATAGAATGTGTCCCAATATTGCTAGCACTGCACTTACACAATAACTGGGAGGGGCCATCAATTCCGACTGTGAATTGCTTTAGTTCACTGGAAGGAAAGCTGCTCAAGTAGCAGGAAATGTTAGGGAATTATACAGACCTAATATGTGAAGGAATTAAACATTAAAATAGAGCCTTATCAAAAGGGCAATGTCCTGGGTGTGTGTGTGTGTGGTTCCAAACCATTATGTGTAACTAGTGTGCATTAGTTTTAAAAGCTGAAAAGAAAAAAAAAAATTGTCCCTAAAGCTTATCCGAGACCAGGGATGATGATATCGTCCAGGGTTTGGATGGCAGATGTCTGCTGTGGTGGTGGTCACCAGCAGATCAGGCCATCTGGGCTGGCAGGGCACGGCCCATGTGAGCTGCCTGGCTGGAGGGGAGGGGAGAGGGGGCGAGGGGGGTCAGGAGACCATAACTGGAACTGCTCCTAACACACACATATATTCTCTCCTACATCTAAACAGACACTGTCACTCTCACACACAGACTCATCCCCCTCACACCACAAACACACTTTTATGATGACATGCCTGCTCCCAAACGGGCTTGGCAAGAAGGGTGCTTGGTTGTCGTCATAGCGAAGTGGGGGGAGTGGGGGGGGGGGTGGTGGTGAGTCTGCAGCAGGTCCAATGGGAACAGACGTCAAGATAAACCCCATCGTCATGGTGATAGCCAAGGCAACCACTCTTCCGTCCCGGGTGTCTTGCCTGTAATTGGAATGTTGGCAGGCAGGGGTGTGAGAGAGGCGAGAGGCTGGAGGTCTGATTGCCCTGTAATCACAGTAACACATTCCCCAGAGAAGATCCGGTCCCCAAGACCAGGTGCAGATATCATTACAGGCGCACGCGCACAAGTTCAAAGATGAGCTCAAGCCAGGGGTTTAAGTCACTGGAGGTTCTGCTCGCCAACTGCCAAAGTGTGTGTGTGTGTTTCGGTCAGTCTGTGTGTGGGAGAGAGGAAGAGGTTGTCTTGACACCTCTCCTGCCTTCTCCAGTTCAGTCAACACACTTCCTCGCTAACTGGTTTCCCACAGCTCCCGTTTCCTGTACTCTGTAAAAAAAGAAAGGAAAAAAAGCCACCTTTTGTCCATGCGTCATCGCTAATCCCCACCATTTTGGATACGTGTGTTTCTAGGCCGCCATCGCGATCTGGCTTTGTGGTATCTCTCTCTTTCTCTCTCGTTCCCCTTTCCCCCCCCCCCCCCGGGTTGGCAGAGGGTTGGTAGAGGGTTGAGCAGATCCCTCACAACACATACAGGCCCCCAGGGGGTCTTCCCCAGGCACCACCCTCATCCCAGACCCCCCCCCCCCCCCCCCCCCGGCAGGCCTGAACCACTCTGATAAGACCCACTCCACAATTAACGTCACCGGGGGCCAGCCAGGACCGATTTCCACAAAATCAGATGCGTGTGTGTTTGCGTGCTTGTGTTAATGTTATGAAAAGAGGGAGAAACAGATGGAGGAAGAACAAGATTTTACCCCAGGCCAAACCCAACACAAGGGAACTCCTACATAAACCAGTGGGAACATTGTCATCTGGGAAGGCAGGGCCATAGGGAATTTGATTAACCAATAGAATAATTATTCTGGGCTGAGAGACACGCCCAAGAGCCAATTGCGTCATCTGAACTAATCGCTGGCCAAATGAGGTAGCAAACATTGACGAAGGACTGCAGGGTCTTTCAGACGCAACAAGGAGCAAAGTGCTTGTTTGTTTAAAGATCGCTTTTATAAAAAATAATGGTCTGACTGGATTTGATTTTGGTTAACCGTAATATTTCACAACTCTTATGCGTGTGGGTGTGTACAGTTATTGTGAAACTGTTTTTCAATAACTGGAATTCTAGCTATGTGACGAAATCTGTGTCTGTCAAAAACTGAACTTGGAAATTAGATCCTAAATTGGTTGAATTGAGTGTTGGCTGAAGCAGTAATTAGACGTACATAATTCTCCTTTAGAAAACTTCTCACCGTTCAAATTGTGAGTACGTTTACAGCTGGTTCAAAGACTAGACCCTGGGTATATGATTTACTATTTCCACAAACACACGGTGGCCCACTTTTAGGAAATTGCACACAGACAAACAGGCAGAACGTCAACATTTCAAAGGAGCCCTGCTCTAGTTTCCATGGCATCAGCCATTTTCCCCTTGGCCTCAGCAGTTGTGTTAATTAGCTAATGTAGCTAGCTCCAAGGCACATCTTGCTATGATGGATAGCGGCAGCCTCGAAACCTGCTTATCAAGAAGCAACAATATCAGCTTCTGCATTAGCCAGCTGTGACAGCCTGGCTTGTGCGTTTTGAGATGGTATCAAATTGATATATATTAGTTCTTTTGTCTAGATCTTTTGTTCCTTTCAGCGCTTTTGTGTATGATAGAGGGAGATTAACGTATCAGTATATCAACGTCTAGCCCTGTGATGTAAAAGCTGCTTCAAGGAATAGTAGTCAGTCCTGCGCTGGCATGGCTAGCAGCTCTCTCTCTCACACACACACACACACACACCGTCCTCCATCCTGTCTGCCTCGGTGTGCTGTTCACGATGGTTGTGTGGTGATTGGCTGGTGGTGACTGGAAGCACTGTGCCGTGAGTTCCTTCACTGTGGGTTGGGACTAGCAGGGGGGGGATATGTCGTCCGGGCTCAGTCCTAATCCTCCTCCCAGATTACTCACGGCAGGCTGGCCAGACGATGGATGAGATGGCAGCCTGGTCGAGCGGAGGGATGAGGGCGGGCAGACGCGAGCGAGCGAGCAGGCTGTTCAGGGAAGCCCTGTCGCCTCGCATCAAGCCCACCATGTTACTATTACTGCTGCTGTTACTGCTACTCACCCCCCCAGCCTCTCTCTCACCCACACTCTCTCTCTCTCTGTGTGTCTCTCTCTCTCTCTGTGTGTCTCTCTACTGCATCTTGTAATGTGGCATAGCACTTGACCTTCTGAGACAGAGGATTATTGACCAATCTGTCTATATTCCAATCTCTTCCTGTCTTTCCCTGGGGTGTTTATTGCTTTCTCTCATGCCCCCCCCACCCCCTCCCCTCCACTTTTCCTTTCACACACCCCTGGCTTTCAGTGTGTTCTAGAAACGGAGATTTATGAGACTGCAGAAGGATTTGGCTGCTCGCCCCAACCCTCTCCTTGCAAAGAACAGTCAGAGAAGAGAGAGGTCAGAGCGATGGCTGGAGGCAGAGGGAAGTGGATGGGAGATTGGGATGAGGGACAGGCCATGGGAGAGGGGCGAACGGGGACGAGGGAGAAAGGACGTCGTTTACAAGCCAAAACAGGACAGGATGGATTTGAATGTGACTTGTAGGCGAACAAACCACTGAGTCACCTGAGGCAAATCCATACCTGCTCTTGGACAACATGGAACCACAGCCACATCCACAGGGCGGGGTATTAACCTTTAGCCCTCGCCTGCATGTTTATAAGACGGACGGCTGTTTAACCCCGGTCCCTGAGTGCTCATGCTCAGGGCTCCCAGATGGCAGGATGGGAGTTGAGCCCCGGTCCCTAAGTAACCCCACTGGTGCAGATGGCAGAGTTAGTGCTGCTGGCCTGGGCTAAGGGGACCATGTGTTGAGGCTGAGGGCGGACGGGGGTGCCACGGATTTCACACCCTGCTGGGTGTGTTTGTGTGTCTGTGGAGAGTGTGAAGGGGATTTGATGCCGTGTGTGTATGGAGGGTGGGTATGAGAGGCATTTAATGCTGTGTGTGTGTGTTGAGAGGGATTTACGAGATATGCGGTTCACCAGGGCATGTGTTGTAGCAGGTTGGTGTGGAGGACATGAACTTCTTTAGGCAGTAGCTACACAGAGCATAAGGCGCCAATCTGATGTTGGTGCGTGTGTGTTTGCGTGTCTTTGTGTGTGTCTGTGTGGTTCTTGTTTGAATCGCTGGAGAAGGGAAAAACAATGCATGGACTCTGCTCAAGAGAATCAAGTCCTGACAAAATATGTTCTCCACTTCACAAGCAAACATTTGTGTTGTTGCCAGAACGGTCGAACCACTAACAAGATTATGGAATACACAATGGCATCAGTCTCCCTCTCTCTCTCTCTCCCCCCCCTCTCTCCCTCGCTAGCAAACTCTTTCTTTGTGGTCTCTCTATTTCCCCACACAATGCAGTCATTCACTGGCTGTGCTGCACCTCCTTCCCTGAGGGAACCTCGACACAAAAACCTCCTTATACACGCGGACGGTTTGGTCAGCATGACACTCCCCACACGCTCTCCTCATCTGCCTCGATTTCTGCCTGCCTTCCCTCCCTCCCTCAGTCGGAGTGGCAGAGATGGATGCAGCCCTGCACGTCAATACAGTTACATAACCTCATTACCAGTCCAGGGCCGAGAAAATTACATGGAGACACACACACAGGGTTTTACCCCCTGACGTGATTGGGTGCTTGGTTCCATTTCTGGGACTTGGAGAGAGGGCACAAGGAGAGTGCGAGTGCATGTTGCTCGCTCTCCTGATTGGCCTACAAGACGTTTCTTGTTAACATCCAGGCCCTCGTTTGGAACAGATTATCGGTTGATTGATCCGCCTGACTCAAAGGCTTCAGACGCATCTGGTGGGTGGGGCTCGATGAGCAAGCAGCATCCACGCTAGCCTCATCTTCTCTTTCTTCCTCTCTCCTTTCCTCCTTCTTCTCCTCCTCCCCCGACCTCTTCTTTCACTCGTTCTCCCACCCGGCGCCACCCCACCCGTACCTTCCTGTTCTCCCTCTCTCCCTCACCACCTCTCCTTCCTCCTCCCCTCCTCAGGTGCCGACAGATGAGTCCATGGGTCTGCTGGCGGAGCCCCAGGTGGCCATGTTCTGTGGGAAGCTCAACATGCACATCAACGTCCAGAGCGGCAAGTGGGAGTCGGACCCTTCCGGAACCAAGAGCTGCATCGGAACCAAGGAGGGCATCCTGCAGTACTGCCAGGAGGTAAGAGAGGAGGAGGAGGAGGAGGAGGTGGTGGGGGGCGGGGAGGAGGTGGAAAGGAGAATGAGGAGGAGGAAGGATAGGGGGGGGGGGGGGGTTGAGGGTGGTAAGGAATGTGACCATGTTTGTACAGACCGTAGATGGTGAGGCAGAGAGGGGGAGCGGGGAGGGTGGAGTGGAAAGGATGAGAGGGAGGGAGGGATTACTGGCACAGGGGAAGGAATTCGGAGAAAGGGAGCATCTCAGGAGAGACGGGGAGGGGGAAAAAACACAAGGAAGGCTTTTGAGAAAAGGAGGAGTACAGAGAATTGGGTCAGGTGGAAGGGTGAAGAAAGGATGAAGGGGAGGAAAACAGCTGGCGTGAAATCAACAAAGTAATTAGTAACAACAAGAACTAATATCGGGGGGGGGGGGGGGGGTTGAAGGTCTACAAAGAATACTGAACAGAGGATGACGAAAGGAGAGGAAGGGATTCGTAGGGGAGAGGCCGAGGACAGTGAGGCGAGCTGGAGCAGTGGCGGGGGGGAGAGGCGGACCAGGAGGGGAGGAGAGGGAGGGAGGGGGGGGGAGGGATGAGGAGGGATGGGGAGACTGATGGAGCGTGTTCTGTGTGTGCAGGTGTACCCTGATCTCCAGATCACCAACGTGGTGGAGGCCAACCAGCCAGTCAGCATCCAGGACTGGTGCAAGAAGGGACGCAAGCAGTGCCGCAGTCACCTGCACATCGTGGTGCCCTACCGCTGCCTGGGTGTGTGTGTGGTCTTATGTGTGGGTGGTTAGAACTGTGTGTGTGCAGGTGGGTGGCTAAATCTGTGGAGAGGCTGTATATATATGTGGGTATATTAAGTGTGTGTGTGTGTGTTGCAGTTGGGGAGTTTGTGAGCGATGCCCTGCTGGTTCCTGACAAGTGTAAGTTCCTGCACCAGGAGCGCATGGACCAGTGTGAGAGCCACCTGCACTGGCACACTGTGGCCAAGGAGGTGAGACACACACACACACACAATGCATATTGGAAACGCACACTCACACACATAAACGTACATGTTTGTAACCTATCATTCCCCTCCCCAGTCCTGCGGAGACCGAACCATGAATCTCCATGACTACGGGATGCTGTTGCCATGCGGCATCGACCGTTTCCGGGGGGTGGAGTTTGTGTGCTGTCCCACGGAGGCCGAGCGCTCGGCCGACAGCGGCGAGCAGGACGAGGACGATTCGGACGTGTGGTGGGGCGGCGCTGAGTCCGACTACACCGACAACAGGTACACACACACACACACACGTTATGCTATGGACTAGTGTTTGTGGTATGAACAGTGTAGATGTGACATGCAACAACCGACATTGACTGATAGTATCTCTCTCGTTTTCTCTCTCCCTCTCCCCCACTCTCTCTCCATCCCCCTCTCTGTCCCTCATCTCCCTCTGGCCCTCCATTTCTCTCTTTTTTTTGTCTCTCTCTCTCTCTCCTCAGTATGCCCCGGGAGGTGGAGCCAACAGTGCAGCAGCAGGAAGAGGAGGAGCCTGCTGTGGTAGAAGATGACGAGGAAGACGAGGTGGTGGAGGAAGAGGAGGAGGAGGAAGAGGTGGAGGAGGAGGTGCTGGACAACGACCAGGACGGAGACGGCGAGGAAGAGGAGGACGACGACGGAGACGTCATCGACGAGCGCGACGACGAGCCCACCACCAACTGTTGCCATGACGACCACCACCACCACCACCACCGAGTCGGTGGAGGAGGTTGTCAGAGGTGAGCCTGTGTTTGTGTGCATGTGTGAGTCCCCACACGTGCTTCTCACAGACCCACAAATTGTAGCCGACTCAAACAGGTCGCAACTGAGTCAAGTGTGTCTGTGTGTGTGTGTGAGCAAGCCTGCACACGAGAGGACATGGACACGTGTGTGTGTGCGTGCGTGTGCTGACCCGTGTGTGTGTACATGCGTGTCTCCTCTCAGAGGTGTGCTGGGCGAGTGCGGAGACTGGTCCTTGTCGTGCCATGCTGCCCCGCTGGTACTATGACCGCGAGGAGGGCCACTGTGCCCAGTTTATCTACGGGGGCTGTGGGGGCAACCGGAATAACTTTGAGTCGGAGGAGTACTGCCTGTCTGTCTGCGACAGCGTCCGTAAGTCACCCCCCCCCTTCCCCCGCTGTGTTACTGCTAGCCGCCTAGCTGCTAACCGCGCTGCCGGCTGGCTAACCTCTGGTGCCTCTCAACACCACTGGTTGTGTGTGTCTTTTAACGTAAACCGATCTACGTGCGTGTTCTGTGGATCGCAGACGGTACACACTAACAAGACTGTCCGCCACTTTCCCCACTCCTATTCTTAACACTTGTTCATTTTTCGTGCTTTTTTTTCGAGCGAGCGCCACCGTCTGGTTGTCTTGTCTGTGCGTGTCTGTGTGTGTGTGCCTGCGTGTGTGTGTGTCTGTGTGCCTTTTGATAAATGGGAGTCAAAGGTTTCCTTCTCACACTGATTGGAATGTTTGTGTAGCAGTGACCTGGCAGTCTAGACGTTTGTGTGTGTGTCACTGAGGGCACATGATCCTGCAGTGGTATCTCTTCCCTCCCTCCTGCCCCGTTCTCTATATTTGTCCTCTCTCCTCCCTCTCTGCCTCTCCTAAATAGTCATGTGTTTTCCCTTATCCCGCAGATTTAGGTGCGTGTGTGTGTGCGTGCATGTGTGTCGGGCTAGGTGTGTCGTTCCTGCTCTGCGGAGCATGGCGGAGGTGTGAAGGTGCCCCAGCAGTGTGGGAACGAAAGTACTGTCCTGTCTGTCTGTGTCTCTCTGTCTGTTTCCTTCCTCCCCCCCCCCCCCCTTCTTCCCCTCTCACTCTCTCATTCTATCTCTCCCTCTCTGTCTCGATCCCTCTCTCTTCCTCTCTGGCTTCCTCTCCGTGTTCCCCTCTCTCTCTCTGTGCCCTTCTTCACTGCCCTCCCTCACTTGGTCACATGGTCACAGAGCGGTCAAAGCACGGTCAGTGAGTGGTCAGACCAGGATCAAACTCCACGGGTGGACACGTGGTCAGAGCCAACAGGAGGCGTTTTATGCGTCTCCACAGCACAAACACCCAGGAGATGACAGTTAGCGATGGTCGAACTTCCTGGGGTGGTTGAGCCACTAGTTACCGCCTTTGTGTCTCAACCTAACCGCACTTTCAGTTATTTTTATACCTAATTTGAGGAAGTTAAGTCATATGACATGAGCAAACAAGCCTCACATGGTGTTACACCCCCCCCCCACACACACACACACACGCCCCTCAGTAGAGTGCTAACAGATATAATGTCTACATGTGAACATCCATTTGTAGTCGATGGTTAATTAGGCTGAAAGGTTTAATGTAATGTGAGCTACACAGTTTTTTGCCTTGAGGAGAAATTCCACGAACAGGTCCCTGAGAGAAGAGCATCCTATGAAGCAGGATGAGGATAGGTCACCCTGGGGGACACGACCACCTCGCTCACTCCCTTGTTTGCTCGCTCTCTCACTCACTGTCTCACTCGCTCGTTCACTTGCTCGCCCTCACTCACTCCCCTCAAAACGCTAGCTCACTCGCTCTCCGATCGGCTCGTTTCTGACTAACAAATGTCGATTGTAAATCCCTTTTTTTGTGCTTCTTCTCTGGTTATGTCCCGTGCCGTGTTTGTTTACTCAACCTGCCTGTTCACCTCTGCCTCGTCCCTACCCTCCTCCCCCTCCTCCTCCCCCAGTGCCCACCGCCGCCCCCAGCTCCCCCGACGCCGTGGACCGTTACCTGGAGACGCCCGGCGACGAGAACGAGCACGCCCACTTCCAGAAGGCCAAGGAGAGTCTGGAGGCCAAGCACAGAGACAGGATGTCCCAGGTACGAGGGAGGGGAGGAGGGATGAAGGGATGGAGGGAGGGAGGGAGGGAGGGAGGGTAGAAGGGACGTAGGGAGTTAAATCGAGGGATGGAGGGGAGAGCAGGTGATGGGGTGGGTGGAGGGAGGCAGGGGAGCAGACGGTACATCTAAATGCAGCTGATATCTGTGGGGGAAGTGTTATCTAACCTACAGTAGATAACCGTGCTCTCTGTCCTGCGGCCCTCCTGTCTAGGTGATGAGGGAGTGGGAGGAGGCTGAGCGGGAGGCCAAGAGTCTACCTCGGGCTGATAAGAAGGCTGTCATCCAGGTCAGACACACACACACATATTTGACTATTACTGTTTGTGCTGTACAAAATGTATTTGTGTGTGTGGGGAGTATGGTAACTTGGTTTATACCAAGTTACACAAACAAGTTGCGTGTTTAACTTGGTGTGTGTGTATCTAACTTGATGCGTGTGTAACTTGCTGTGTGTGTGTGTGTGTGCAGCGTTTCCAGGAGCGCGTGGAGGCCCTGGAGCAGGAGGCGGCCAGTGAGAGGCAGCAGCTGGTGGAGACCCACATGGCCAGGGTGGAGGCCCTGCTGAACGACCGCCGTCGCCTGGCCCTGGAGAGCTACCTGACCGCTCTGCAGGCTGACCCTCCCCGGGTACACACACACACACACTCTGAGACACAGGCCCACTCAGACACAGTAACACAGACAGACATGCACGCCCCCCACACACACTCACACGTCGGTACGCGTGCCACCAATGAGTGTGTGCACAGTTCTGTTCAGCACATGCTCCTACACACGGGCCACGTTAAGACCGTTTCCCTCCCACACACACACACACACACACACACACAGACGTTCTGACTCACAAAACATCTGACTCTCTCCCCACCCAGCCTCGTCACGTGTTAAGCCAGCTGAAGAAGTACGTGCGCGCCGAGCAGAAGGACAGACAGCACACCCTCAAGCACTTTGAGCACGTGCGCATGGTGGACCCCAAGAAGGCGGCCCAGATCCGACCCCAGGTACAGGCCTCTCCCAGGGGGCACACACACCCTGGAGAGAGCAACCCCTCTGTGTGGAGGCTCCTCTTCTGGCGGAGGAGGGATGGCTGCATGCTGTCGCTGCGGGCCAGGTGTTGATTGTGTGTGTGTGTGTGTGTGTGTCCAGGTGCTGACCCACCTTCGTGTGATTGAGGAGAGGATGAACCAGTCTCTGGATCTGCTGTACAAGGTGCCCAGTGTGGCGGAAGACCTTCTGGATCAAGTGGGTGAGTATCTTGCCCGTCTCTGTCTCTCTGTCTCCGTCTGTCCGTCTGGTTGGCTGTCTGGCAGTCGAAGACAGACACTCTCATTCATTAACTGGTCGTTTTTCAGTCTCGCTTCACAACAGTCGATGTGGCATTGTGTTACAAAATGGAGTTATTTGTGCTGGACATCTATCAATCCTTCCAAACAAACATTACCCCCTCAGTAAGAATGAGAACAGCCCCCCCCCCCCCCCTCGCCGCTGTCTTTGTTAGGAGGTTGTTTGAGTTATACATTTGTGTGCGTCACTGAGCCATCTGGGTCTGTGCCTGACTCATACAATTTAGCTTTCCACTCTAAGCCCAACCACGGCTTCTACGACACACACACTCCCGCACACAAACGCATGCTGTTGACTTTTCTCTTAAGATCGTAAGATCATGTCAGGGTGAAACCGATCGACTGGTCTGGGTCTTTTACTGGTCTGGGTCTTTTACCAGTTTATTTGTGTGTTTTTATTAGCCAGAAATGTGGGGTGTGCCTGCCACGCTCTCAGGGTCCCATCCTGTTAGCTGTTCCACATTTCAGAACTGAATTTGGTATAAAGGGCTTTTGTGTACAATTCCATCTGCTTGGAACACCTTCCAAATCAGTTTCAGACTGGATGAACCAGATTGGTGTTTTAAAATCATTGATGAAGGATTTTGAGGGTGACATCCTGATCCGGAAATGTTTTCTCAAGTCGTTTTAGGATTTTATTTTACGTCTTTATAGTCTTTCATGTTGCATAGGCGTAATGACCTAGTGCTGCCTATCTAGGCCAGGACTTCCTTGATATAAAAATAGATTGTTATATCTGTCAAATAAATACATTGACTTTGCATTCATGAAATGTCCCCGTGAAAGACATTTTCTGTTGAATGTTAAATCAGTATCAATCGAAGGGAAATTGAAGAAACCATTGATTCATGTTGTCGTTTTGGAATGAAAGGTGTTTCCACTCCCGTGGTTTCCTCTTGTCTGGAGTGTTAGTTCGGGGGCATCTCGTGGCTCATGCACCCTTATTCGTTTCCAGTCAAAAACACAATCAGGCGTTGTTTGATTGTGTTCCTGACATTTTAATGTCGCAGTAAGTCATTCACACGGTTCGGCAGCACAATATGGCTATTTGCTGCACTACTGAGCAGCAACAGAACCGTCTGTGCTTCCTTTCAATCTCTCGCGCTCGCTCTTTTTTTCTGTTTGATTTCGCTATTCTTCCTATCAACGTCTCCCCTTCTCTTCACGTCGTTCTACCCCTCATCCTCTTCTCCTCTCTGGCCTCCCCCCCATTCTTCTCCTGATCCTTCCCTCCATCTCCACCTACCTAACACCGCCCCCCCCTCCCTTCCTCCTCCCCCAGAGCTGCTGCAGAGGGAGCAGGCCGAGATGGCCCAGCAGCTGTCCTCCCTGCAGAGCGACGTGAGGGTGAGCTACGGCAACGACGCCCTGATGCCCGACCTGCCCGACAGCACCTCCAGCCTGGACTCAGCTGCCCAAGGAGGACGGCCTGGGCCTGGACGGCCTGGGCTTCATCCACCCCGAGAGCTTCAACCAGGCCAACACCCAGAACCAAGGTAGGAGACGCACGCACACTCGGCACACTCCGACACGGAACAGCTCCGCATAATAAACGATTATCATCCAGACATGAACTACATTCTCTCTCTCTCCTCCCTTCCTTCCTTCCTTCCCTCTCTCTCTCCTTCCTCAGTGGTTCCTGTTGACGCTCGCCCTATCCCTGACAGAGGCCTGCCGACTCGACCGGGTGGGTTGTGTGTCTGAGTCTGTGTTATCTTTACTTTGTGTGTGTAATAACGTGCAGCTGCAGTGTGTGTGTGTGTGTAATGTGTGTGATTGTCTGCATGTGTTCCAGTGTCTGGTCTGAAGCCAGAGGAGATTCCTGAGCTCAGGATGGAGGCTGAGGAGAGGCACAGCACCGGATATGAAGTCCACCACCAGAAGCTGGTACACACACGCACACACGTAGCACTTAGTCTCCAGTGTGTCCTTGCAGCCAATTTGCAAGGTTGTCGCCATGGCAACCGTATCCCACGGAGACCTGCTAACGACCATGCCCGAGACCTCCTTTCCTCCCGAGTCGTCGTTCTAACGGCCCTCACGCCGGCTCCCTCCAGCCACGGGAGCACTGGGCTTACCGCCCCAAATCCCTCTCCACGTCCTCCAATCTGAAACCCCTCACTTTCTACACCTAAGTGTAATCCCTTAATCCTGACATTCTATTACAAATCATCTTTCTGTCCCGTTCGTTTGAGCCTTAAATTTGCCCTCTCCTACCTACATGCCTGCCCCTAATCCACTTCCCCTTGATCCCAAATCTCCACGAGGTAACCAAGCCTTCTGTAGCAGTGCCATTGCAGGCTTGGGTGTGTGATTGACAGGTCATGTCTTCACCCCCCCTCCCCCAGGTGTTCTTCGCGGAGGACGTCGGCTCGAACAAGGGAGCAATCATCGGGCTGATGGTCGGTGGTGTTGTCATAGCGACCGTCATCGTCATCACCTTGGTGATGCTGAGGAAGAAGCAGTACACATCCATCCACCACGGAGTCATCGAGGTGGGGAAGCAGTGTGTTTGTGTGTCTTTGTGTGCGTGTGTGTGGTCGTGCATTCAGGTGAGCAGTGCTCTAATCCGTCCCTCCCTGGTGCAGGTGGACGCGGCCGTCACCCCAGAGGAACGGCACCTGTCCAAGATGCAGCAGAACGGCTACGAGAACCCCACCTACAAGTTCTTTGAGCAGATGCAGAACTGAAGAACGCGCCGTGTCACCATCCCACCTTGACCACTGTCACCCCATCTCCAGCCCCATAAACACCCTTCATCCTCTCCTAGATGTGTCCCATGCCTAGCCTAGACCATCCCAGCCCCACCACCACCACCACCAACCTCTCCTGGTCTGGGGTGGGAGGAGAAAGCCCTCGTACTGGTCCAGGGTCAGTGTTAGCTTCTGGCTTGCGAATGCTGAGGTGTGGACTTGAGTAGAGAAACTGACCCTGCATCAGCACCTACGAGGTGCCGTGTGTCACACACTGCTCCTCCTCCCCCCCCCCCCCCCCCCCCCCCCCCCCCCCCCCCCCCCCCCCCCCCCCCTGCACTACTGCACCCACTGTACACTGGGGTATAGGTGAGGTCTATGGGTCATGAATCCCCTCCCCCCTCTTTCTTTTTCTCTTCTTCTCTCACCTACCTGCCCCCACACCCCTCCCCCGCCCCTCATATCTTTCTCTGTTCATTCTTATGACAGCTGTGCTGTGTTGGATCACACAAGGCTTTTAAGGATTCAGTGCTATTGATGATGTTGATGATTATTATATATGATGATGATAATGATGGCAACAATGTATTCTGAATGAGCTCTTTTGTTTTGGAGTTATTCTATCATTTCCGGTTTTGTTTTCCAAAAAAAAGAATCAAAATGTAAAAAAAAAAAAAAAGAATTCTATGTAAAGATGACAATTGTTCTTTTTTTTATTGCGTGTTATGTACTGAAGTAATGCTTAAATCTAGCTGTTCTATTTAGTGCATGATGACAACGATGATGATATGATGATGAGGGGATTAAAAACGGTCTTTCCGGTTCACTGAGAGATCTTTTCTCACGTATAGATTGTCATTCTAGCAAGATTGTAAATTTTTAGTATCTTCTCGTGATCACGTGACTCAAAACAACAATGAAAATATATGATAAATCTAGATGACTGGGCTCTCTGCTTTGATATCATGTGAAGTACACCTTGAGAGGTCTGTGCTTTTGGATTTGAAGATTATGTTCCCATTTTCTTTTTTTTCAACCTTTTTTCTTTTCTTTTTTTACCATGCTTGTTCCTGGAGCTACGGGCCCTGGCTTGATCCGTATGTGTACATTGTTATTATGATCTGAAATGTATTGTGTTGGAATCCTATTGCGTTTGCAGACCTAAATGTCGAGGCTCTTCGACATGGCCCTATTTAATTTTGATTTATTTTCAAACCCATGTCGTGTTTTTTTTTTTTTTTTTAATGGTTTGGGGAAGATTTGGTGTATGTTTGGTGGGGGGGAGGGACTAGGAGAGGGGGGGGTGGGGGTGGGGGGGGCAGGACGGATGATTCTCTGTGTGTGTGTTCTCCAGTCTAGTTAGCGTTCTCGTCCGGTTCCACGTTTGCAAAAAAATAAAGAAAAAGCCCCTCTCCTTTGTTTAAGATGCAACAATTTGAAATATCTAATAACAAGACATCCTGTAGGGTTAGCCCTCTCTCCATCTATCTCCTACCTTTCTCTCTGCTGACACCAGAACAGGTGCACTGCTAGAGGGTGTGCACGTGAGAGGGGAGGAAAGGAAGGAGAAAGGGGGTAGAGGGAATTAGCTGTTCCAGATGGATGCCTAAGCCAGCAGGCCGTAAAATAGATTTTCTCCCCAGCCTTTCCACCCTTTAGGCATTCTCCTCACTTCATAACTATCACAACACACTTCCTTCTAAAGACCCCAGATTAACCAAGCCTGTATTTCGTGGCTGGCTGTGGAGAGTACTGGCGATTTGTAAAGATTAATTAAAAGTAACTGGGGAGTAAAAAGAGGGATACCAGGCTGATTGGAGGTTGTGACTCTAGAAGATTCCACGGCGGCCTCCTTGTCACCATCCATCTGAACACCCCATTATTGTAAAACATCACTACAACACAACCCCAAGGGTTGTCTACTGCTTGTTAGTTGGGAGTACTGGAGGCATGCATCTCATGAGTGGAGCCTTTGGTAGAAGGTTGGTTCTAGAGAAAGCCTTGTGAAGAATTGCTGATAGCTGAGAGAGGTGTCATGCTGCAATGGGTTAGTCCATTGCTTTGGTTCAGAGGGTGTTTTTGACCAACTGAAAGCAGTCGAGTTGGAAGAAAAAGCAGGGTTTCTTTCTGTCTATTTGTGGCTTTATATCCACTGTGTGTAATTGTGCAAGCCATTTGCTTTGACTGGGAAAACGCTTTCTACACTGTATTCCATATAAATAAAGTTTTGAATGTACATACAGCTCCCTTGTGTGTGCCTTATTTTGGTTAGTTTGGTACTGTGCTAATGCCACTGCAATACATCTCTGTATATTTATTTAAATATATATAATTTTATTCAAAGATAACTTCCCATCATATGGGTAATGTAACATCTACTGAAAGAAGGGAAGAAAGATTAACAAATATGAGACAATGAGACTCATTTTGCAGTTTTCCAGCACTGCGCAAAGGGTTTGCGCTTTGATACGCACGAAGCTTGACTGACATTTTTACCCACAACCCACCGCTGCTCATCACATTTGTTTTATCCCTTTCCCGTGTCAAGGTGAGTGGTGTTTATGAGACAAAGATGTGTACATAAACGAACGTAATCTTACTTTCTTCAGCATTTCTGATAGTCATTACATATGACGTCCAATGATAAAGATATGTCTGTGTTTTAAAAGAAAGAATGACGAAAGCAGACGGTTTAAGCAAGGCTAGGGTGCAAATCAAGGCAGCTAACTCTAGCTCTAACGCTTTAGCTACGCTGGCATGAACCTAGGAAGACGAGCTACTTAGTTGCATTGGCAGTACATAATAAGGCGTAATACAATGTACGTGGAAGGTTTTTAGATAGCTGTACAGATAAGGTCAGATTAACCAAACACATGCTAGGTAGCTAGCTAACTACCGAGGTGCGTTCTTGTGACACTACTAGTCTGGTTGCAGACGCGTGCCACCAAATAGCAATGTATTTATATGGACGTTGAGGATGTATCGTTATGTAATGGACGGTTTTACAGTATTTGAACTTGACGTCTGTAATGAAATGGCGATAACGATATTGCACATGAACTCGGAGCTGACGGACATCTTGCTATAACACATCCTCTCTTTTTGCCTAATCAGACAGTATCAGGATGGCGCTTCATCGCTTGTTCCAGCTGTCCGCGCTGCTACGCTCTGCCGTGTCATTGACACTTCGCAGGAACGTGGGTCTGTCCGCTGTCCTATTTAACCGGGCATCGGACATGGACCCCGTCCAGAAACTCTTCCTGGACAAGATCCGTGACTACAACACCAAGAGCAAGTCAGTCCTAGTTAACACTACATACGGTCCCTGTCCATGCTATTTAGAAAATGTTATAAGTTGGCACATCATTTGACCATCTCCCTGCTTCTGCCCCCTCAGGGCCACTGGTGGGATTGTTGATGCAGGCGCCACCTACCAGAAGAACTTGTCTGATGAGAAGACCAAGCTCCAGAGGTTATACGGTGCCGGTGACCTCACCAAATTCCCAGACTTCCAGTTCCAAGGTGTGTAAAATGCCCAGGGTTTGATCTGGTCCTATATTTAGAGATCACATTTCTCTGTCAACAAAAGCTGCTGTTGACCCGAGAGCTGTTTTCTATGACTGTGTCGCTGATGTTTGCCCGCTTGAAATATTTGGTACTTCAATGTAGGTTATGAGCGATCTTCATGTATAAAAGATTGAGAATAATTTCTCCTTTCTCTTTCAGACCCCAAGTTTGATGAAGTGGTCAAGTAAATAATTGCCATGGCGTCTGTCCTAAATGTCACCACTATAATGTACTATTTAATAAATGGATATATTAATGATGCTATGTATTTTCCATCATTTTTGTAGGGATACCCAGACTGTTCCAATGCATAATTATACACACTTGACAATTTGCTGTTTGATAAGAAAAACAACTCTTTAATTGAGTGCATATCATAATGAACAAACTTAACTCATCCATACCTTATCTAGAAAACATACACTCAGATATACAGACACACACTTCGGAGAACACAGTAGCATAATAATACTTAAGATGCAAGTAAGGCCAATTTTGACAAAGAAATAGAAAAATAAGGTCAACTCAAAGCAAAAGGCACAGGTTATCAGAGACCATGCAGGCACATACGGGTCACAAGGGATCTTAATCAGCTTAAATGGCGGCTTCAAAACATTTACAGTATGTCCCAGTTAAGAACCGTGATGCGTTTAAAGCAGAGGAATACGATTTTAAGGTGGTGCTGCTGTACACTGTGGTTCCCTCATGTCCACAACTTTACATGTTGTATCCCAAAAACATTTCAGTTTTTGGTTCCCCAAATTGCAGTTCATGTTTTGGCCAATGGAGGGGGATAACGACTTTTCATATTTAGCCACCAGTGGGGGTGAGAGTTCCATGTAACTTCACAAGGGGGAAAAACAGGCTTTGTTTTCCCAGACAGGCAGAGAAGGCTAAGGTGCCTTGACGAGGTGTCTATTTTTAAACTCCATGAGGAGAGAAGAGTGACTGGGCAAGAGAAACAACTTCAAGGAACATCAATGAAGACTCGTCCAGTGTTGGCACAGCAATATGAACCTGAAGCAGTGTCTGGAGATGGCTGGATCCTCACAGCATGAATGACTGAGTGTGTTTGAAGTCTTGAGGCTTTAAAAAAAAAAAAGAAAAGATTAGGAAATGAAGCATTCTGTGTCTTTTATTCTTATCTGCAATTTTGTTTAGTATAAATCATGTATACTATATTATCTAGCTTTTTGCTGAATCATTTCATCAATTGGGCCCCGTGGGCAATGCATGAGCCAGAGAAACCCGAATCAGCACTTCTCTGTCACAATCCATCAGTATTCAACTCACAAAGAAATCAGCAGAGAAGCAGATTCACTAAATACTCACATTTTGTGGAGGAGCACTGTAGTTGGTGTTAGGCCTGGAAGAGAAAGAGAAACGGTCTACAGATAAGACTGTTGGGAATACCCAAAGCAGGATAAAGAGACAAGCAGCAGCTGTAGCCTGAACATCGACTAGACGTCTGAAACTTGTTTCTTTGCCGTGCCTATTTTCTGGGGGAAGAGCTTTGAACACAAGTCTTTGTAAGGACATGGTTGGTTGTGTCTCTTAACGGGGCGAGTCTGTCGGCCATTTTAGGGTCTGTGTGTCTGTCTGAGGGTCAGACTCACATGTCCTCTGTTCTGTGGAGGTTCTGGCTGCTGATGTGGGCCACACCGTGACACTGGGGGATCCAAAATGACCTGCAGTGGGTACATTTACGGGGGGGATCGTAGGACAGAGTTGAGTGCAGGGGTTGGGGCGGGGGCAATTTAGTTTCACGCTGCACACCACATGCTTAGGGGTTACGGTCAAAACACAACCATACTGAGGGGGAAAGCCAATCGCAATGCTGCCAAATTTTAGTGTTAGCCAATTAAAATGAAAGAGAAGGGGTGACCTGTGGCGGCAGCTAATCCGCTCAGTGAACCAGTCAGTAACTACTGCAGCCAGTAGTGGAGTCCTTCAGTGTTTGAATCTGTTTTTGACATTATCTTTGGTCTTTGACCTGACTTAGTGCATGTCAAGTAGTGGCAAATGACAACACAGATTCTCATCAACTGCTCAGCACCTGTTAGTGTCTGTATGCACTGGTGGACAACCAGACCCCACTGCGTTTACACACACCTGTTAGACTTCACAAGCCTGACCCAGCATTAAACTTGCGTGTGTGTGTGTGCGCGCTTGTTGGAACAACCACTCTCACTTCTGGCGAGTTGTAGTGCATGTGGGCTATTTTTAGTCAGAGGAGGAGTGACACTCATGCTTACCGTCCTTTTTGCCCTGGAGAGAGAGACAGAGAGAGAGAGAGAGAGAGAGAGAGAGAGAGGAGGATGGATTGGAGAAAGGAGAGAAGAGGGGTTACATTTTGAGAGATTTGTAAATATGGACACAAACAACAGAAAATGAATATCCATCAAGTAGCTGTTAACTGACCATATACATTGTCAGATGACTATAGACACACAAACATGCAGAGACTCACTGGTGAAATAGCCATTGCGGTGGGCATAGAAGCCTCCAACTCCACAGAGGGCGACCAAGCAGATCACCACAACTGCAGCTACGACCGCTGGGATGTTGACATCATCTGAGAGAAGAAGATGCACAAAATCTCAAATGTGGGCATACCAAGACACTCATTCCACCTTTAAAAAATAAATGAAACACACACACCCTCACACAGTCACATACCTATCTTCATGCGTTTTCCCTCACACATCTTGGATGGTCCCACTCCATTTGAGGCCAGACAACTGTACTGTCCAGTGTCTGTCCTGGACACCGTCCTAAACTCCTAAATGGGGAAGCGAGAAAGATGGAGGGATATATATTTCATTTTAATTTCATTTAGTCATTTAACAGACGCTCTTATCCAGAGCGACTTACAGTAAGTACAGGGACATTCCCCCCAAGGCAAATAGGGTGAAGTGCCTTGCCCAAGGACGCAACATCATTTTTCACGGCCCGGAATATAACCGGCAACCTTCTGATTAATGGCCCGATTCCCTAACCGCTCAGCCATTTGACAACCTATAGAATAACACCTCCAAAAATGTGCAGGATGTGTTGAAACTACTTGTTCAGGGTGCCTTCTCTCACCAGGATGCCCGTCATAGGGTTGATTTTGTAGGTGGCGTTGGCTAAGTGGGAGGGAACCAGGGGCTGGTCATCCTTGTACCAGGAGTAGGTGGCAGGGGGGATGCTCTGACGGTCCCTACAGCGCAGCTGCACCACAGAGCCCGTCAGCGCTGAGCTGGGGATGTCACAGGACGGGGTGTGTGGGGGCACTGTGGGACACACACACACACACACACACACACACACACACACACCAGGATAGCATCAGACAAAGGGACAACCAAATTGTTCCTACGGTAAGTACAGCAAATCCTCCAAGACTAGAAGTGCAACAGTTCTAACAGTATTTCAGTGGTGTTAAGAGCCAAGGAACGGTCTGTATTTTAACCAGACACAATGCAACAATACACCCTATCAACGACAATATTACATAGTTCGATAGGAGAATGTTACAATAACATCAAATCTAAGTGCAACATCTTAATCAACAGTTACAATTGTCAGTCAACATAAGACAACTGTTTCAATGGAGGGAGGAACAAATAGACTGGCAGACAAGCAGACAGACAAGCAGACAGATAGGAAATAGGCAGACAGACAGCCGTACCCAGAACTTTAAGGGTGATGTTGGTCTCTCCCAGGGTCAAAGTGTCTAAAGGGGCGCTGATCTCACAGCGATATTGGCCGGCGTCTTTCTGGCTCACCCGCCTCAGCGTCACCGTTGCCCCCTCAATCTCCGCTCGGCCGGCAAAGTTTCCTGGGAAGCACGACAGCGGATGAGAACAAATATAAAGATCTTCCTGATAAACACGTACTGAACATGCATCTTAATCAAGGCATGTGTGTGTGGGGGGGGGGGGGGGGGGGGAAAGAGAGAGAGAGAGAGAGAGAGAGAGAGAGGAGGGGTTACATTTTGAGAGATTTGTAAATATGGACACAAACAACAGAAAATTCATATACATCAAGTAGCAAAGTAGTAGAGAAAGATTGGGAGAGAGAAAGATTGGGAGAGAGAAAGATTGGGAGAGAGAAAGATTGGGAGACAAAGATCATACCTCTGAAGTCGCCTTCAAAGTAGACAAACGACACGTCCGTGTCTTTCTTCTTCCACTCGATGCGCGGGTTCTGCTCTTTCTCCGTCTTGAACTCGCAAGAGAGAACGGCGTCTGCATGCAGACAGGCCGACAGAAAGTGTGGGAGAATTAGAGAAAGCCGTAGTAAATACACAATAGAATGACACTGGGAAGGGATAGATCAGTGGTTCTCTACCCTGGTCCTCAAAACCCCTTGTCCTGCATGATGATTCCCTCTTCCAACACACCTGATTCAAATAAAGGGGTCGTTATCTAGCTCCGCAGAAGCCTGGCAACAACCATTCATTTGAATCAGGTGTGTTGAAGCAGGGGGAAAACCCAAAACATGCAGGGCAGGGGGGTTCGGAGGACCAGGGTTGAGAACCACTGGGATAGATGATAGATGGGGTGACCATCTTACCTGCACCTTCACGGACCTCCACCTTGGGCCGGCTGGTAAACACAGTAACAGGAATGGTGGGTGGGCCTGTAAAACAGATTAGGGAGGACGACAGTGAGATTGTCTTGCCTGCAGTACCGCTGTCATCCATAAGAGGGCAGAGGGAGCGTAACACATGATGAGGACAGGCACTTAGCGGGTGTGAGAGAGGCTTCCCTGTATGCGGCCTCAGATGACGATGGGATTACCAAGAGGTGTAATCCTAGGAGTTAGCCAGCCATGTAGATTTAAGGGATGTGTAAGGAGAAGTTCAGTGGGTCAATTTGAGCTGGCATGTAGTTGATGGCCTCTGATTGGCGTTGAAATGTATTTCTGGCGTTCAAAGGCTGCCATTGATTCCTGTTATCTTGACAGGAACAGGAAACAGATGCAACCCTTCCTGCAAGCTGATTGGTGAGGCGGTCAGGATTATTGTTTTGTCAGCCTGCTTCTGTTGGCAAGTCGCCTTGGGAAACGCCTATTCTTCATGTGTAAACTCTGTTTTGATGGTTCATACGTGAATGCAAAACTGAACACATGCAACACATGAATACACTGCCTTTGATTGTGTGCTTCATGTTTCAGAATAGAACACCTCCATTTGTTTCATTGACCACCAAGATGTACAGTGCACTTAGCAACCCTTGATTAGACATAATCGTAAACAAAATCAGTGTAGTCTTGTTAACCTATACATTGTTGGGCAACATCCCTTGGGTTGCTTAACAAACAAGGTGTTTGCGCTTGGCACACAGCTAAGCCATCGGTCGATCAAGTTTATCAGAGGACACGTCATCCCTATGAAGCACTCAGAGCTGCCAGTGAGCTAGCTCCCTCTTTGATGGGCCTTGCTTGGTTTCTGCTTCCTGTGTGATTCTATTAGCAGACCAGGGTAGGGAGTAGATAGAGAGTGGAAGGTCAAGGGACTGGCTTTAGTCATTGTCCTGCTGTGGCTGTGGCTGCTGGAGGGCAGATCTATCTCTATAGATCTGCCCTCCAGCAGCCACAGCCACAGTGGAAGTCAACACAATAGCGGTGGAGCAAAACACAGGAAGTGTGTGGAGACCACAGGAAGGAGACCATTATGGGTGGCCATGACAAGGCTGGCTGTAAGCTAGGCCCAATATTTCCACTACGTCCACTATACCAGAATACCTAATGAATCGCGTACGCGTAAATGCATCAAGCTCGAGTGAAGGGTACATTTACCTATTTTACTAAACATACTTTGACATTATAACAGCATCTTTTTTTTTTGCCTTGTTTTCACACCCCCGCAGACATTTCAATACCGTCCGAGATAATAGCAGCATCATGTTTTGGGGTCCCCATCCTGCTTGCCTGTGTGCGTTGTTTTGTGTAAGTAACGAGGTTATCAGTGCAGCTGGTGTAGGGAGTGTGGCCTTGCAGCGGCGCCTAGACATACTTTTCTAAGAGCCTTTGTTTTTCTAAATGGATGAACACAGGCAGAGAGAGAGAGAGAGAGAGAGGGGTAGGGAGAGAGACAAAGAGAGAGATAGAGAGGGAGATGAGGGAGGGAGGGAGTCGAGGGTGAGAGAAAGTAATGGAGGAAGAAAGAAGGCTCATATTGGGAGACATGGATGGTACTGAGAGTAAGAGGACGAGACAGAAAAGTGAAAGAAAGAAAAAAAGTGAATTACACAGAGAGAGAAAGAGCGAGAGAGAGAGAGAGAGAGAGAGAGCGAGAGAGAGAAATGGATATATTCTATGACAGTAGCATCCCGTTGCATTGAAGAAACTTGTCACAGTGTATCAGCCGTGGTGAGCGACACCTCGCTGAGGGTTGTCTCTTAGAGGTAGCAGAGATGCAGCGACCTGACACAGGGCCCACACTTCCCCTCTCTGCCTGCCTGCCTGCCTGTCTGCTGCTCTGCCTGAACCAACTGACCTGTCTGAACTGTCACACACACACTCGCTCACTCACACACGCCACCAACACACAGCACGCACGCCCTGAACACACAAAAACACACGCACACCCCGATTTCAACGACGCACGCCCAGCCTGATGTCACAAAACGTACACACACATATACCGTGACTACACAGACAAACACAGACGGAAGGCAAACACATCCGTCACACACTATAGACTTCACCGTACATACTCACAGAGGTCCGGCCCCAAAACAGAAACAGAGCTTCCACATCCGAATCAGAGAGGGTTTTATTCGCCATGAAAGTTCGCACAGACAAGAAAGGTGTACAAGTCTGACTATACTAAAGGTACAAAGTCTAACTAATACTAAGGGGCTAACGTAGTTCGACTTTGTACCTTTAGTATAGTTAGACTTGTACACCGCATGCGCTCGCACACACACTCAGTCACGCATGTGTTCACTCACTCGGACTGTTCTGGGAGCTTTGAATAATAGTCCACCTGCAGCGTTCTCACACAAAGTCTGTGGACATTCAAAAGCATACATCTACAGAAGAGACAGCCAGCACAGAATCCAGGGACAGAGAAAGGACAGTTTGTGTGTGTGTGTGAAGGGGTGTGGGTGTGTGTGTTCCCCCCCCTTGAGAACAAAGCCCCTCTGTATCAGTGTAACCCTGCACTCCACTGTGTGCAACAGCTGGCCTCGTCAAGGCCTGGGGGTGAGGGGTCCAACAGGGAGCCCCACCCTGGCGTACATACCCCGAAACCACAACAGCCGGTAGACACACTACCTACCCAGCTGTATGAAATAATCCCTACGATCTAATATTACACAGGCTTCAATCGTGTTTTTGCACAAACACCCCAACTCATAACAGTGAATAGGATAACTCTAACCCTATCTGGCTATGCTTTCTGATCCAGATTAAGATGATTCATGTCATACTGCCTATTCCAGGGTTCCCACACCTGGTTCCACATCAAATACTGTGACGTTTAAGGATTGTTTTCCCTCAAATTCAAGGTCTCAACATTGCGTGTTTTGCTGCACAAATTGCAGCAAAACCCACTGGGAAAGTGTTATGGCAGAGCCTGTTATGTCTGTAGGTCTGATACCATGGCAGTGGCCACTTTGTCCAAAGAACTGATAACCCAATCTGTGACATTGGAACGTAAAGTCACAGTACACACAATATGAAAGTTACTTGACAGGACAGGATTGGATTAGATGTACTGAGTGATGCGAGCGGGAGAGTTATCTTCACACATTTGAGATTATTCAGAGGACTTGAAGTTATGGAACTGTATACCCCCCAAAATAACTTCTACTGTATATGATAGAGGCCATACTGTACATCTCAACTGTGGATTCAAAAGTGAAAACAGATCCTGTCTTTCACTTTCAACTTTTAAGGTCTTATTTGACCTTTCCAGATTTCACAAACTTTAAAGGATTTCAAGGAACCTGTTATTCTGATGAGCAGAAACGATAGCAGGCTCCATGACCATGGAGCAGAGCAGAAGGAGCTGTCTAAGATAGATCCATTAGTCTGGTCTAGGACGACCGCAGAACCACAACACTGCAGCCTCCGGGACAGGCGGGAGCCAACATGAACACTGCTATCAAGAACCAGGACGGGAACACAATCTGGGTTCCTGTGGACCACATCTAATCAGGACTGGAACAGTTCAGACGGACCAGCAGTAGGCTACCCTGGTCTGCCGTGTCTGCGGCCCTTCCCAGAGCAGTGTGTTGATGCCAGGCAGGCCAGGCTGCTAGCAGGGCCGGGGGTGGGGTGGGGGGCACACCCTGGGTCTCCTCGACTGGACAGCAGCCAACTATAACTCAACACCACCCGCTGTGGTCACCCCTCTCAGATTCATGGTGGAACATACTTTCATGACTGGCCACTCATGGGAAGAGGATTAGATGTGAAGATCTATAAATCTACAGTAACAAACTATGTAAGATATCCTCCTAATATTGCTGTTCACGTAGCCAAGCTGACAGTACTATGAAAACAGCTATGATCATAGTACATACATATAACAATACAATACACTTTTTATGATTGTGTATCAGATTAATTAGGTGGACATCCATCTTCTTCTTAAACACACACACACACAGTCAGACAAAGCTTCATGTAATTTACAAAAGGGTAGAAAGCATCGCAAACCTATGACATATTTAAGTCCTCATTGACGGAATAAGGCTACTTACACTGTATAATTAAGATGACAATAGACAGCAACAGTGACGCTTTCTCCATCATCAATTCCTGATAGAAAAAATATACGTCTTCCTCGAAAGGAGAGCTTCTTCTGAACCTTGGCGCCTCTTCTTGCACTTATTCACAACTCCAAAATCCAATTAATAATCGAAATTATTTTCCAACGCGGGGTATTCCAATCGAGGTCGCACTTTCGGACTCTTTTGTAAACTATTAAGCGCTCCGGCCACGACGTAGTTAGAGGCAGCGTGGGTCTCCAAACCTCCCTCAGGTCTTCTCTTAGTAATTACACTGTGGTATCGGCTCTTCGATGTCCTGCTGTCGCGATCGGAGAAGGTTCTTGGATGAGTGGAAGGGAGGGGTGGGGGAAAGGTACTAATCATGGCATGTGAAGAGCGCAGCGCTGTGTTCAAGACGCGCACTACACTTGTGCACCGTACGCTCAACCAATGCCGCCCCAGCTCACTCTCTGGCAACATCGAACGTAACTACTAAATTAACATTTAGATAAGACTTGTTTGTCTAGCTTTACTAAATAATAGGTTAAGGAAAGGGAAGTGACACCTGTGGGTAGGTGTGACTTTGGTGGTTTACAAAAATTGACAATAGCTCACAATGGTGTAATTAGATTTGATTGAGACAATAGAAGTCGTACTGAAAGCAATTCAAACAACCCCGAAATTAACTGACCATAGCAAAATCTGATGTATTCTTTCCGTTAAAATAGCAAAGGCAGATGCCTTTGCTATTTTAACCCCGATGAAATGTCAAATGTTCAGTACCCCCATTTTAAGAGTACCTCTCAATTAATGAGCGAAAAAAGGAGACAAAAACATTGCTCATTTAAAAATCCAAAACACTTAAAACTCAATAACTTCTGAAGATTTCCCAAACATTTCTCCCAATCATGTTCTACAATTGCCAGGAATTCTTGGCTGTGGTGCAAACATTTCAATTGCTGTATGGTGGGGACACATGGGTGGGCATATGTCTTTGGGTGTGTCACACACACACACTGAGTGTCAATGTGGGGTGTATATGAGTATGGGCAACAGCTGTGAAGTCAAACTTTCTACCTCAAGTCTCTAGGTTTCTCTTTCTCTCTTCAGGGAAGCGTCACCAGCCTTCATGCATAAAGGGCCAGGTCAACGTGTGGATCGTGAAACAATCACAAAGAACATCCTTAAAATGATATACATCTGATAATAATACCCAACCTCCGTCTGTCAACTGAGCAGGTAGTTCTGACTAATCTAGTTGACTTTCTCACCCCTCCCCGACACACACTCTTCCAGCACCTGTCTGAAAGTGACAGACACAGCAGCTGCTCTATCCTGGCAGTCAGCCTCCACACACCACCGCCTTTGTCTCGGAGCAAACTGCTGACTGTTAAATACACACACACACCCCCACACACCACTTTGACTTACATGTTGTCAGCTGAGCAGTTAAAGACCCATGCAAGCACACCTCACAGTAAAAGCACATTATTATACCTCGCTCACTGGGCACAGTGGTCTGTCACAAACAAGCAGAGAAGTTATCCAATTGTGCTTTCAAGTTGAAAATCAAGTAAATGTTAAATGTATCATACACTTTTCCCAATCAGTATATGTATGTGTATATATATAAAAAAAAGCACACAGAAAAATGTGTCAATAATGAGTTGAAACATTAGTTGACATTTATTGAACAAATATAACAAAGATATGCAAGTATGTATGATGTGCAGAGTTATGTTTAGTTGTTGGCTGCCGGGGTCAGAGTCTCAGTGGCAGGGGGTGGAGTCACAGCAGAAGGGGGTGGAGTCACAGCAGAAGGGGGTGGAGTCACAGAAGAAGGAGGTGGGGACAGCGTATCTGGAGCTGCTTTATCGGTTGATCCTGTAGGCACTTTAAGCTACGGGGAGAACAAACCAGTGAGATTTCAATATAAACTCCAGTTATGGTTGAGACAATTCTGAACATCTGTGCAAGGACAGCTTACCAGTTTCTCAGCTCGACTTCTAAGCTTCCTCCAGACTGTGTGATGAGCCTTTGAGGGGAGGGGGAACGAACAGGGAATTATTCTCTTCTCTGACAGAAAGATCCACACATAAATGGGACATATAACTCAATGTCTGCACCAAAACAGATGTGTTATTGTACCTGTAGCTGTAGGGGCAGCGAGAGCCCCTGCACACGGCGCTGGAGACCCCAGGGACCCTTTCCCAGAGTGTGGACGGCAGTCACCTCGTACTGGGAGCATAGACCTGTCCTCGCCACTAGGGGGCCCCCCGTCAACAGCACATGGTCCCCACACCTAGAACACAGACAGTGGGGTCAATACAGGTTGGGTCTTAGAAGCATGGAGAAGTTTTTCTGTGTGTGTTGTGCGAGTGTGTAACAGACCTAGAACGTCTGTTGACGTATCTAGTTGTGCGGGTGTGTCTGGGTCTCTCACCTGTAAAGTGTCACTGTGCCTCTATCGCTCTGCGCTGCCTTCTCCTCCACCTCCTCCTGTTTACACCTGCACACGCACACTTATTAGAAGACTGTACTCACATCATTTC
Source organism: Thaleichthys pacificus (assembly GCA_023658055.1). NCBI lineage: Eukaryota > Metazoa > Chordata > Actinopteri > Osmeriformes > Osmeridae > Thaleichthys > Thaleichthys pacificus. Next base: position 9,765,894 of record CM042873.1, read on the forward strand.
TATAGAGAAAAAGACAGAAAAAATCAACAATACGACAGAGAGAAACCGAGAGAGAAAGGGAAGGAGGGTACCTGCTGTAGGAGAAGACCTCCAGGGCTACAGAGGGCACCACCTCCAGAGGTTCCCAGGGCAGGTCTCGGTGGATCAGCTGCTGGACTCCCCGGGTCAGGGACCTCAGAGACTCCTGGGGGGCAGATCAGACCAGACCATGTCTACAAGACATCCTAAAAATGGCACCGACACAAAAGGAAAACCATGGATCAAACAGCCGCCGCGTACCTCAGAGGGTTCCCATGAGTCTAACTGTGGATCCAGCACCACATCACAACAGAACGCTCCTGCCGTCACTGTGGAGAGAGATGGAGACAGGGAGGCGTGAGGGACAAACACTGCTGCATAATATCCCTGGTATATCAAACGGTACTCAAGTACTCAGACCTGTGTGTGTGTGTGTCCAAGGACAGTACCTGGCACCTCTAGGACTGGGAGCAGCTCCACCGTGAAGTCTTCCTTAAAGGCATCCTCCAGCACCTGGCCCAGCAGGCCTGCACATGACCTCCAGTACGCCTGGCCAACAGGAAGGGGAGGGAAGACTTACAGAGCAGCCAGGCACATCAGTTCAACCAGACCAACGTCTTAACTTAAGTGTCTGGTATCACATGGGTTGTCCACCATCGCGAGAGACAGGTAGATACCTGACACTGAGTTTGACAGACAGGACAGTGGCAGCCAGTACCTGGTTGACCAGCTGGGGGTCGGACTCTTTGAAGGTGAGGAGAGAGAGGGAGCAGGACTGGGTGAGGGGCTGGTGCATGGGCCAGGGCGCCCCATCCACCAGCGCCAGGGCAGAGTTGGTGACATGCCACTCTGTCAAATCTGAGAGAGAAATAAAGAGCCAGTCGTTGTCTTAATCAGACACAGCCAAAATCTGAAGACCAATCCCTTCTGTGCGCACACACACACACACAATTTTGTTTACTGAACTTACGGCGTGCACAACTGTGTGGAGTAGACATTCCCTTGTTCATGACCAGCAGGGTCCCTTGCAGACCTTGTCCTTGCAGGGTCACCTCTATCTTCTCCGTGCGGGGATAAAGGGCGCGTTGCCGAGTCTGTTCACGGGAGAACACCGCGCTTCGCTGTACTCGCAAGTCGGTGGCCAATGGACGGACAGCCGCTACGCTGGACGCCAGACCTGAACGATGCCAGGAAGTAATACGCGATTAGAGGGTTATTCTAAAGGTTTCAAGCAGTTTGAGCTAACTGCCCACCCATCCAAAAAATACTAGCTAGTTAACGCTTCTGTTCCTGTTGTTTTCACACCTGACTGTAGAATTACTAATAATACAGGCTTTAAACCACCTAGTGTGTGCTAGCTAGCTAGCTAAAAACATTTTGTCAACGTTTACTAGATTGGCCAAGTTCACATTTAGCATTAGACAAACCGTCGACCTCATCTCACAATTTAAACATATTTATAGATTTGTATGACATTAAAATAAGGAAACCCCAAGGTCACACAGGGAATATCAGAGCTAGCTAGGTTTCTCTGGCCGGCTAGCTCTTAGCTGGCATTGCAGTTCTGCAGAAAATGGATGGTGTACTTACGGCGCAATAGAAGTTGACACATGGTCCTCCTACACGACATGGTGTAATATTCCCTGTACAATTACTTAAATTATTTAATAGGTCAATAGCAAAGCTGTGCATGGAAAATATTTCAGTTTTCTGTAGTTGACTCTAAGCTACAGAAACTGTCAAAAGGACGCCATGCTTACTCGGGTGCAAGTCTTATTTATGTCCGTGTTGTATGTCGGGCTAGTGATAAGAGTTCCAGTCATCAGCCATTTGTAGAGTGGAGGCTGTTCTACAACATGGTCAGTAGGGGTAGCTGTTGCTGTATTTCAGAGATTTCCTCAATTTGATTTAGTAACTGTTGTAACAAAAAAAAATATTTTCACAGTTATTTTCAACTCCAAAGCGCTCCACCTCTCCACCCGGGCACCCACACCTCCCACTCACTCCATTAGTGTCCCTGTCACTCTCCCCTTCCTGTTCTCTCTCGACAGGTGCTGCTATGAAATGTCTTGACTGTCTGTGCCAATAAGCTGCCAGGGTGAGGTAAAATAATATCTACGTTGGCTACATCATTCTTAAAGTAGGAGTAAGGAAATATTTGTTTCCCTTAACTTGATAGAGTTCCAGGACTGTAATAGAGGCTATGTGACAGATGCTTGTATTAGACTAGGATAAGTAGTTGGCATTCATTAGCAGGAATGTCTGCTAATGGACCACTGTATCTTATTTGTTACATAAAGTGTGGAGGAAAACCAGTATCAGCAATTGTATATACCGGCCTGACATCCTATGAAGTTTTATGAATCATCTAGTATGTATTTCAGTCTTGTATGCATTGTTGATTTGCATTACTGATCTCTGGACACACATGCACACCATAGCATAGTGTTTATATCCTGGGTCCTATCTTGTGTCGTAGCTGCTTCTGTAGCCGTGACTGTCAACACCCTGATTCACTGATAAATCATGTCTGGTGATACCATCAGTCACTGGACTTCCTGTACTTACATGGCCTGTGCCGCCTCCCAAGTCAACTTGCTGTTGATCCTCAGGGTCTCTGTCTCCAGGGCCTCAGCAGGTTTAGGGCTCACACTTCCTGTTCCTGAATACACACTTCCTGTGTCTTCCAGGAATTGGAGGGTGAACATTTGACCACGCTATATAACAACAGAAGATGTATTGGAGGCGATATAAAAATCCCACTGTGAAAATGTGCGTAGTGACTGATGGATTAGAGGTTGTGTAGTGTACTTACGCATACTATGTAAAGATTTCATAAAGGGTCTCAAATGAGCTTATCAAGCCTTTGGCTTTGATTGAATGCATAAAGTTCCTGCTTGGCTCCGCCCACTGGACTAGTGGCAGGCCGTTAAGTTTAGAGTTGTAAATCAAATTGAAATTCCCTATAAAGATTTGATAGCTAGCTAAGATCTTGCCAGCCATAACATCAGTGCTGAAGACCAGCTGTCACATTCCAAAGATGCTTTTAATCAGTGGCAATGGTGTTTGTTTTGTTTCCCAGGACAAATGCCATTTAAGAATAGTGACACTTTTTCAAGTTAATTTATTGAGGTGCTAAAATAAAACAGTTTTACCATGTCTCCACAGTTGAGCGCAATGTCCTGTACAAGTAGAAAATCTGTAGTCAGCGATTAATGTAATGAGACAAGGCAACTAATTGACCCACAGACAGAGTCTACCATTAATTGTGTCATACATCTATATGTCTGTCCGACTAAGGTTTGGTTGTACACATTCAACAGCAGTGGAACAGGAAAGTCCAGACTGAAGTAATCAACACACTCACACTAAACCAATTCACATTTGATCGTTTCACCGCTTTTGCCACAAGAGCTAGTAAGTATTCTGAGTTTTGCGTTTGTTGCACTTGGTTGGTGGACTCTTTCCCTCCGATCCTCCGGGTTACTGCAGACTGCAGGTGGAGCAGCATGGCTTGTCTCGGTCAGGCAGGGCAGGACGAGTCCATCTGCCTGACGATCTCGGTGAACAGCTGGTCCACCATGGTTTTGCTCTTGGCTGAGGTCTCCATGAAGGGGCAGCCCCAGTCCTCAGCCAGGGCCTGGCCCTCGTCACACGACACCTCCCTCTCGTCCTCCAGGTCCACCTTGTTCCCCACCAGCACCACCGGCACGCGCTCAAACCTAGAGAGAGAGAGAGAGAGAGAGAGAGAGAGGAGGGAGGGAGGGCATTCATGATTAAGAAACTGTATGTATCGTACATAGAACAAGGAGAAATGCCATTCCTGAGATCACAGGTTCAGAGGTGAACATTGTTACGAACAACAGAGGTTTTCTGACACCGTGATCACACACACTGGCTTCTACACTGACCCGAGGAGCGCCGTCTGGGAGGAGAAACAAATCTTAAGCTGTCCTTAAGAGCCCTACGCCTGCTCTGCAGGGCACCATCTAAGGTTCAGAACAGCATGGCTAGGCCCACAAGGACCCTCCCCTTTCACACCTCATGGCCACGAATGGCATCATGCTGTTGTGCATTAAAGCGACCAAAGCCTTCCATGGCACCCGTGTTTTTTCGCTCCATCGTTCGAATCCTTTCCACTCATCTCGTCCCTTTCCTGCCGTGCGCTCCAGCTTGTCTCAGGGTCCCCCGAAGCTCTTCCCTGGACGTGTCGCTGACAGTTCACATCAGGGGAGCCTCTCTCAGGCGGCAACACGAACAGGGAGGAACGGGACCGCTCGTTGAATAATTGACCACATCTAATGGGAAGTTCTCAAAGAGCCTGTGAATGCAGCGCTGGGCTCCCTGTTACAGACACCTCCTGCCTGGGAACCCGCCGGAGGGGGGTGTTCAAGACAATCTGCATGTTGCTGATGGGAGAAACGATCCAGATTTCCGCCCGCGAACGAGAACGTTCATTTCCGTTTTTTTCATGAGGTCTTGGAATACAGACCGTTTGTTGGATGGACAGAACAAATGATTGTTGTCTCGGACGTCGCGTCGCCAGGAAAGGATCGATCGGGGCTCCTGGGAAACGGTGTCAGAAAGGAGAAGTCGTGTCTCCAGAAGGAAGGATCCCCACGTGGTGGCTCTGCTCACAAGTGTCTCTCTGACTCAGGAGTGCTGAGTCATGGAAGCAGCTGGGAGCATCATCACTGTTATTCTTATCTGCAATTGGGAAACAGGAAACTATCTCGATAGAGAAAGAGAGGCTGGTAACCAAGGGTGGATTCACCTGGCCTGCACACAACATAACGCACGCACACATACAGACAATGGTGCAGAATGCTTTGCTTTTTACCAGCGCTAAGCATGTGTCACTTTGGGAGTCTTGCAGCCTAGAAGGTGTGAAGTGTGTAGGAGGAAAGTGCCACACAGACAAAATGTCATGTGGCAGAGATGCTGGAGAGGCTCTAAATATAGCTGGCGAAGCAAGCGCCACCTACAGGAACTGCACAAGAACTGCAGCCGGTCCCACTGCTAGCTCAGTCACCAGATACAAACTGTATGTGCACACCTATGATATTGCATATCTACCCAGTTGTTGTGTGTAGGTATACAACTGTGGAACTACAAGCCATCATCGATGGCTTGTAGTTCCATCAATGGATTGTCTCTGCTGTACAAAAGATCCTCTGGTCTCAGTTATATCTGGGATTGGAAGCAGTCTCATTGTTGAGGGGGATCTGCTTGAGCCGTCGTGAAAAGCATCGCTCCAGCCGAGAGGCAAAGATGGATGCATTGTAAAACGTCCACACTGCAGATGCTCACAGCCACTGTGCGAGATGAACACACATGATGGAAAACATTTTCCTGACTTCGGCTAAAAGGGAAAGGCTCCGTTCTTTGGCCATTTCACCCTCGTGGCAGCTTGCCGTGGCCAACGGCTTTGATGAGAACTTCACAAGCAACCTACCCCGTGAAGTCGACACCAGCTTCACAATCCTCCGTGCAATTCTACTAATTACAGAGCAGCACACAGCCTCCCTACAGCTCAATGGCCCCCAGGCCTGGAGCTGCTATTGTTCTTCAGCGTTCATATGTCCTTAATTAACAGGGAAACTGGCCTACGCAGTAAACAGTCCTCACCACTGGCTTAGCTGTTAGTACAGTGACGCAAGCCACTGTAGATAGCAGAGTTGGAGAATAGAGAATATTTGTATGGTCTCAAGGGATGCAGTTACTGTATAGTTTCAACCCCCCCCCCCCTCCCCCCCTTCTCCAACCCCCCACCGAGCAGCTGCTTCTGATGGAGTCTTTCACAGTGACTCCAACTCTTGTTGAAGATTTATGACGCAGGCCCGCACCTACTTTGAAAGGCTATATTTTCGAGGCACTTAACGGCAAACCAGGACACCTCCAAGAAAATAGGTTTCTGTGTAAAGAGCCGTGAAAAAAGGGAGAGAGAGGGCTAATAAAGACAGAATATGCAGAGGATACAGAAACCTGCTTTTGTCCGTGTGAGCCAGTGTACTGCTGATGCGAGTCGGGCCATAGCACACAGTGGGTGCTTGGAATACAGTAGCTCTGCGAGGAGTTCAGAACGTAGGTAAAGATCTTTATCACCAGTTTCTAAGCCGATATACTAGAGAGATGCAGAAGGAATCCTGTCCGAGCGATTATTTTGCAAACAATGACTGTTCTCCTTTGGCACCTCACTCGCTGGCCCTGTGAAGTACAGTCAGACCAGGATATGGGTTGGGCCTCAGTGTTTAGCAGTTCCCCCCTGGGAAATGTTGTTTCAGTCTCCATCCCATTCCTCGTCTCTATACACTTAACGGCTCACTGTGAACATGCTGTTATTAGACCCAGCATCAGCACAGCGTGAGAACCCTCTGATGTGCTGGGCAAACATTGGCGCTCCACCCGATACAATCATAAACCTTAGCAAGCTTCGGAGGAAATCATTAAATCATTAGGTGGCACACCCAGTTTGGATTTCCCTGTGAGGGCTCGGTTTATTTGGTTCTTCTCTGGAGCGTTGCAGTTGGGGGTTACACCAACAGCATGTACTCTGATGTGACACAGACACTAGCTACTGTCTTTGTCTGGGATGTGAAGACTTGCTTTCCTGAGAATCTCCCTGGGTTATAACTTAACAGACCAAGGATTTGGTTTGCAGGTACCTGGGTTTGAATCCTGTTGGTCACATGGAAACAGAACAGCCTTGATGGTACCTCTCTCCAGCTCCCTGTTGCTTTCTGGGTGCCAGGAGTTCAAATGTTCCTCATTGCTCACTAATGGAGGCCTTGATGTCTTCTTGGCTTCCAGCTGAACACAATCCCATTAGGTTCTGGTGAGTTTGCAGAACTCAGCGTGATGTGATTTCTGCTCGCTGGCTCAGCACTTGCTGTTATTTTATGGGGAAAATCCCCTCTCAGAGATGAATGAGGATATTCATGAAGACACTTTAGTAACAGGTATAGTGCATGCTGGATAGCTCCTCGCTAAAACAGTACAGTTACAAAGACACAAATACACCCACACACAAACTTATGACACCTGCTCAGTCTAGGAGTGCTGTAATTTCCTTTTTCATACTCACCTCTTAACCCTGATAATCTGATCTCTCATTGGCTTGATGTCCTGAAAACTTTGTTGATTGACAAGACTGTAGACCAGAATGAAACCTTGTCCGTTTTTGATGTAAAGGTCTCTCATAGAGGCAAACTGTTCTGTTCCAGCGGTGTCGAGAATCTCCAGCACCGATGGAGAGGAATCCACCTCAATCTCTTTCCGATAAAAATCCTCAATCGTAGGGTCATACTTTTCGATAAATGTTCCAGTCACGAACTGAACCGTGAGGGCGGACTTTCCCACGCCACCACTGCCGAGCACCACCACTTTGTACTCGCGCATTGCGCTCCAACGCAATGTGATCTGATCAGAGCTCAAAATACAGTGGCATCGTACATCGGATCTCAAAGCATTGCAATATAGTACAATGCATATATCATGACATTGACATGGAAAGGCCAAGTCAATTTAAAAATACAATTCCTACTCCACGTCTCATCAAAAGCAAATAAACCGATTAAGAAAACACGAGAAAACAATATTATTAAATAGAGTGACTTAAATATGCGGCACACTACATACAATTGTATAAACTTCCTGTCCTTCAAATCTATAGCAGTCTTATGCGCGTAGTTTTCTTTTGCACATGAGCAGTATATATGGTGCCCCTTCTAAATCGGATCCCTAATAGCGTAAACTCGCCTCTTGACTACGTCCTTCAGTCGCCATTTGAAGGAAAAAATAACGGACTCCGTGTTGTCTAGGCTCCTTTGCGAAGATGCCAGCCCGAGCAACATTCAAGCAGGACCACAAACCCATATTGCTCGTGCGCGTTTTGCACAGCAGGATACTCTGCCGGTGTAACACTGACATCTTTAGACGGGGGAAAGCGTCGAACCAGGACTAGGATGCTAACTGTTGAACTGTAATGTAAACGACATTGGATGCTGTTTCTATGACAGCAAATTGGTCTTTCAAATGGGTCGTGGCTAAGAGACTTGCTGTTTGATTAGACATTTATTTTGGATCTGGCTAATCTATTAAATCCATACAATTAAACAAAACAAATGATTTGAAGCATACACATGCTCTCATTTCATATAGGCCTAATGAAAAACAACATGAAAAACCTACATTTAAAAATAAATATAAATGAAAGGATAACAAACAAACATTGAATAATAGCAGAACACACACATCAAACAATACCTTGCTTATAGCCTAAGTCTATATGTTACGAGCTTTGTGGGTTAAGAATTACGTTCAATGTGCACGACCACCAACCTGCACACGCACATTTAATGACGCAAGGCTGGAAACAATCTGATCCGTGAGTCTCTGGACTGGACCGAGAGGATATAGGTAACCGTGACGTCATCGAGATACCGATTTCATGCAAGTGTATGGCAATGATGTATATCAACTCAAGATGTAAATATCTTTACACATGGAAACAAAACAACGTACGGGAATTCATAACGTACACAAATATGAATGCTTATTGCATCTCATCTTGTTTGGTGTTTTGCTCTCGTTCACATGTAGAAGCTAGTAATAAACATGCGTATGAGGCCAATGTATCTAGCGCCATCGTGTGACATACAGTTGCAACTTTTGAATAATCGGATATATAACTACTTTTGCAATTAATTCTCACAATGTCCCCTTGATAAAAGCATTTGTTAATCGACACTAAACAGATGAAAGGTCCACCCGACAAACAGTCTTTCATTTTCTTTATTTCTTTCAATAAATTTTACACTATCTTGCTGGAACCAAAACATTTGACTATAGTAACATAAAGTAGCACAAAATATATGCACAAATCAAACATTGAGAAATGGTTACATTGAAACTAAGAATCCAATGAGGGTCTTGTTGTCTGTTTATGTTTTAGTTACATCTTCGATCGGATACTGCATCTCGGATGGCTTAGCAGTCACAAGTGATGGCCAGACCCTCCGGTTATGAATCGCACCCACACCACCAGGTTCTGAACTGGAACAGGACACACGCCGGCTTCCTGTACTCCAGTCAACTCTTTTGGCCTCATAATGGAAATGTTCAAAGTAAAAACAGAAACAATATAATATATATTTATATAGATATATATTTTTGTTCAACTGAGAAGTCACTTCAGTGGAGACCCAGTTCACAACCTTTTTTTTCTTCCTATTTTAAGAGCTCTGGAACATGAAACCTTAAGCACGATGGACTAAAGATAAGGCAAAGTGTTTGGATAAGCATGTCTGCTCAGTTGACCAACTGCTCAGAAAGTGCTTACATTTTCCTGTTACCATCAATCAGTCATTGTCAACACATTTCAATACATTACAGTTCATTTCAATACAATTCAATTCCATTCATAATGCTTGGGTCCACTCACACGGACCCAAACTGAGGACAACCTGAAGTTTGTCTCATGTGCAGACTTTTTTTTTTTGTGTGTTTTTCAGTATAACTAAAAACATTCAGTATGTTATCATGTAGTCCTAAAAACAAGGTGAGTTTCTTCTCATGCAGGATGCTTAATGAAGATAATTTACTCGTAGTAGTAACTGGTAGTGATTAATACACAGAACGACAGTGTTGCCGATGTGTCGCTAAAAGTGCTAGATCCTACAGGAATCTGCACATCAGTCACATATTACATTTTCTTTTACAGGAAGAAAGTGCAATCCATAACTCTGATGGACCATCAAGCATACAACTTTGATTAACCATTGCCTCTGGTGCTGATAAAACCAATGGTCCTTTCTTAGGGGTTTTTACATCTTAACTAATTAATAGACAATTCACTTTTTTATCCTACAGAATATTGGTAACTTTGCCTAAGTGTTACAGATACACCTTTATAGAGGCTGTTAAATGCTAATGAAAATATTATGTCATTAAAATCTCAACAAATAATAAGAAATATTCAAATCTGCTTTACAATCTAGCTTGTGTACAGTGTTCTAGAAAAAAAAAGAATCAACTTAACAATTACATCATTTACAAAAATACCGAACTTTAGTAATTGCAACTTTAGGTTGCCACAGCAACAACTTAATATCGTTATGAAATACTATCATACTAGAGTGAAAAGTACATCCTTTTAAAATTGTCTTCTTTTTTTTCTTTTTTTTGGTAAAATGTCATCTATACAATAAACATTTTATTATTTTTATATTTTTTTTACGATACAAGCAATTTCAGAGCCTTGCTCATTACTGCAATGCGATGACCTGTGTTGATGACAAGGCGAGAAAGATCCAGTAGCTTTCTATTGGTGGCTTATAAGACTCCACCCCTTAACCCTGACCAGCTCCTCAGTTGCTGAGCTGCCAGACTAGACCTTGAGAAGGGACCACCGTGCAGAATGCAGCACAGCTCAATAAATTACATTCATTTCCAAATATAATAGGTTACAACATTGTTCCAACTAAAATTTGACAAAGTAAAATAAGATAAATTACAACAAAATATATCTTTTTTTTTTTTTCACCACACCAAAAGTTACATTAAAACTGTAACTTTTGTGAAGAAAACCTTAGTAAAAGTGAATGAAAAACAAAAGGAAACGTAAGCGTCAAGACCAGTGCCGTATTTTGCTGAACCAGATGTGTCTTGTTGTGGATTGTCTATGTAAATCAAGCACCATGAATAAACATCATGATTCTGATCAAATTCTTTTGAACACGAACACACACATTCCCCTCAGTCTCTGTCACACACACACACACACACACATACATACACACATACTCCCCCTCTCTTTCTCTCTCACACACACTTCCATGCATGCACACACTCACACAAAAGCTGTGTAATACCACAGACATTGAATACACTGCCATAAAGACAGCTAATATAGTATGGAGGTTGGTTTAAAACAATGCTAGTACATTTTAAAACATATTGGCATGTAAATAACTGATTCTTCTATCGATAGTCTTGACACACATACCTTGACAGTTACATCAAACAACACAATTTGAAATTTATATAGAACACACTGCTATGACCATGAATATAAACTCTCAAAATAAGAGACATATGTTACGTACACACACACACACATCACAATACATCTTCTGTGTCACTTTCCCATGTAAACTACTTAAAACCATGGTAAGAATGAATATTACATCATGAAATATTCAACAAACATTCTAGCAAGCTATCCTAATTTGACTGTTGTCTCTCTTTGTATATTTTTTTTGAAGTGACAAAATAACTGGGTGTGTTGGTGAACAACGTCTACAATGACATGCACATCACACGACTGTTCATGTTTTCTGTAGTTTTGGAGCTTTGCTTTGACCAACCTGTTTCTATCCTGCGGCAAAAATCAAGATTCTCCGGATGCTTATGGTGGTAAAGGATTTTTTAGGCACTTCTACTGTTTCTCGAATGGAACAGGATTATCGGTGATAGCAGGGTTGACGACTGACAGTCACAGATAGCCCTCCAGTCAAAGTTCAAGTCATCTCACTTGACGAGGATCGTCGAATGCACCTTTCGAGTCTTAGCACTTGTTTCACCCCTCTGTGACACCTGCCACCCCCTCCCCTTCCCTTCCCCTCCCCTCCCCACCCCAGGCCTTGTCCTGTGTTGAGGAGCTCGGAGGCCTTGGCAGGGGCCTCTGGGGGCCCCGGGTCAGTCTGTCCCAGTCTGCCGGCAGACCTCCAGGCCCTGCCACACTGCCAGGGCTGGGCTTCACCACAGCCTCCTCCAGCCCTTGGCACAAAACACCGGCTGGCCAGAGGGCCTCTACTCCCCCCCCCCACCCCCCCCCTCCCCCCATGGCCCCCCGGGATGAGCACCCCCCCCCCCCCCTCCCCCTTAACCCAGCACCTATTCTAAAGACAAAACTGAACGGGGCACTGATAAAACAAACTAGAACCCCCCCCAGGTGTCCTTTTCAGCAGGAGTTGTGGACAGCAGACACGGCCTGGCTGAGGTGGTTATAGAGTCGTTCCTCACCCAGACTCCTCCCTCATCTGTGCTCTCAGTGATGGGGACTTCATGTTTGGCAAGATTCATATCATTTGTTGTCTTTACTCCCCAATATCTTATGTTGGCAAGTGGTTCCCATGATAGACACAGTGTACCACAGCATCGTAGGGGGAGTGTGTGTAGGTGCGTTTGGGTGGGAGTGTGTGTGGGTGGAGGGGGGGGGGGGGGGTTGAGTTCCATTATCACTAGGACAGTCCATTTAGTAAACACTGAGCTCATTTTGCCCTGCGACATTCATATATATATATATATATAGTTTTTAAAGAAACAAAACTTTAGCTTGGCCAAAGCACCAGGAGTAACTGGTAAAATTACATTGAGAGGGGGTTCTCTGTGACGTTTAAAACAATGAAGCACTTGACAATAAGCACTATGTCTCTTATAGTGCAAATAAGGAGTTCTCAGGGGTGAACATTGTGCAGATGTTCCTCGTCTCTGAACAAAATATGAAAAGAGGGACCCACATTGTTTTGGAGAAGAACAATCATTAAAAGAAACTCGCCACCTCCGCCTCTATGGGTCTATGTAGAACTGTACATATTCTTTTTGTCTTTTTCATGTTAATAGTTTTTCTAGCAATACATATACATCTTCTTCTTCTTCTTGTTTTTTTTTTCTTTTTTTTCTCCTGTGTATCTTACACCAGCACTCAAGTCTTATGGTTAACTGTTGAATGACACTCTTAGCATGCAGGTTGCTGTACCTCTAGCTGTGAGGGTTGGTAGTATTTACATAAGAACTGTTTGGGTCTTCTTAGTGCAGCGTCTTGACACGCCATTTCGTGCCTGACCATTACTTCAGGATTATCTGAGGAAGGAAAGAGAGAATAATTGATGAGAGAAATTATTTCACTTTGCAAATAACGCCAATCATTTTCTCAGGCTACTTAGAAGCCACTCCACACAAAACCTATGTGCAATGTACACCCTGCAAAGCCACTGCTCACACTAATAGAATGGGGCAGTGCAGATGACGTCTACAGAACGAGGAGGATTCTGGTGTCCGACACAGACTGAGCACACCGAGTTGGCTGAAGGTCTGAACATGTTGGGCTGGATGCCAGAGTGAGACGGCGAGAAAGACAAAAGAGAGATGAATAGAGAGTAAAAAAAAGAGGACATGTGGCTGTCGCAAGTAGGGGAGCCAGCTGATAGGCTGGACCTGGTGCCCATCACAGGGGGTCCAGCGAGGCTATTGGCCGAGGGAGGGCTGGGGGCGGGAGGTGAAGGAAGTCGGCTCCACAGCGTACCACGGCACAGGCCAGAGGCATGCAGGCAGGCAGGCAGGCAGACAGGAAGTAGAGCACACAGACCACTGAGCTGAGAGCCAACACCACATGGAGGAAGAACAATGGAGGGATGAATACGTATTATTTAATTTTTTTACACAAACATTGGTGCAACTAGGTGTACAACTAAGTGTGCTCCCCCCCCCCCCCCCCCCCTTTGCTTGGTAGCATTTTAAGCATGCTGACCGGACATGTGTGGGATCGTTATGGAGGTTGGGATGTGATCCGGGTGTCTGGCCTCTCACTCTACCAAGCCTGTTGCATCAGCACAGCATCAGCCCAGAGGACCGGTCAGCCCTGCTGCTCTCCAACAAGACCTTCTCCGGCTGACCTGCGAGCCTGCCTTTACAGCCAGCAGAGGGCGCCACAACCTCAACCCTTGGAGGTGATGGATGGTTCCGCTTGCGGCTAAGACAGCGAGTCTTATTAATATGACCCAGACAGTGCGATATGGGCCTGGCTAGCTGGGAGTCTAAGTATGACTAAAGTCATGTGTTAACCAGCTCACAGAGACAGTGACTCAGCGCTGAGGAGATTTACATCAGGGGCCTGTGGTGGCAGCCATCTGGGACAGAGAGCATGTTCACTCACACACACATGCACACACACACACACGCACGTACACAAACATGTGCAGCTTGGGGAGTTAAGGGTGAGGGTGGGGGGTTGGGAGGTCTTGACACACAAACGCGCACACACAAAAGCACACACACACACAGAGGTAAACAGACATAAACACACACGCACACACACTTGTCTGTTTGCTCAATCAGCATTCAGGGCGGATGCTGTGTCCTACAGGGAAGGGGAATGGAATGAGAAAGAGCGAGAGAGCGAGAGACAGCTGTAAGGGAGAGAGAGAAAGGGAATAAGAGCCAGAGAGAGAGAGAGAGAGAGAGAGACAGCGAGAGAGGGAGGGAGATGAGCAGACAGACATCGGCGTTGCTCCTGCTCCCAGTCCCACGCATGCATCTTTAACAAGGCGCCCTGCTCCCCGCTGCTGCAGCCAGTCACTCACAGGAAGCGGCACTGACTCACAGGAAATGAGCTCACTGTCAGCCAATAAGGGGGAAGAGCACAAGGAACCTCCCAAAGGGATGAATGAGTAGTCAGATCAACCACAGTCTACAGCAACATCGCCTGGTGCTCAGGGTATTCTATTGTCGCTAATAAGACACATCTCATGACGCCCGTCCTCTAAAGTGAGATCGCAGATTGTAAATAAAACATTGAAACTTCAATAATGTAACGTGACGACAACTATCGGCAACAATCCGGCTACAGATGCCGTTGGTGGGGCAAGTGTTAAATGGAGGAGTGAATGCTGTCTCATGTAGCTGCTGGTGCACTAAAAACAGACCCAGGCAGGAGGAACGGTGTTTGGTAGATGCACCGACTCTGTTCCACCGCAGGCAGAGAGCTCTAATTGTCAGGTCTAAATTGGCGTGTGTGTCTGTCTGTAGACAGACACACACACACACACATCTGCGACTTCCTGGCCCCTGCTGACACAGAGCCACGGGTGGCCGGACCGGAGCCATTTTTAGCCCTTGTTTCCGGAATAAAACATCCTTCCTGTCTCCTGCAACAGTAATAGAGGGCAGGAGCTGGTGGATCTATAGCAGGTCTGAACAGGCAGTGTCCTCCAGGCCTCCGACCCCCCCTTCACCCCTCCCCCGGTCCCCTCCCCCAGCCTCGCTACGCCCCAGACTGGCGCTCTGCACACAGACACCACCCGACACGGCTGACGGAGACGGATCAAGACTGACCAGAGGGGTGTGCGTGTGTGTGTGTGTATGCATGTGTGTGTGTGTCAGCGTTCAACAGACACACAGACGACGTTCTAATGCAGATGAAAAAGGGATACTTGAGACACAACCAGAAATGGGGGAGGACAAAAAAAAAACATGACATGCTAAACAGGAAGTGACGCGACACAACACAACTACGATTTGCAAACGTGAAAAGCTCTGAATAAGTGCTCTGCTGAGCCAAGGGAGCTGGAAGGACAGTCCAACACAAGCCCATTAATCAGAACAACACTAGATATAAAAGCAGCAATGATCCTAACGATCCCATTCCCTCTGTAAGCGGGTCCGTTCCGCCACATGTGTTGCGTGCCGTCGTCCTGCCAGCCAGGACGCTAGCAGAAGCAGAGCAGGGCAGGGAGAAGGCCTCAGCTGTGTGGAACTTATTCAGAGCTCAGGGACGGATGAGAGGAGGCTTATAAAAGGAGCAAACCTGGTTGGCTGGTGCTGTTGCTGCGTAGGGGACACCTGTGGCAGGACTTGCTGCTGCAGAGACAGCGGCGGGCGTAGCGCTGTACATCATGGGGACTTTGTTCAGGAAGGGGGGAGGGCGGGCACCGTGGAGGCAATGGACAGGGAGGGGTGGAGTGTTATGGTAATCGTGGTCGATTGTTTTTTTGTTGTTGTTGTCGTTTTGTTCGTTTGGGAGGGGTGGATTTGTTACAGAGCGGCAAGCCATCGTGAGGTTAGACCAGCAGATGGCATGCAGCCACAATGCAAAGCGAGAAACGCATGGGAGGAGAACACAAAAACAAAACAGAGGAGAGAAGCTGATTACAATCACAAGTAAGGACATTTAGCCAGACAATCAGTTTTTCCCAGAGAAGAATAAGATATAAGTTGCTAAATTAAAAAAGGTTCCTCTTGGGTTGGATTGCCAATCGAGATCACATTTGTTCTCTGAGAAACTGATTACATTTCCTAATCAACAGTGCACGGCAATGGACAATTTCTATTATACAACAACAAATTCAACTGGAACTGTACACACACGTTTCATTGACACGGCATTCATGTAAAAAAAAAAAAAAGAAGCTAATCGACCATAAACTAAGCATTGACAGGAGAGTTAGAACTCAATCAGAAAATAAAGCTTCAGCTTTTTCATTCCGGGCCCGATTCATCATATCTCACAGGTGAGCTCAAATCTCCACGTGCCATCTCCTACGGCCTATTTCACCAATTTCTTTATGTACCGTTTATGTACGGTGCGCTGCGGTCAATGGGGGGGTCAACGTGATCGAGTCACCTGTGAGAGCTGAGGAGAGACCCTCCCCCACCCCCACCCCCGTGTCAGAGAGCTAGAGAGAGAGAGAGAGAGAGAGAGATAGAGAGAGTAAGGGAGGAGAAGAACCTACCAAGGCTGCTAGCAGGAGTCATGCACAAGACTGACCCTGTGTGCCCATGCAGTGGACAGTGAACAGGAGTTAACAAGGGGAGGAAAAAAAAAACAAGGTTAGAGAAGAGCCAGAGGTCTGACCAAAAACAGCATGCCGTTCATACAGGTTGATTCACAGGGCTAGCGTCGGTTTCAAAACCGCTGGAACATTCTGAAAAACCGGGGTCCTCACATTTACTGGAGGCCAATTTACAGCACGGTCGGTAGAAAATAACATGGAAAAAAAAAAAAAGATGTGCTTTTACCACCCTATAGGACTAAATATAGTTCTGTGGGAGGATGCTACAAATGGGTTATTTTCAGTGCGAGAGGGTAGAAGGAGGTTAGGGGACTGGAGGCTAGAGGCTGTTATCAGAGCGGAACATGCAGTGAGGGTGGACCGCGGCAGTCTGAACAAGCTTCCCACACAGGTCTGCTGTCAAGAGGGAATGGGGGAGAGGAGAGGGGCCACAAGGCATCAACCACCACAGAGGAGAGGGAGGGACAGATAGTCGTCTCTTTCAAGCGCAAGACCGAGCAGAAATGGAACCATTAGCAACCGCTAACTCCCTTATACGCTAGCCTGAGGTAATGTTTGGCAATTTTTGGGGGGAAGAGAGCTGGCTAGAGAGTTTCTCTGGGAGGAGACAACACTGATGAAGTCTGTAGTCCTTCGCAAAGCGAGAGATAACCCTTCTTACTATCACATTGGGCTGAACAGCCGGTGTCGAGCGTTTTTGTCAACGCCGGCTGGCACCTCATGGGTGCTGTCATTAAATAAGGAGGTGTTGAAAATGCCAGGTGTATTTTATAGTATTTTCAACAGCCATACATCCCGTCATCAACGGTTTTAACTACAGGACTTTTATGACCCTGATCAAAGCTTAGCCGTGCCTCCACCCAGTCTAACCACCTGGCAGCCATTACCTGTCCTTACATGGGTGTGGATTCACTCAAAGTACAGGCATTATTGACACCTCTATCACATGTGTAAGCTTCTATTCTGACGCAAATTCATATACTCTGCTGAAATGTTTGTTAGTTTGTTAAATAAGGAGATGCCATCCATTTTTGGTTTGTTTTATTCGACTATGTTTTTAATGCTTGCATGGGGACTTTGAAGAGTTAGGGGAAGCTACATCCAGTGAGTGTGTGTGCGTGTGTGTGCGTGAGTCACGTTGGGGTGTGTCTCCTACCTGTGGGAAAGAAAGCGGGCTGCTGGAGCTGTGCGTTGGCCAAGGCCTGCTGATAGTGCAACATACTGGGGTTGAAGAGAGAGCTGGCCCCGTTGCTCTTCTCCAGGGCTTGTCTCTTTGGTAGGGGCTGCAGCATGCCGTGGGGGAACGCCTGCGTGGGGGGGGGGGCACAACGGAGGAGGAGGGGGGGGTGGGGGGTGGGGGGGGTGGACGTTAGACCAGAGGCTGAGGCCTCGCACCAGCAACATGCCAGTCTTGACAACAAGATCACACTCTGCTCTGTCGTGGCTATAGGCACAAGCACGGGTTACGACAAGGTCACAATGGCAACTTAGGTTTAAAATAGTCACAGACAATGAGGGAACTACACACAATATCTAGCAAGCCAGTTATCAACAATACACTTACAGCGTAAAGAAAATCATGAAATACTTAAGAATTAGTACAGGTAAACATTGTGTAACTGATACGCAATTAATGAACGTAAATCATAGTTAAACATTACTTGACCAGTTACTTAAGCAAATTGTAGGATATCTACATATATATACATATACTGGGTGTGTCTTACTGGTTTCAAAGCAAAAAGCCAAATTAAATTCTGTTAGTTGCTACAGTACATTAAAAAAGCTACATGCAAAGCAAAAGGTGAAAGGTCAAAGTACCAGGTCTACAGTTGCCTCGAGGGGTCGCTTCATTGCTTTGGCAGTCGACTGAGTCTTTTAATAGCAGGCAGCGAGCACATGATGGCAGTGGGCCAATGGGATTCAAGCGTATTAACATACAGGTAACAGCAAGCAGAGGTGCATCATGGGGGACAGCATTGCATTGTGGATAGGTGAGAAGGAAAAAAAACAAAATACAAAATAATCTGAATGCAGTATACCACATACGAAACAATAGGCATGCACATAAACAAAAAATTGTTTTTTTTTCAAAGAAACATTGCTAGGTTCTGAATTAGTACGAAAGCAAAAAGCCTCTACGTTACCTTTGGTTAAAAAAGCGTTAGAACTTACAAAAGACTTTTGTAAAATGTACTTTGCTGCGTGCTAAACAAACTACTGGGATAGTATTGCGTAGATAGGTAAAAGTACTTCTCAACAAGTAAATCAGCTTGGCTAGGATCAACAATACAGAAGACCTTCGGTAAACATGATAAGCAGTCGGCATATCTCGGAAAACGGCCGAATGCCAACCTTCGGATCTGAAGGGGGAGATCTTTGGGTTAGGCGCCCGGCCGACACACATGATAACAGAGAACGCCACCACCGGTGACTCTCCAGACGCTATCTGTGGTGTTAAACTGGGTTAGGCGTCAGTGTGTTCTGGGTGGGAGAGGGGACCACTGTGACAGAGAGGGACACGAGGGAGGGACTGCTACACGGACCAGGGAAGCGGGACCAGGTACCGGTTCTTTTTTTAGTCGGTCCCTAGATATTCCCATTCCAAATACTTGAGCACCGTGTTAACATAGCGAAATGTTAAGAGCTCTGGCATTTTGAAGCAGAGCACACGTCTTCAATATATAATGAGACACGGTCTCGGTTGTCAGATAATCACGTCCATCTGGGTCACAGGTCGAACCTGTCTGAAGTGTAGCCTGGAGTGGCGATGGAGGGCACTCTGGTTACAACAGTGATTTTCCCTCTGAAAGTCTGCTCGGAGGAAGCTAAATGTGTCTAGATCGTGTTGAGGGATGAACGGGCTAGACGTGAATGTCAAAATGTAAATCGTGTGTGTGTGTGTGGGGGGGGCGCTTGTTTATGCATCGTTGATATGTGTCTATGTGTTTGTAAAACCTATATAAATAAACTAGAGCAAAGCAGCGCAGTCCACAAATACGGACTGGCTCTGAATGCTGGCTCTGACTTCACTAGAGGATGTGGTTTTATGAGACTTGAATGGTCACTGAAAACGATATGGGTGAGGCGGTAGCTGGGAGGCCGTGCACCAGACTGGGGTTCACACAGGATGAACACACTCCGAGGACCATTCCACATACTGTACGCTACACATCCAGTGTTAACAGGTTGAAATGGTATGGTTAATATGAGCACAAGACAGACAAGGGGGAGGGGCAGAAGAATCCTTGTTAGGGTAGAAGCAAAGATGGCGGCGTTGGACGTCAGCAGCTTGCCATGGACAAAGGAAATCAAACAGATGACACGGGTGAAGACGGAGCGCAACGCCACGACACCCGAGAAGCTAACAGCGACTCCTAGCAACAGCGGCCGCGTGGGCGTGAGGCCGCGTCTGAAGTCTCCGGAGTCCATTTTTAGAACGATTTTCCACGTCACGTTTCCGGCATGTTCCGATACGCTCCTTGAAATCCCACCGGGGGGAATTGGACCCCCGTCGACGGAAAAGGACGAACAAGTTCCATCTCCGTCGAGTGGAACGGTGATTGTGATACTTGAGGGGCGTGGTGGCTTAGATGAGGGGGACTTGTGAGTGCTCTGGGAGGAGCGTGCTCTGGGAGGAGCGTGCTCTGGGAGGAGCGTGCTCTGGGAGGAGCGTGCTCTGGGAGGAGCGTGCTCTGGGAGGAGCGTGCTCTGGGAGGAGCGTGCTCTGGGAGGAGCGTGCTCTGGGAGGAGCGTGCTCTGGGAGGAGCGTGCTCTGGGAGGAGCGTGCTCTGGGAGGAGCGTGCTCTGGGAGGAGCGTGCTCTGGGAGGAGCGTGCTCTGGGAGGAGCGTGCTCAGGGAGGAGCGTGCTCAGGGAGGAGCGTGCTCAGGGAGGAGCGTGCTCAGGGAGGAGCGTGCTCAGGGAGGAGCGTGCTCAGGGAGGAGCGTGCTCTGGGAGGAGCGTGCTCTGGGAGGAGCGTGCTCTGGGAGGAGCGTGCTCTGGGAGGAGCGTGCTCTGGGAGGAGCGTGCTCTGGGAGGAGCGTGCTCTGGGAGGAGCGTGCTCTGGGAGGAGCGTGCTCTGGGAGGAGCGTGCTCTGGGAGGAGCGTGCTCTGGCTCTGGGAGGAGCGTGCTCTGGGAGGAGCGTGCTCAGGGAGGAGCGTGCTCTGGGAGGAGCGTGCTCAGGGAGGAGCGTGCTCAGGGAGGAGCGTGCTCAGGGAGGAGCGTGCTCTGGGAGGAGCGTGCTCTGGGAGGAGCGTGCTCAGGGAGGAGCGTGCTCTGGGAGGAGCGTGCTCTGGGAGGAGCGTGCTCAGGGAGGAGCGTGCTCTGGGAGGAGCGTGCTCTGGGAGGAGCGTGCTCAGGGAGGAGCGTGCTCTGGGAGGAGCGTGCTCAGGGAGGAGCGTGCTCAGCTGCAGCGAAGGCCCTGCTGTCCTCAGGTCAACCTCTAGCTCTGCTCATAACCGGCTTAAGAAAACACAAGTGTCATCAAGGTAGACAGGGGGAGGGGAGGGGGTGGAGAGAGAGGGGGAGGGGTCATGTTTCTGGAGCGTGGGGCTACCAGTGCTCCAGTCACCTTCTCACCCAGACAGACAGAGGAAGGGCAAAGGGAGGGAAAGGGGAGGGGCGGGGGGGGGTGGAGCAAGCGGTGCTGGAGCAGGCTGATGGATGTGCAGGCACGCCGTGGCCGCGGGGGAGCACACTGCAGTGTGTGTGTGGGGGGGGGGGGCGGCGGCGCGGGAGCAGCAGCGGCGGCGGACCCCATTGACAACGTTGCTCGCTTGAAACGGAAACGGTCTAACATGGAGGGGTGTGGGGGGACTGTGTCGGTCCCCTATAGTCAGAACCTGCCGGCCTCCGTGTCTGTGTGCGTGTGTGTGTGTGTGCATCTGCTCCTCCGTCCTGGTGGGGCTGAATGGGAGGGGGAGGGGGGGGGGGCAATGGTGTCAGCCTGGCCTCGAGTTCTCATCCATCTCTCTTGATTCAATTTGGAGCGATCTGCAGAAAGCTGCACTTCTCATTGTGACAGAGGAGGAGGTGGAGGTGGGGTTGCGGGGGGGTGAAGGGGTGGGGACAATGTATTTGTATGATCAAGGGCATTGGAATAAAAGGGCTGGGGCGGATGATAATAATAGATTGTTGTGGTCTGTCATGTAACTGCACCTTCTGCTATTTCTTTTTTTTTTTTTCGCCTAAAGGCCAAGGACCTCTGTTTGGGCGGAATGATTCAACTGGAAACACTTAAGACGGGAAACCGCAAAGGTGGTTGCGTCTGTGTGGTGGGAAAGCAGGGCTCCACGTTTATGAGAGCTATGCTGGCCGTGTAAACAACATTAATCACTCGCTTGCGTTTGTGCACACTCGACTTAAACTAGCACCTTCGTGAAAAATCGCGCCTAAACGATAATGCAAATCCTACGTGGGACGAAAGCTGACACAGACAAAAAAAAAGAAGAAAGGTGGATACTCATGTAGGGTGAATGAGTTTTGTACCAGCGGAGCACAGTATGTCCTCTGTGTACGTGTATGTGTGTTGGAGTACATCCACAAATGTGTGTGCGCGCGCGTGACTCCAATGCTAGGGGCGGTGTGTGTGTGTGCGTTGGTAGGTGTGTGACTAACACTAGGAGGGGTCCGTGTGTGTGGGAGTGTGTGACTCTAACACTAGGGGCGGCGTGGGTGTGTGTCTGTGTGTGTCTGTGTGTGTCTGTGTGTGTGTCTGTGTGTGTGTGTGGGGAGGGTGTCTCACCATGGCGGCGGCGGCGGCGGCCTGGGCGGCCACGGCCGTCTGGTTGGCCTGGTGCTGGGCGGCCTTGATCTTGGCCTGCAGGTGGGCGGGCGGGTGGAAGTACTTGCACTTCTCCCGGGAGCAGCGGCTCTTGATGTAGTCCATGCACACGGTCACCGTGTTGTCGCTGGTGTCGATCATGGGGCTGTCGCTGGGGTGGGCGAAGCGGCAGTCCGTCTCGCCCCGCGCGCAGTTGCCCCGCTGGAACTCGCGGCACACCTGCGAGCGAGCGCGCACACACACACAGACAGACACACAGACAGGACACACACACACACAGGGGCACACACAGGGGACACGCACGCACAAATAACATCGGCTGTCATTTCAAAAAGGTGACATCTTGGATTAAACCAAGCGGCTCAAATGCAAATTTGGAAAATGTTAGATTAGTTATAATATAAAGCACAGCCTATGAATCCTGCCGAGCTGAGTGTAATTAGGGACTAAATGAACCAGTTTATGTGTTTATCTATTCTAGTCTGGGCATGATCACAGGAGGTCTTCACTGGCAATCTGGGACTGACACAAACACACACACACACTGTCACACACACACGGTAAACATTGTCACTTAGTGTGGGAGTGCCTCCATTCCCCTGTGGAATATGGCCTCTCATTAGAAACCACTTGCTCAGTTGCTAAGTGACAGCACTTGGGCTCAAACACACCACTCCAAAGCTAGTCAAGGCTGCATCTTTGTACTAATTCTCGTCGAAAAACAAAAAGCATTGAGATATTCCGTTCCAAGTGCTGAATAAAGCTGAGGTAAATGAACCCAGTCACCGACAGGCATTATTTGAGAGCACCCTCAAATCAATAACCTACAAAAGGTCCAAACAACAACAACCCCAAAAAATGAAAACAAAATAATTTGGGGGGGGATTGCTCAGTGGAGGACACTCCATCCCAGGCTAGAGGGAGGGGCACTGTGATTGGTCACCTCCAGCTTGTCTGTGCGTAGCAGCTTCTGGTTGGAGGAGGAGCCCTGCACGGAGATGGGAGGGCTGCCTGGGACGATGAGCGGGGTGCTGGGCAGCATCTCGGTGGGGACCAGGCCCATGCTGTGGGTCATGGGGGTCAGGTACTGGGCGTAGCTCAGCCCCGGGCTGGAGCCCAGGCCCTGGCTCAATGGGAACGTCTGCTGCAGGGAACAGGAGGGAGAGGAGGGAGAGACGAGAGAGGAAAGGAAAGGGGGGGGGGGGATACATAGAGAAGAATGGGTGAGAGAGATATTTATACATACACACACACATATATGGTGAGAGAAAGAGAGAAAGACAGATGGGAGGGGAGAGTGAAGAACAAAAGGAGAGAGAGAAAACGCAGGGGTAAACAGTGAGATGTTTCTGACACCAGGTGGGCGGGGGTGGATCCCTCGGGGGGGGGGGGGGGGGGGGTCCAGAGGTTACTAACCACGGGCTGCATGGTGGTGCCGGGGATCATGAACTGCATCTGCTGCGCCAACATGGCCGCCGCAGTCTTCTGCTGGATGAGGTTGTTGCGTCCGTTGATCTCCAGCTGGGTCTTGAGGTGGGCCGGGGGGTGGAGGTACTTGCAGTTCTCTCGCGTGCAGCGGCCCTGGAGAGGAGGAAGAAGAGGAGGACGGCCGTGAGCCACAACAGAGAAGAGAGAGAGTTGAAGAACCGAGTCGGAACCGGCGGCGGCTGGGGTTTTCTGAGAACCAGTCGAAAAAGATGCAAGCGGAGAGTGTGGGGAGGACTGGGCAGTACGAACATGCCATAGCTGAATAGTGATAAGGCATCCCCCTGCAGGCAGGTCAGACATATACACTGGGGCTCATATATACAGCACTGGTAGCTGGTGCTGCTGTGTGGACAGAGAGCCGGCGAGCTAGGTGACTGGTGGGCAGTGGTCCTGAGGGCTAGAGGGTAGCTACGCTCCCACTTTGACGTCAGCCTGCGCCGGCTGGAGAACCGGAGGGGGCCTGGGGCTACCTCTGCGCCATTCCTCACAGCCCACTCCCTCGTACAGGAAACGGGTCGAGGGTCACGCTCGCCAAGGCGCTCACATTCAAGGCCAATTAGCGTCAACCCAGAGGGCTAATGGAGAACACAATAATCCAATATGGATTTCTCCTTGGCGCTGCTTATGAGGGAGGGAGAGGGAGGAGGAGAGGCGGGTCAGGAGGAAAGGAGAGATAGAGCGAGAGAGGGAAAGAGCGAGAGACAGAGAGAGGGAGAGAGAGAGCCAAGGAGAGAAGGGAGCGAGGGAGAGGAGAACGCAGCAGCGACCTAATTAGTGATGCGTCATTTCCCCAGTCACTGGTGAAATAGGACATCCTAGCCCGGTAAAAAAAGAAAAAAAAAAGGTACAAAATATGAACTACCGCTCTCCAGGCACACACAGTCTCACTCAAAAATAGCTAGTCTGGGCCTAGTTCCCCTTTAGAGTGTCAAAACACAGCACCCGGAGGCCAGCACAGTTGTAGTGAGTTTGAATATTAGCCAAGACGGAAGCTAACCAGCTCCCATTTCCACAGCCCGCCGCCGAAGCACGAACGCTAAGTGTGGAGAAACGAGACAGCGTCGTGTCGAGCCAGCGACAGACAACACAGCGTGTCCTGTCCTTTCACGACGGCTCCCAGGCAACCGCATAGCCGAACGGGTCACTGCGGAGGGTCCTTAGAGGCCCGCTCGTCACTTCAATCTCCGGCGTGTGTCCATGCCGGCAGCCTTCATCAAGAACGGGGCTATCGGTGCCTGGGGGACCGCACAGGCCCAATAAAGAGAGTAATAACATGTCGGTCAGCCGGGTGCAGTTTGGTCCGGTCAAAATGAGGAAGTTGATGGGAAACGGTGGTTGTTATTTTCCAGCCCGCTGATGTGGAGGGCTCCTCTGGGACGTGTAGTGTTTTACTGTGTGCGAGCAGGATCTCTCCTCTTCCATTACATTTGAACTTGGGGGGGACTCCATATTCGAGTGGAGACGCACCCTCTCCAGAGATGTGTCCCTAGGCTGGCCGTACAGGCCACTGTCATTGGGAGCACTAGTGCGGGGCTCTGCCTGTGACAAATGGCAACCGGGACGCTAGGATGATGGACATCTAGGGTCGTGTCTGGGATGACCCTGAGCAAGGGTGTGGGGGCAACACTCCGCCCCCTCGCTGTCTCTACAGGAGAGGTAGGTGTGGGTGGGTGTGTGTGTGTGTGCGTGTGGGTGCACGCCAGAGATCGCTCACCTCCATCCAACCCAGAAGAATAATGTTAGCGCTGGGCCTCACAGCCAAAAAAGCCTGAGAGGTGTCAAAACCAATCAGAACCTCTCGGTGACGCCAGCCCCGAGCAGACAGAGAGCCCTGGTGGCTGCTGGGAGGATGCTGAGTGTGTGTGTGTGGTGTGTGCGCAGTGTGACTAAGTGTGTGCACGCGGTGTGACCGTGTGTGTGTGCGTGGGTGAGGGGTGTGAACGTGTATGTGTTTGTGCGCGGCGCAGCTGAGGCTTGGCTGCCAGCCAACCAGCAGAGACCACCCGCCCCAGGCCTGCAGGGTGCGATGACGTCACTCCACCCCCCCGCCCCCCCCCCCGCCCCCCCAGAAGAGCGGCCGTCCGGCGAGGAGAGAAGCCATCTCTCCCCTTTTCATATTCTACCTCCACCACCCCCCTCCTGTGCGGTGATTGATTCAGATTTTATTGCATCATTACTCTGTGTGAAGTGATGAGGTAAGTAGGGCTATAAAGCCCGCTAGGAGAGAAGGTTTCATCTCAGTCAGGTTGGGACACTGCAGGGGGGGCAGGCACAATGGGAGCAGGGCCGGGCTGCTGTTAACTCTCCCTACCTGATCTCCCCGTGTTCGGGCATCGCCCTAATCCCAAGATCGATATTGAAATCAAAACATCAAATTGATCGCGCGCGCACGCACGCACTCGTCGATGACGCGGCCGTCTGCGGACACAGATGCCAGCCCCGTCACTCACTCCAGGGGCGGCTGGGACACTTGTGGACCCCAGACACGTGCGATGACGCAAGGACAGACTGTCTGATGGGGTGAGAGAGAGAGAGCGAGAAGGAGAGAGAGAGCGAGATGGAGAGAGTGAAAGAGACAGAGAGAGCAACAGAGAGAGCCAGATAAGAGAGCGAGAGACAATGAGAGACAGAGACAATGAGAGAGAGACAATGAGAGAGAGTGTGAGAGAGCGAGAGACAGAGACAGAAAGAGAGCGAGAGCGAGCGAGAGAGAGAGAGAGAGAGAGAGAGAGAGAGAGAGAGAGAGAGAGAGAGAGAGAGAGGTGAAGGAGGAGTAGGGGAGGTGTTTAAAGGCCTGGAGCTGCTGATCTCAGTCAGGAGCGCTGCTCTCCTGGCTCGGCCTCTCCGAGCTGCTTCGCTGGAGGAGCACGTCTCACGTAACAATGACAGCGCTGGAAAACCTGCCGCCGTAACTGATGGAGCACTGAGCAGGCGCCATCAGGGGATGGAGTCAGATGATATGCAGCCCCGGGGGAGTTGGGGGGGGGAAGAGAGACAGAGGACGACAGGGGCGGGATGCGGGTATGGTGTCGTCTGCCACCCACTCTGATGGAGCAGACATCTTTTCAACCTCTCTCTCTTTCACTCTTTCTCTCTCTCTTTCACCATCTCTCCATCTCCCTCTCTGTCTCTCCTTCCCTCTCGCTCTCTTTCACTCTTTCTCTCTCTCTCCATCTCCCTCTCTGTCTCTCCTTCCCTCTCGCTCTCTTTCACTCTTTCTCTCTCTTTCTCTCTCTCTCTCTCTCCCTCTCTGTCTCTCCCTCCCTCTCGCCCTCTCTCTTTCACTCTCTCTCTTTCTCTCTCTCCCTCTCTTTCTCTCAATCTCTCCATCTCCCTCTCTGTCTCTCCCTCCCTCCCGCTCTCTCTCTCATCCCCCCTCTCTCCGTCTATGAAAAGGAGCTTTCAAAACCTGAGGCACATGACTCAGACCGCCGGAGAGAGCTGGCGCTGTAGCCATAGTAACGGCGTTAGGCAAGCGCCTCGGGGGCGCGTCGCCGTCGCACAGATGTAACGACAGCGTTTCTCTTCCGCGCCGGTCGACGAGCTCGCGACGCCAACGATTCCACGAGGACGTCATCGTTATCACTGGGGGGAGGGGGAGGGAGGGAGGGGTGACGATGTGCCAAAGCCCGGATCATACTCAAACAAACGGAGACCCTGCAGCTGAAAAGGCATCGCAGGCCCACCGATCTTCTGTCTCGGAAAAGTTCCTTTACTCGAGAGCTTCGACTTTGATACCACAGGAAAATGGGTTCTAACGTTCGCAGTAAGCCTACAGGGGATGGAGATGAGCGCCTCTAATTTCATAAACAGATTAGGCTTATGCCCTCTTAGCCCATTTAGACCTGTCCCATGGGGGCCTTGCTAATTATGACCACTAATTGTCCATGCGGATCCAAGACCGTGGTTGATATCAACCCCAGATTTGTATCTCCTTTTTCCGAGCATGAAATTGTGGCAGCCCTGTTCTTGGAATTTCCCCTTGCCGTCATATAGGCATTTCAGTTGAAAGCCTTGCCCTGTACGAAGCTCTTGGCAAGGAACAGAACCGTTTTTTTCAGGCTACCCAAAAACAGAACATGGCAGAATCTTCCATGGCTTACACCCAACCACCCCCACCTATCCTCTGGAAGAACCCCCCCCCCCCCCCCCCCCCCCCCCCAGCTGTGAGCCGCGCCTGCGTGTCTGTGGGTGGCACACACAAGAGGGCCACTCTTTCCGACGGCCATAGAACGACGCCTCGGCCGTGGCCTCCGCTAACGCCTGAAGCATTTGCATATTCTCCCTCAATGGGCCCCTCTATTCTGTACGGGGCCGAGACGGGGGCAGGCCCGGCCGTCTCTCCAGCAGACAGCCTGGTCAGGCTGGGGGGGGGGGGAAACAAGGCCCCTTATTAGCCTCCCTTCGCTCCCGTCTCCTCCCAACTCAGTTTCCGACATTCGAGGCTCTGTACTTCAGACAAGTGCTTGTGAACGAGGGCTTGGGAGGGCTTGGGTTCCATTGTTGAGGAAAGTGGTCTGTCTGTCTGTCTGACTTTCACCCTCCTTCTCTAAACTTTTCTGTCTTCCAACAGGGAGAGGAGAGAGGTGGACCCAACAGCAGAAGTCCACATTCCAGCAGCTCCTACTAACCCAACCCAGCCCTAGCAAGGGGGAAAAAAGCCATGGGAAAAACAGCTTGACAACAAACCGGGGCGTCTCTCTAAATAGCAGCTAATGGAACAGGGCTACACTGTGCTCCCTGTTTAGCCACACCTCAGCTAGCCGTTATCTCATGAGGAGCAGACAGAAGTCCTCCTTTAGCCGGTTGTCCTTCTCGCGGCGAGGGGAGGAGAGCTCTTGTGAGAGCTGACACTAATTTCTTTGACACGAAGCCGGCGATATGTGTAATCCCCTTACACCATATCGGAGAAGCTCTTGTATCTGCACTGACCCGCCAGGGTAGACTCCCCTCCTTTCCTCCCATTTCCCCTTCTCCCCCTCTCCTCCCCCCCCCCCCTCTCGTTCCTTCCCTCCATCTCTCGCTCGCTCCCAGGGCATTAATGGCCGCTTACACGCCGGCCTTTCCCACTCACGAGAAGAAAAGCAAACCCTCTTTAGTGAACCCTCGTGCAACAGGAACCAGACAGGATGGCCAGTGGTGGATATGGGGGGGGGGAGGCCGTGAAAAGCAGAGGCCGACCCCGCCAGGGGAGAGGGGGGCCTGGATGCACACAGACAGATAGGCCCTTCATCCCGGGACGAGGAGTGCTTCCGTGTACCCTTTCCGGATCCCTGTTGGGTGTGCTACCATGTCCACTTTGGTGGTGAATCTGAGGAGCGTGGTGTGATCCTCATGCAGGGGGCCTGGGTGCCGCCAGCGGGCAGGCTCTCCGGTTCGCGAGCACTCGCGGATCTTCTGTCGGGCCGCGCGGGCGGAGCGGAAAGACTTTGCTTCCATTATGAAGCGACACCGGGGCCTTTGCCCTCCGCCGCGACTTAGAACTCAGTCATGTGATATGAGACAGCCTACAGGCCCCATATCTACCCTAATCGACTTCAAGGAACATTAAACAAGGACTGATTTTTCCTGTTAGATGTTGGGGATTTTTCCCCCCCTCAACTGTCGGTCGTGGAAAAAACGTTTTACGCCACACAATGGCTGCCCATTGGGCTATGTAGCCTAGCCTTTTTAGCTAGGCTAACAAGACATGGTTCTGCAACACAAATAACCCAAACAGACACACACCGCCCTCCAAACAAACAGCTACAGTATCTAATTAGGGAAACAAAGGACTAGGCCATCTTGTATCTTCCATAACATCTTTCATGTACCGTAACCGACACACACTCCACCCTCTGACACTGCCTCCATGCAATGCCTGGATTCCAGTGGCGTCTCAGTGGTAATTAAGTATGCCTTTGTTTCAGCAGCCATAATCCTACAGATTGTAGAGTAGAGCAGACACGCCTAAGACTGTCTACTTGTACTATGATCCTGCACAGGGGAGGAGGCAGAGGACTGAAACAGAGGGAAAGGATAGATAGATGGGTGATAATTCTTCCCCGCTGCTAGCTTTCCCTCTCTCTCCCCCTCTCTCCCTCTCTCACGCACACACACACACACACACAGAGTAACTGGGCGAGGACACTCCGCTGCAGGAGTCCCTCTCCCACAGGGCCTCACGCAAACACACACTCACCAAACACACACTTACACACCCACACACTCACCAAAACACACACCCACACACTCATCAAAACACACACCTACACACTGCACTCACCAAAACACACACCTACACACAAACACACACCCACACACTCACCAAAACACACACAAACACACACCCACACACTCATCAAAACACACACCTACACACCGCACTCACCAAAACACACATCTACACACTCACCCAAAAACAGAGCCATCTGGGATGTGCGTTTGAAAGTGTGGCAGCCAGCTATACAGTCACCGTACGTACACCTATAATCAGGGACAAGCCCTTCCACAGTTTCTGAGACCGTAACATCTAGGTAGACGGCACTCTAGACAGGACTGACACTGAGCTGAAAAACAGAGGACCTAGGACTGCACAAGAACTACTTTCAAAAGCTAGTCTGGTCTGCCTGTGTGTGAGTGTTTTTGTGTTTGTGTATCCCTCACTTTGAGCCACTGTGGACCCAGGACAGAGACACAGTGGCCCTGGCTCTATGGGTAATCCAGTGAGGCCTGCCCTGCTGTAGTTAATCTGATCATCTGTGACCTGCTGAGACATGAAACCACCCTCTAGAGCTGCTCTAATCCACAAACACACCACACTCTCTCTCTCTCTCTCACACACACACACACACGAACACAATGCCATCTTTATCTCTATGTTGACAGGCCAGTCACAGCTAAAGGACTGAGGAATTAGACTCCCCCCTTCTCGACAAGGAGTCATTTGACCACTCCAGTTCAGAGCTCTGTGAA
The DNA here is from genome assembly GCA_023658055.1 of Thaleichthys pacificus. NCBI lineage: Eukaryota > Metazoa > Chordata > Actinopteri > Osmeriformes > Osmeridae > Thaleichthys > Thaleichthys pacificus. Next base: position 9,796,709 of record CM042873.1, read on the forward strand.
GGCTACGCCTAATGGTTTCTGAAACAAATAGTTGAGGGTTATTCATTTGAAAGAGGCGGCCATTTTCAGATGTAAATGACGCCTGCCTGAACCCTTGTTGGGGGGGAAGACAATTGATCCCAGAAAACTCGGACAATATGATGGATTCTTTCCTGTAGACGGCCAAAGACATTATTCATCAGACCTGGGACCCGGAATGTTGTGGAGAGACAAAAAAGAAAGAAAGAAAGGAAAAAAAAGATTCTTTCCCAAGTGTCTGAGGACGGTATTGATTGCGCATGGAGGAGCGTGCGTGAGCGATGCGGGCCTAAATCCATAGCCGAGCTAAAGTGGGATAATGAGATGGGGGAGAGAGACACAGAGCTGATCTATTCATCAAAGCCCCTTTCCAACGCACTCAGCAGATAGGGGCCTGTCTACCTAGTGCTGGTGCTAGTCTGTTCTGTTGTTACTGGCCCCTGCTTCATTCAGGGAAACTACAGCGCCCATCACTCCACACTGGAAGGCTGTGTGGTTAAAACAAGAGAGTGACATCATCATCAGCATGAGTATTTTGGAGAGATAATGGTGTGGGTGACATCTCTGTTGGTGGCGAGTGTGGAGATGTTTAGCCGCCTCCGGAGAGCGGGAAACAGGAGGGTGCTCTCGAAGAGGAGAATCAGGGACAGAGCGAGAGCAGAGCTCCTCTGTCTTTCTCTCTCTCTCTCTCTCCGGGTGGACCTATCACGACCCAGGATTGCTGTTCCAGGAAGTGAATAAGAGCTTCTGTGTGCTGGTGACTCATGAGGCGGTGAAGTGGAGCCCACCTCTTATCTAAGCACCATCACTGTGGGCCTACACACAAACGCCGCTGTCCTCCACCTCATCCCCTCTTCTCTCCCCCCTCTCTCTCTCTCCGTCTGTCTGTCTCTCTCCGTCGCTCTCTCTCCCTCCCCCGGCACTCTGCCGTAGGAGGGCTCTGACTGGGGAGAGTGGGTTGAAGCAGAGGGTGGGGAAACAGGTTATATATGTCACAACACGCACGCACGCACACACACACACACAGCTGTTGCAGGGCAAGGGAGCAACAAAGAATGGTGTGTAGCCTAATCTGCGATTTACATCGATGAAAAGACGGTTGACAAAACACGTTGACAGACCAAACAAGCATGAACCCTTATTCCTACTCTGAGCAGCAACGCTACGCTTCCTATTAGAGTTACACTGATCTGGGGTGGATCGTGGTGCTGCCAGTGTGCCCTGCCGGGTTCCATCTCTCTGTCTCCACCTCACCACCACCACCACCACCCCCGTGCTCCGCCTCATGGGGCTACCGGAGTCTGCCGGGCAAATGGTGCGCTGCCAATTAGTGTCCCCACCTGTCGTGGCGGGTCAGTGCTGCAGGCATCTGCTGGGTGTGAAATTGGCCATCTCACTTTCGGCCCTGAACTCGGCACATCCCTCCTCCCCCTCCCCTCCCCGCACCCTCCACCTCCTCTCACCCCCAGCAGGGCCGGCAGCCTGCCCTGGCCATGGCCTCTATTTGGGGGGGGGGGGGGGGGATCAGAGTGCTACCAGTACTCACTGACTGACTACTCCAGCACACAGTCCTTCAGAATCACAAACAGTGACTACCGGGGTTTTCGCCCCCCAGCAAGGCTGAACGAAAAGAAAATAAACCATCTTTTCAAACAGAAGGAAAAATGACACCTTCGGCACAGTGAAATGATTCGACTCATCGCCTAACGTAAACAAGACTCACAGACGCGGAATCACAGCTGTACAATTCGGACCAATCGTAGAGGGAACATGACATGAGGTGTCTCTTGTTGACATGCTGCGAGAGTTCAGAGGTAAAACTGAGTGTGGCAGAAAGCAAACACCAGCTCATTAAATGAGGCGGGGGGGGGGGGGGGGGGGGCTATTTTTGAGATGCATCTGGTGGCCTTAGTTTTGTTCATAAATCATCCATGCACTGCAGAGGCACTGGGGCACAATGGTGGATTCTGCTTTGACAGCGCTCTAATTCAGACCACCCTTGCAGCTAACACTGTACAGAATACAGCTTGATGGTTTCATGAGAAGTAACAGTCTACTGTAGCAAAAAGCAGTGTGTCCCTGGCCTCGACTCAATCCTGTCTGCTCAGCCCTTCTCTCCTCTGTCCCACCTCGGCTAGCAGCAGCCCTGGTTTACCCAGCTGCCCTGGTCTATCTACCCAGCTGCCCTGGTCTACCTACCCTGCAGCCCTGGTCTATCTACCCTGCAGCCCTGGTCTACCTACCCTGCAGCCCTGGTCTACCTACCCTGCAGCCCTGGTCTACCTACCCTGCAGCCCTGGTCTATCTACCCTGCAGCCCTGGTCTACCTACCCTGCAGCCCTGGTCTACCTACCCTGCTGCCCTGGTCTACCTACCCTGCAGCCCTGGTCTACCTACCCTGCAGCCCTGGTCTATCTACCCTGCAGCCCTGGTCTATCTACCCTGCTGCCCTGGTCTATCTACCCTGCTGCCCTGGTCTATCTACCCTGCTGCCCTGGTCTACCTAATCTGTTGACCTGGTCTACCTAATCTGTTGACCTGGTCTACACGGCTGCCCTGATCTGCCTCCACATTGCCAGAAGGATTAAAGACATTGCATGAACATCATGTGAGCATAAAAGTCTTTGATTAACCATGCCACGGACACAAGGGGGCTGGTTAGCTATCTCTCTGCGATATCTCTGGGTTTGACACGGGCCATGCTGGGTCATGTGAAGGTGGTTCCGCGCGTTACGATCGCCCCTCTCCACACAGCGGCACGCACAGGCGGCCGTGTCATCCGATTTGACGGTGGCGAACACGGGGCCGCCAATCACAGACAAGCCTAGCAGGGAACGGGAGCAGCCAGTAACCGTTAGTGCGGCACTAAAAGGTTACCATCCAGGCTAATTAGACAAGAGCTTCAGATTTTTTGCCGTCCACCCCACCCCGGCCCACCCCCCATCTCCCCTCCAACCCCTCCCTCCTCCTCGTTCTTTCTGAAGGCCAATTAAGGAGGTCCCTGGCTCATTAATGCGTCTGCCCCTCCGAGCCAGCTGTGCCCGTCTGTCTCTCTCCCACTCCCCGGACGGAGAGACGAGGCATGGGTGGGAGTACTCGGCGCTCCTCCCACCGCCACGCCACTTGCCAAGTCGACAGCCTCCATTTTACACTAACCAGTACGACAAAACCGCCGGGGAGGAGCCCTGTGCTTATTAAGACGAGTGAATCATTTGTCTCTGGTGTGTCTGTCTGTGTGTGTTTGTGTGGGAAGGGAGGAGTGCCCCTCAAACCGTCACACCCAACACACGTTCGTAAACGTGTGTTGGGTGTGGGAAACATCCGAATCTTCGTTTGTGACAAATGAGCTAATAGGTTGCGGTCCCCCGTGGTGAGAAATCCGTTGAAAACCTGAAGCGGCGAATAAAAGGGAAAAGTCATGAAGGGAGGAGGTAGATCGAGAGGTGTGATGACGAAGGTAGATTTCATATCAATAAGTAATGAGCGGTGTAAAGGTCGAGCGTGTGGTGAACTTCCTGCTGCTCTGGCACTCTGGATGCAGACAGGCTGGATCTGCAGGGGGGGAGAGCTGCAGAGCTGCTTACCCTAGCAGAGCAGCCCAGAGCCATCAACCATGGGAGGACACCCTGCATTCTCCAATATGGTTCATGTAAAGTAGGGAATCTATTTCTATGTTTTAAGACAAAGGGGACCGAGTGACAAGGAGGAAAATTGAAGAAAGAGAGTTGAGGTATGGAGATGTAGAGAGACAGACGGAGAGAGAGGTAGGGAGAGAGAGGGTGTGAGTGTGTGTGTGAACCAGGTGAGAGCTCAGTACAGCTCATGGAGTTCTCTGTCCTACAAGCGAGCTGACAAGGTCGAAAGCAAACGTCCTTCCCTCGATCGTCCTCTACTCGGGAGAGACTGGACGATCAATTGAATTATCAAATCCATTACTGAACAATGACACTTGTTCCCAACACTATGTTGCACCCAGGCACAGTGCATTAAGTGTGCGCCACATTGTCCAATACTGCTGTGCTTTTAGGAAGCTAAACTAACATCCTGCAATGCGCTGTGAAGCACTGCATCGTGGCGACCAGCACACCCCCCGCGCTCACACGGATGTGGGTCAAATCGATGGCCCAATTAAAGGGGAAAAGACTGGGCCCACGTCGGCTGCACAACAGGAGCGGCTCCACACATCGGCCGCTGCCCTGCCACAAGCCTCCACCCGGGCACCGTCTATCTGGGGATAGGTTGCAGGACAGGAACACAGCCGGTCCCTCCGTCGCTCCCCTCCATACTGGCCCCTTGTCTGCTCCCAGCCCCTTCATCCCCTCACCACCGGCCCCTCCGCTTTCAGAGTAGCCGGGGCGAGGGAGGGGGTGAAGTCGGATGGACAAAATTAAGTTTGGCGTGTTGGGAGCTGGTGGTGGTGTGTGTGTGTGTGTGTGGGGGGGGGGGTGAGGGGGCGAGAGGCCCCTGTTAAGGAGCGAGAGGGGCTGATGACCTCATCAAAAGGCCACCCCCGTCGGTAGCCGTGCGTTAGGCTCCAGCCAGGTCTTCCTTGTTGCCGTGGATAAACCCCTGGGGGGCTGTCCGCCCGCCGCACACCACATTCCCCTTCATGTTTGCTCTGCAGAGGGTGTGGCCCGGCTTGGGGGATTACACCCAAGAATGTGAGCTCTCCCCCAGCACATTGTCTGAACGCGAGCCAGCAAGCAGATGTAAAGTTCAAGTTCAAATATCAAGAGTTCCACCTCCTAAAACATCTCCCTGCGGAGACCCGTTTTTTTTCCGAGATCAAGCTAAAACTAAGAGAGAGAAACCCATTCCCAGAGGTGATTTGGTGTGAGCCGGCCCGGCTAACTGTGTTCCTTGGTCCGGCTGCTGTCTAAACCGCCCTGCCGCTCGCTAGCAGCTGAGCTTAGAGAGGTCAGGCCTTTCTCGACCCCCCCCCAGAAATTTAAACACAATCTTTGATAATTGGTTTCAAATCCGGCCCAGGCTTCCTGCCTGACTCTACACGCTGGGCACCCAGCGGAGAGGAGCTCCCACGGCCCTTCATCCTCCCAAAACCATTCTGTGTTTTCAGCTAGAGCTACTTGCTACCTTTATGAAGGATTAAAAAGTTTCGACAGGAAGCGAGGGGATGAGAGGGGCAGGCAGGGGAAACCAAGAGACTTGAAAAGACCCTACTGCTTCTGTTACAGCGGCTAACCACTTCTGTTTGACAACTCCTCCAGTGAAACCCGATAGGCCGGGGCGCACTCTGAAACGGTTCCTTGTAAAAGTTCAGTCAGGCAAGGAGCCCACACTCGGGATTGCGTAGTGGAACCACCGATCGTGTAGATTAGAGGAAGGCACGAGGTCAAGATCTGCCCAAAACGCCTCACTTCATCATTGTCCTCGTCTTAAACATCCTGAAGGATCCAAAGGAAAAAAAGTGACATTCTTTTTAGGAGTTAGCCTTTGATTTGCTTCACACATGCCAGACTATTGGTTGAAACAACAAGGAGAAAAGCCTGTACGTATGATAACCCTCTATGTGGCTACCCGCAATGTTTTTGGGGCTATCTTGTTGTTATCAGTGACCTATGCACTTTGTAAAGCTCTCTCTTGGAAGTCGCTTTGGATAAAAGCATCTGCTAAATGAATACATGTAAATGTAAATGAGGGGACTGCATCTGACTACATCAAGTCTCTCGTCCAGCCTTACACCCCTACCCGCCACCTACGATCAGGCTGTTGGATCAGGTGTTAGCTTATTTCCTCCAGGAACACAATGACAATTATTCAGGGACTTGTTGCCCTTGTTGGTTAGTTGTAACTGATTTAACTATTTGTACTCACTGTGAATTATATTACTGTTGCTTGCTTTCCTCCAGGTACACTAGCACTTTCGAGGATCATGTTGTTTAATTGTAATTTGTTTAACTACATGCTCTTCTGGTTCTACCCATTGGCACTTATTTGCTTTTTCACAATGTATGCTTCGTGTGTTGGCTACCCGCAATGTTTGCACTTTTTGTAAAGCTCTCTCTTGGAAGTCGCTTTGGATAAAGACCTGCTAAATGAATAAATGCTAATGTAATATAAATGTGTTTAAGAGTCTAAACTGACTCTACTGCCAGAGGCAGATGAGACTGTCACAATGGAGAGACGTGTCATGACCAGACATTCACTCCAGGGGAGAGAGGAGATAACAGCACTTCTACATGACTCATTAGACTACCTGCACTCTAACCTGGCCTGGAACAGCTTCATGGTCAGCATGCTGTTCGAACAGGGTTTTACTGACTAATGAACCGTAGGCCGGTGTCACGCATGGCAGCTTTGTCTGAAGTCGCCCAAATTCATCAGGGAATATAGAAATTCCGCATCGTGGAGAAACTCTATCTCAAACCCTCAGGGGAGAACAGAAGCTGGAGAACATGCACAATCCTCTTTGGCATTTCCAAAACGCTGAGAGCAGCAAGATGAACGCAGGACACCGTGGCGACAGCCCCAAACAAGTCTGTGACAGAGCTCGTTTTTCTTTCGCGCCCCCTCTATCTCCGAAATGCAAAGCGAGCCAACCGAAAATGCAAAGCCGGCCGTTCTGTCGTTTCCTCTGCCAGTCAGGCCAGTGCTTATCTGTGCTTTGCCGTTGGCCTCGGAAGCCCATCCCCCACCACCCTGTGGGCCTTCTGGCCTGGTCTGGTGACTGCCATCCCAGCCTCTTGGGGGTCCTGGGAAGGAGGCTAGAACAAGGCCTGGCTGTTCTGGCTGGGGCTACATCACCCTGCCTACAGCGTGCGGCACCTCTCCAAGGTTAGGGCTTGTGAATGGGCCTGTTCAGATGCCTGGTCTGTCAGGCTTCACACTCCCCCACAGCAGCCATGGGCAGATAACCTTAACAAGTCCGGGAGTGGGAGGACACAGGGAGGCCCTGAGGATATGATTGGATGAGATGCCTAGCCTGACGTAAGGGAAGGGGAGTACACCGCGTGAAAGAGAAGGGAACATGTTGTCTCTCCGGGCAAAATGGAAGATTCCAGAGAAACAGGCGAAACGGGACCCCTCGGAACGTGACGAGTTTGGCCTGTTTCTCTGGAGCTTCCATTTTCCCCCGGAGATGGCTTGGCTCGATGGCCCGTCAGAACAGAGCATTGGAGCAAGCTCGGTGACGACTCAAAAGTTCGACAGACAGCGAGCGAGGGGGGAGGGAAACGTCAGGCATGATAAATTGATCCCAATTGGAGTCAGCTGTTTGCTCGTCAGGCCGTCACTGGGCTTGATGGGCCTTCGCAGTCCACACCACCCCATCAGTCGACGGCTGATTGCGCCGCAATAACTCAGCAGGCTTACTAAGAACCGCCGCGGACGCCAAGAAAACAGCTGATGGCAACATAAACATGGCTCATTTTCAACAGTGTGTTGGCCAGATCGTGTCAAGCTGCCAAGATTGGTATAGAGTATACAGACATTGTGTAACGAGGAGAGAAAGTGGTGCGTAATCCAGCAATCTGACGTAAGGAAGAAGGTGATTCTGGATAATGTCGACTATTTCCCATGGAAATACAGGCCATTATAGACAAGGCATATTGAGAGGCACGAGCCCATCTTTTACAGGACAGCAAGAGCTGTAATTCACACTCTCATAGGGCCAGTGACTGTGCAAATGGTTGTGTTAGATTACAGTCTCTGGCCATCTCTATTCCTGTCTTGATATTATAGGAAACATTAAACTCTCTCATATGAAACTCTATCAATACCATGACTCTGACCCCACATATAAAAAATGTGTTTCAAACAGCATGCTTCTCGGATTGCGCTTTGTTTTCGAATGCTGCGGTAGTTACATCTACGAAGTTACAGTAAGGACTGACATGCGAGTAATGTTCCGCAAAGGTAACTGCTCTAGTTTCTATGGTCGTTCATCACTGTCACCTCAATGCTTTTCTTTTCTCACAGTCTTAAAACAATTATTGCGCACCTCACTGCAGTCGTTGCTTTGTCAAGCTATTGTGTGGACACCTGGTTTGAATTTGATCATTCACACGTTCTTGAACAGAAGAACAATTCCATTCTCTGACTTTTAGGGTATATAGTAGAATCATAGTGTCATGCCCCTTACAGCCCCAAAGCTAGACTATAGTAGTATTCCCAGATTACTGGGAAGATGAGAATCATGACGCTAAATAGACCAACTCATCTTCAGTCATAAAAACGTAACAGGGTTAAAAAAACAACACGTTGGGGAAAGCGGCCATTTCCTTGTCAGGTCATGTTCGTGTGTTTGTTGTTGTTTGATGTGTAACAGCTGACAAGCTCCAAAAATAGAAACCCTCGGTCGCTAGTATAAATGATGGACGTGGTATGGTAATATTAGAGGCACACATATAACCGCCCTCCCCACACGTACACACACACACTTGAGGTGGTAGGTATCCTTACAGGAGTCCTCTCTCTGACCTTTCAGCCAATAGGTCAACCTCATGTGATGAGTCTGACATTGCATGGAGCGCTGACGCGCACACTCTAATTTGAGCGCTGGCGCTGATACGCACACCTCCTGACCCAAGATGAAATCTTTAACGGCAGATATCGAAGTGATACCACAATGAGAATTAGTTCTTTGTATCCACTCATGTGGTTCAGATCTATGGCCTGTGGCATTATTTGTCTAATGTAACAACTACAGACAGATTACATAGACATTTCAAGTGATAATTATCAAGCCCTTTGAATAGCGTTATTCAAAGCTCTCCCCCAAAAAACTCAAACTAAACACAGGTCATAAGGAAGTCATTGTGGTTGTAATTTCTTACCTTTAGCGAGTCAAAGCAGGCAATCACCCTTCCGTTTTCAACCTGGCAGCTTTTAGGCGGGTGTGCAAATTTGCATTCCTCATCACTACGCGAACAAGTCCCCCTCTGAAACTGCCGGCACACTTCCAGGGTCAGCCATTTTGTGTCTCGTATTGAAGCAATGTTTAAAGCCATATCAGCGCTGGGTGAAGCTAGAACCAGCCACTACTTTTTTGGGGGGAGACACAATCCTCTGAGGGCTTTTCAGGGTGTTAAAAAAAAGAAAAAAACTAAAAGTGATGAACCATGTAGCTAAAAGTGTTTTTTTCTCTCTCGTTTTTTTTATTTTATGTCAGTCGATGTTTGCCCTTGAGGACTTTAGAGAGGAGTAAATGGCCTGGTTACCCCCCTCCCCGTGGCTGCAGCTTGGGAGACCACTGCTATCAGAGAAGCTGTCAATCAGAAAGCAGTCATTCATCAATCACTTAGTCCCAGGTGCAGAAGCCTGACAAGGCAGAAGAGGCATGCTCAGAGGCAGGCTCGACTGACCCCACCGACGTCCCCGAAACGCCCTTTCCTTGACAGGAGCACTAGGAGTCCTGGAAGAGGGGGGTGGGGGAGGGGATCTGAAACAGGCGCTATTTCGAGGCGATTGCCCAGCTTGGGAGGATGGGAAACGTGTGCAGACCGTGGTGGGGTTCGGTGTCGACTTCAACTTCTACAAGAGCACGGCGGGCTCTCGGTGTTGTGGCAGCGTAGGGCCGGCTTTCTTCTCTGTTTGGGTTCCTCTCACGCTGGGTGAAGACGAGATGGAGGGCAGGGGCGTTTGTGGTTGAGCTATCTTCTGTCACGGCTGCAGGAGGAATGTTTGAGCTTCGCGGGGAGCTTCAAGTAGGGATGTTGTCTGACAAGGCACTTTCTGTCGACGGTCTGCAGAGAGATGGAGAGAGAGAGAGGTTATTTTCAGAGAGCATAAACAACTGGCTGAAGCATAAGCACACCAAATCTCCCAATTTGTCTAATACGCTTTAATTGTCGCTGAATTCAGGCTAATGTGACCCTCATAGCTGGGAAAAGCACTGCGTCTGCAAATATTTCCTCAATTACAAAAGCAAGATCAATCACCCTGAATACTCGATAAAAATAATCTAAAAAGGAGCTAGATTGGCCTACAGTGGCATGGCAAGACTACAAAGCCGTGGATTCGATTTACCCTACTCACTAGATTCCACCGCTTGAAACGGTTTCAATGAAGATACAGAAGTCATTGTTTCTGCAATTGTCTCCTGTGTGGGTAACGTTATCCCACTAACAGCCCGGGCTCTTCTAGATCTGTGTTAGGACAGCGAACCCTGAGTAGAGAGGAGCTCCGGCTTCATGAAATATATCCTCCTTCATTCAAATATAATAGGCCCCATCGCCTGAAAAAGCTAGTCAAGCATCCACCTGTCATATTTTAGATGAACAAAAGAGCCGTCAGACAGATACACCAACTGGCATCCTTGTCTGACATCTCTGTTCACTTCTAAGTGGGTTCGAAACGTCTGTCTGTGTTTATGTGTGTGTGTGTGTGCACGTGCGTGAATGTGTGTGTGTTGCGCTGGCATGGAAGTGTCGCCGGCACCCGTGCCCGTTCAGCCCCACAGAAAAGGCAGTTGTGGGGGTTATTCAGCAGCCACTTGGTTGAAGTCCCTCATCATTGCTGTGTGCCATTGTGCCGCGAGGGCAGCTCTCCAGCCGGCGGAATACAAAGCGGAGAATGGCAACGACCCCTGTGTGCGACGAGACAGCCGAGTGCAGTAAGCCAGAGAGGGATAAAGCCCCAGGGTCCACCCACCCGTCGAGAAATGCGCGACGGGACCGCCAGCCAATAGAAAACGCGCAGCGCAGCATTATTCCAGGCAGCCGTCCAACAGGCAGGAGAAGGACTGAGACAGATGCGTGTGCCAGACGCGATTACGACACTGCCTAGCGTGCCCCCGAGCACCACAGCCCCGACGCTGGTCGCCCGAACGAGAGTGGCGAAGCAGTGACGACCTGTCGATGTTGCTTCTTCCGGAGAACACACGTCTTGCCTGGTTTATATTAATCGGACAACAGCCACAGGTCTGGGTCTTGCTGAGCGATAAGGTCAAAAGGGACGATTGCTAGACTGATACTGTTGCGGGACACATCTAGGCCGGTTTAGCTACTGAAACCATAACAGCAGCTATTACCCTCAGTGCCTTCTCTTGGAACATCTGGAAATATTTTCTTTTTGAGTACCGGGGGCGGGGAAAAGGGAGTGGGGTTAGGGTTGAGGTTGAGGTTGGGGGTGGGGCAAGAGGAAGAGGGAGGGTTGTAAAAATCTGCAGCTGCTGTCGATTCCCCTAGCTGTTCAGATTGAATACGTGACACATCCCTCTGCTTCACAGACCCTAGGCATGGAGCAAAACAAGACCACCAAAAAAAACAAAAAAATACAACAACAAAAAACATGAAGCGTTACCATGGAGAGTAGACACAATGAGCAAAACTTCCCACACAGATCCCATAGTAAGATGTGATGATGGGAACTTCCCTAGGCTGTGTGATAGAACCTCAAGGCCTAACTGTGACGAAAACAAGCTCAGACTTGCAGTTGAAACACCACCTCACACTTACCATCCTCCGAATATAGGGCTTGTCTGGAGTAGCTGCTCTAGTGATAATCCCTCATTACCGATACATTACCCCTCATTAACAAAAACGTTTGACTTGGCTTAATGTAGCCTACCTCTCAATCTAAGTAGTTCACAACATCTACATTCACTCAATGGCAAAACCATGAAAGATTTAGACCTTGGCCAATGATGCAAACTGAGGTTTTTACATCTTGGTTCATAGCCCACTTTCTAGGTGCGTGTCCTGACAGGAGATGAGGGCCAGGGCCCAGTCCCTGGCACGGAGGCAAGCTCTCCCAGGCACTGTTTCATTTCATGCCATCTCCCCAAGGACAGGCGGTTGCTATGAAAGAATCAGGTGAGAATCATGTCAGATGTGACCTTTTACAATTAGGTCTAATCTCTCATTATTTTTAGAAGCTACCCCAAAAGAATTAAGGTCTAGGTTGTGTTGTGTGAGGTAAGAGAAAGATAAACTGACATTTCACGGCTATGACTTGGCTTAAATTTAGGCTAATTATTTGAACAAACTGAACAGCCTAAATTTGTATTTGCCATGCATTTCTGCCATTTCAGCTTTAATTGCCTCATAATTTAGATTAGCGTTGTTACATTAGTCAAGTTATCAAGTAGGCTAGTTACAGCATAATCCATGAAAAATTCCCAAAATCTTTGAGTTTGTACAAGTAGCCTTGCGCTGAAAATGGTGGGAGTTCAGTAAGAAGTGCAAACATCATTAGACGTGCCTGTAGCCCAAACAGATCTTGCGTCTCATCCTTGCTGCCAGCAACAGCAACACTGGCTACAGTACATACAGCAATAGCCGAAATAAGATGAACTGCATGAATGTAAAAGGTTGCTTGAACCGACCCTGGGGGGACAGTAGCATAGCTTAGCCTAGCCATCTTACTTCCAAGTAAGTGCTGGTGAGGTAGAGACAGATGGTGTGCAGGTAGGACGGGCCACGCGACACCCTTGTTGTGGCCTGAAGAGATTAGTCCTCCTGAACGCCCCCTTGCTTTGTCTCCACTCTGATTGGTGCTCGCAGAGCAGTGAGCAGTGCTCTCAACAGGGAGGCTTGGCATTCCACAGACAAACTCCAAAACGCTGCAATCCCCGCAAAAACTAAAAAACGTTCCCACCAGGGACAACAACACAGACCAAGGGGATCTGTCTCCATTTAACTGGAGGAAAAATATGAAGTTGGATTTTACCAGTATTGCATTATTTAATAGTAATATCTAAAAAGTTACATTATACAGTCCGTAACACATGAAAAAACGTAACCTCTCATTCCTCTCACGTTTTCACTTGAAAACAGAGGAGACGCAGGGAATGAATGAAGTTCGGCCCGTCTTCCAGACAGACAGCCGTCAGACAGGTTCTCAGACAGGAGAAGGGAGAGTGACCAGGGGCTGGCTGAACATGAGGAGAACAGAGATACATCGAAAGCGCCGTGCTCCTTGACCCTTTGGATTAGGCCATCAGCGTTCCTCTGGCCAGCTGTCTGGAGCGTTTCCTCCAGTCTGCTTGATTGAATGGGAGTCGGCCGACCTGGGTCCTCTCCGGTGAAAGTCATTGGCTTGACCTCTGAATACCACGTATGCCTTCTATTAGCCGTGCCTCGCTCATGTGTCTCTGTCTGCGTGGATTGGGTCAACCTGAGGAGACCCGCGTTATATCGGAGCCCGTTCTCAATTTGAGAGCATCTGGGCAACAGGGTTAAGGAAAACACCAGCTAGACAGATGTTAAACCATAGCCATGTTTTCTAATGTGGGTATAACGGCCAAACAAATGAAGACCAGCTCTTTTGAATTTGTTTACCATACCGAGAGGGGAATCTAGCGTGTAAGCCTGGGCCTATTTGCATGGCCAAGAGGAACCACTGTGAGCTCATACGAATGGTAGAGAAGAGCACTTCAGTCTAATGAGAAACAGTTGACAAGAACATTTGATTAACACTAGGTTTTACAAAACCGAGTCGGCCAAAGCTTCGAGTCTAACCTACTTCAGTTTAGGTTCATTTGAATCCATATTATAGCTATTAAGACATCTGCTTGAGGTTCTGTCATATTCTGAACACTTCAGCGGAGGATAATCATTTCTAGTTACAGTCATTGTCGTACAGCCCAAACAATTTTGAGCATTGATATGTTGTACGGGCTTGAAACCTTTACTTAACCCCAATGGTTCTGAAATTGTGGCGCATGCTTAAGCTTTTGAGACAATTAGAATTATCAAATGTCATTAGTGTCAGGACAACTGTATGGTAGAGGTAGGGTAAGCAGTAATCAGATGTTAGCTGACTGATCAGGGAAGCTAAGGGGAGGCAATGCAGTCAGGATTTGACCGAGTCAGCAGAAATGTGTGCTTCCTATCGTAATAGCCTTATCTAAACCCTGGTGACCCATGTTCATCTTATGACACTCATTCAGTGGGCGGGCCTCGCTAAAGGAGCTTCAACCAATCAACTGGACCCATCACGGTTGCAGAAGAGTAACTTGTATCTTAATGTCTGGTAGAGCCAGCCTGTTTAGTGTCTTAGTGATCATTACGAATATTTCGGTATCTGGTCCACATGGGTGGTCTGCACTGGGTGGTCTGGCAGAAATCATAAAAAAAGACACCTGAATGCTACTTCTAAGTAGGCTACCGTCACACGTCCCACTACTGGGAATCCATCACGAGAGTTGCCCTCTGGGTCTCACAAATACAAACACACCCTCGGATTCCTTCGTTTTCTCAGCGGGAAGGGTTGAGCCCGTCTTCCATTTCAGAAAACACCCATTTCTCCAGCAATCCCTGCCAATATCCAATCAGTGGTCCTGTCTGGCCTTTTCCTGCCTGTGGAAGCCTGTGGTCGGGTGGCAATGTTAGCCTCTGTCCAGCCCCGATCTGGACAGACACTACAAAGCTGTGGATCACCACAGAGATGTTGAAAGACCTAGAGTCCTGGACCTCATTATTTTGGTGTGAAGCTCAAGCTAATTAGAGAGCAAGCTTTTGGTTTGCCTGAGTCCATTTTCAAAGGGCGCAAGACATGTGTTGACTTGCCAATCCCAAAATAATAATAGAAGATTTCAAATGTTATAAGACCAAGAGGAAGAGGAATACATGCTAAAGTTTTTAACCGCCTATGGTGGAGGCATTAACTCAACGCAGCCAATCCCTTGGCAGGCGGTAGACACAACTGGGAATAAAAGAAAGAAATGTGTGCTCAAACGTGTGTCTCATGATCACCCTACAAAACAATCACTAAGGGAGGGAAAGACAACCTGGCAACCGCCGTTTCATGTCGCATAGTGAAAGAAACCCAACAAGTCCCTCATCTTGAGCAAGCGTAGGGGAGCTGCTGCACCAGCAACCTGCAAGGGCAGTAGCTTGTCACAGAGTACCATCTAGCTCTCCTCGCCCAATTCCGTTCCCCGTCTCTCCTTTTACCCTCATTTCCACACACACACTACATTCTCTCTCTCCTAACTCCCTCCCCCTTACAGGATGGTATGCACCACACTGCAGCAAACTCCTTAAAAAAAAAAAAAAAATGCCGCCGTAAAAAAAAAAAAAAAGAAGAAAAAAAAGAAAAGAGGTAAAACCTACCCGAGAGACGGTCTAGTTCCCACCTCGTTACGTTAAGTCCGGTGGCCTCTGTTGTGCCTCAGTCTAAGTCTCAGCGGAGAGATACCAGGTGCAGGCGTCTGTGTGTGCAGCTCCGAGTCCTCGCGCTTCAGCGTCTGCAGCTAATGACCATGTGAACTGTTGTCATTCTCTGGGAGCTGCCGAGTGCTGCAGCCAGAGGCCCATGCTTAGACAGGGATTTTCTCTCTCGACTACGGAGCAGGCAGGCAGGCAGGCAGGCAGGAAGCAGAGGAGTGTCTGCTCAACTATCTGGATGAAACACTTCCAGCCATCCCCCACAGCCAGCCCCTTCCTGGCCATCCGCCTCCAGCAGGGACCGCCCCTCACTGCTCCGGCCAATAGGAGGACAGAGGTCTGATAACAGACATTTCTGTTGGCTCCCTGTGTGCTGATTGGCATGGACATCTCAGAACTTTCAATGACAGCCATCAAATGCTGATCTTAAAGGTATACCAATTTTACAATTTCACATCCCGGCTCAACTAGGGTGACACTGTTCTGTCAGACTTTCTTTCACAATACTGTAGGCACACACAAAACAATATGATTATCAATACTAGAGGGTAAAACATTATGAATTGTGGACACTGGGTCTTTTTTGTAACCCATCTGAAATGCTTATGTCAGATGCGAACCACAAGCTCAGCTAGTCAGCACCCTGTAACACCATAATTAACACCATCCCCCAAGGAATGAGCTCAGTCCCTTCTCTCATCTCCCCCTCCTCCCCTCCTTGACTCCCCCTCCTCCTCTTCCTTTCCCTCCCCACACCACTCCTCCTCCTCTCCCTCTCCTCCCTGGTGACGGCAGCCTCTCTGGCGTCACGTGAGACATGAAGCCTGAGCACCGCAGAAGTGATGAGTCAGAGGGCCCGGCTTCACGATGTTTCTGTCCAAATCTATACAACAGCTGTATTCTCTCTCTCTCACCCATTCTCTTCCTCACTCTCTCACCCATTTTATCTCTCTCTCTCTCACCCATTTTATCTCTCTCTCTCTCTCTTTCAGCTCCCACTCCTATACAAAGACTGCAAATGATGTGACAGCCTGAATGCTTCATCAACAACATCAATGAGAGCGGACATGCTTTTTACAGTCCGCTGCCAAATAAACCTGTTAACCCTCCAGGCTAGCTTTGACAATACAGTTCTAAAAGGGGACCATTTCTTTTTTAATCTACAACAAGGGGTTAATCTCTTGAACCAGGTGAAATGTCAACCTCAGCAGCGGGCAATATATACCCACGGGATGGTGACTTTAAAAAGTGTTCTGATATAGGGTTAGGCCGGGCAGTGTACTGACATAGACGCCACAGGAAGGGTGGTGATTCCTACTAACAGGTAACAGAGGGGGGAGATGCCAGTGGTTATCCTGTGGTCCTCGTCAACAGCAAACGATACTGTACATGATACATACAGGGGGGTCAGATGGCTGAGCGGTTAGGGAGTTGGGCTATTAATCAGAAGGTTGTTGGTTCGATTCCCGGCCTTCAATGCTGCTGCGTAATGATTCATCAGTTGAACAACTGAATGCTTTTTTATGACTAACACCTCCCATTTCAATACAAAACCAGCCATAGCCAATCTGCAGGTAATTTTGGAGATCGAAATAGATTTCCCCACAGGAAAACAAACAAAGACCAAGCAGAGTCAAGTGATACTAGGCAACTTCCTTCCCTTGTGGTTTCAACTCCCTCACCCATCCTGTTTGACTCTGGAGGTTTGTTGAAGCCAGACCAGATTTAGTCCATCTCATAGGCAACAACTGACAACAGATCTATGACCAGACACTAGAAACAAATATCAAAGGGAGAGGGAGAGCTGTTACAAGTAGAAACACATCCTGACGTTTTAATTTGGCTATCATTAAAACAAAACTATAATACAGTATCCTCTGTGTGCTGCGTATAAGAGTTTACAAAATATGCCTACAGTGCAGCCTGTTGAATGATAGCTCAAAACAAATGGTCATTGTCATATTTTTTTCCCTCCATCTTCAGACTAATTGAATTGTTGATTATCCCATGCACTGCACTGAGCCTCTGACAGTCTCATTCAGTAGGTTTCCATGGCTACAGTGATGTACAAAGAAAACAGATCGACAGATAACAGGCTAACTTGCATTTTAGTGAAGGTTTTCTTTTGGAACAAGCGTATAGTAATTAAAAGGACATTGGTAGAAAAGTGCTTATGCAACGGCCTACAGCAAACATTTTTTTAATTCCAGTCTGAACACACTGAGCATGTAGCTACAGTACAGATTAGTACCACAGACAGTGCTATGTTTCAGATAGGGAAAATCCCAAATACTTGTGTCGGCTCACCAGTTCTGTTGGTTGAAGAACCAGCAAGTAGCCTATATGCAGTTGCTGTAAATAGCCTACTATTATGAAAATGACTCCGTTGCCGCACATCACGATTAGAAATTGTTTTTTTTTTACATGGCAGATTCAAATCAGTGTCAACCCTTACAGTAATGTACTACAGTACCTTACATACACTACATTTTACAAACCGACGTTGTCGGTGTTGTTTATGCTTTTCAAACCAATGCAGTGTCAGGCACGATATTAGAAAGAGGATTCGGGTTGATTCTTTTCAGCTCGCTATTTAACACAGCATTAGCTGGCAAGCTATAGGACTAGCTATACGCTAGTTAGCTAGCGTCGTTACGTGTAGTTGCATGCATCACTACTAGACTACTACTAGTAGTAGTACTAGCAGTCTATGCCAACACGTAGCTGCCGTTTCTTTCGCTATTGTAAACTGCAGTGTACAGTAGATTAGATAATACATTTTTGAAACGTACTAGCTAGTTAGCTAACAATATGGTGAGTTAACAAGCTACAAGCTAATAAGAGCAATCTAGTTTACCTGATGATGCCACACTAGGCTGTGTAAATGACCTGCCTCATCCAGCTGTCTGAATCACGATGTCGAGGTGGAGAAGAGTAGGCCCACGGTCAGCATTAAAAACTACATATGATACGACGAGCTAAGGCTTCTTGTTAATTTAATGCAAACATTCTTAAAGATAATGTATTTAAAGGCAGAAAGTTTTGCTTGTAACTAGCTAACTAGATAACTACTTTGCAGAAAGTAAGGCTGTTTGGGAAGCAACAAGCGCGTTTGACAGTTCGCAGGGACGACAAATTGTAGTTTATTGACGGGGGTAAATTGAAGAAAAGATACATACAAACGTATCACTTATTTTCCAAATATTGCAAATGCATTTAAATTGAAATGATATACTTACTATGTTTATGTTAATTATACTAATGACATAACTTGGTCTTATAAAGGGATGTAGATATGTAAAAACTCCAATATACAGCCTCCCAATATCTAGTTGGTATCGCCCAAATGAATTACAGTAAAGGAGGGGGTGGGGCGGGGCAGAGCTCTCGGGCGGGCGGGCGGGCGGGGGGGGGGGGGGTTGGTGTTGGTGAGGTTGGGGGTGTCTGCTTGTTACCTAGGAAACAAGTGAATCTCCCTGGGGGCAGAAAACATATCAAACCAATATGAGCCAACTAAATTCCATAGAGAATAGACCTCTTTATTATCTCCGGATTTTAAAAGATCAGTGAAATCGACACTTGACCAAAGAAAACTGACCTGAAAATTGCTTTATTGTTACACATCATAATGAACTACTTTCACCTATTTTTACTATTTTCATTGGCTGATTATTAACAGGGTCTATTGATATTATTTTCAATAATGATTAGAAGTAGGCCTAAATCATGGAATCTGAATGCAGTATTCACTTTTTGGGGATTATTCTCAAGCTGATAAATCTGCATATGCAGTTTTCAAATTCAGAAGAGAGAACACAGTCTGCTGCTTTCGGATAATTAATTACATATCTTGATTTAGCATTCATTGGTGATAGCAACACAAACTTTTTTCAGCAAGGAGCCAAAGTTAGGAATGAGCAAGAGCAAGGATCAAATATTCTTGGAATGAGCCAGACACAAATTTGGCTCCTGTGACTCCTGCCCACACCATATGCACTGGCACTGCCTATTGAGTGCGTGAACAATGCACATTGCTACCATGATCTGTGCCCAAGGCCATTGCCCGGCCAAGTGGAATGTTAGTGACAATGCACCATGCACCCGCCTGATTAGCAGCAGGTCTGAGAACAGAGACTCATTCTAGGGATCGTGAACTCAGTACAGTAGCTCTACTACACCCATTATCCTAGTCATCGGGAAATGTCTGTGTCTGTTTTCACAGATTGTCGTTAACGATCCCTTGTCTTTATGTGTCGTTAGTTGTCTCAACATCCATCCTCTGACACCCATGTTGACCTGTGAAACAGTACGCAGATATGAGTGCTGAGTTAGCGTTGTGAGTGTGACAGACCACAGAGTTTGGCTTTTGCCGTACAGCTCCTTTCAGAGCTTCTTGAAACATCTCCTCAATGACTAACCCAAAATAACGTGTATGTGCTTTACCTTAAGTGAAAATTGCAAGGCTGCTTTCGAGAATTGTTCTCAACTGAGTTATAACAAACATAAAGTACCAGTCCTTCTCTAAGTACATAGGAACAGACCATAATAAACAATGTCATACCGCAAACAGTTTTATGGTGGTAATGACTAGGAAGAACGTCGATCCAGAGTCAAGCTCACCCCCTTGGGTCCCCATATTGATCTCACTGCAGAGGAGGCATACTGATTGTGAAAATGCTGTTGCAGGCTAAAGCATAGTTTTGCAACCATCCTCCCACACATACTGTACACACACACACACACACACACACACATACACCCACCCACATAAACACACACACATATGCACACAGTTTTCAGGCAATGAATCAGAGTTGTTCTGTGATTGCCACTCTTACCACCGGCGAACCAGAGGCTCAAAAACATGCAGATAGTGAAATAATGGATGTTGGAAGCTAGGAACACACCATGGGACTGGTCAGAGCTAGCAGTCTCCCACAGACCAGCATCTATACCTAGCCTGGAGCTAAATCTGTCCAAGTCCATTCATAATGCCTTGTAATTAGTAGTTAGTATCGACAGTGCTATGGAGATGCTGGCTTTCTCCTTGGCAGATGTGTAGTAGGATGATGTCACCTTGGGATCATTCGAGGAGGCGTTCGGTATTCATGTGGGTATGATCTGCATTCCAAGCAGGAAGTAATGCCTATTATTGTGCTCCTAAAGTCTCTCTAAGGAGGTGAAGAAAGCTGCATTACATTTAAACAGCTTTCTTAAGTCCATTAACAAAGTGTTACTTTGTGGTTAACAATAAAGCATGATTCATACAAATGTATTCCACAGACGTTCCTCTCGGACTGCCTCCATAGGATCAGCAGGTCAAGTTAATCTAACACCATACTCGATTAAGGAATCAGGTAAATAGTGATCAGTGAGGCAGAGTGAACAGACTAAATAGAAACATGAAGAAGATGGGCGGTGGAGCCCAGCCCGTGGAAATTCCAGTGGATTGACTTTTCGGTAGGCCATTAAAGCCAGACCACAGGACACTCTCTCCAATGTGAGCATAGATCCTGAAAACCTCGCAAACCATCACACACCTGATTGGGAAAGCTTTTAACCCAAATGTTCAATGTAATGCTGATTTAACTGAAACAGATTAAAGCTGTCATGGAGTGGTGTGTGTGTGTTTGTGTGAGTGTGTGTGAGTGCTGTCAGTCAATTTGATTGATTGAGGCTTGTTCACTTGGGGGTTTCACCTATCTGGTCTGCCTTTCATGTGCATTTTCCAAATCACCTCACTAATGCTACATTTTAGTTTCCCATTCAGACAGTTTAGCATTTCAGCAGAGAGATTCCTTGAGCCCTGATCAAACCTAATTTGCTGAGCGATGATCTTGTTAGATCTTGGCAGAGAAAGCACAGTCATGACCCCATTGGTGGTAAACAAACATCCTACTCCAGTACTTTCTCTCTCTCTCTCTCTCTCTCTCTTTCTCCCTCTTACTTCTCTCTCTCTCTCTCTCTTCTTTCTCTCTTTCTTTCTTTCTACTATACACAGTACCTTCTACTATCATAACTGCTTTCACTCACCTTCTTCTCTCTGTAGAACCAAACCACATTGACATTTACAGAATGCCAGGTAGGAAAATAGATTAGAGGAATTGCAAGAAGAAACACTCCTTAAAATGTCAGAGAAAATGACACATGATTATGACCATGTTGTTTCTAAAGCTTGTTTTTATCAAGCTTGAAGGGTTGTCTCTGCTTGATGCTGACCACCACTCAAAATGTTGGCCTTTTCCATTTTTATTGTTGTCTTTTTTATTTGCGAGAATAAAACATTGATAGGGATGGTGACCTCAGCTGTCAATGTGCCTCGCTACATTGACATTATAGGATCAAACTTTCCGATCAATCGCCCAATAGCCGACCCTGATTTCCTTTCTCGGCCTCAAGAGGCTCCAAATACAGTAAATCTCCTCTATTATTCATGAGCTCCAGGTTCAGTCAGGGCCACCGCCATCTCTCCCTGTGTGTTCACAGCTGAGCGTCTTGGAGCTGCTGTCCTACTGCTCCACTCCGTGAACCCTGCTCAGCAGTCACCACTTAGCCCAGAGGATTTAGCTTCCTTTGAAATATTCAATAAAGCGCTGGGATCAGAGAGAATTCAGCTAATTACATTCTCCTAACGTCACGCTCACTCATGCTCAGCAACTCCTACTATGGCGGACTATTGTAGACATCAAATGCTGACTGGTTGTGGCGGGGTTTTCATTACACTTTTTTTGTGATGGAAAAAATGAATGAATTGAAAGTGTCTGAGAGAAATTGTAAGTGTGTGTGTGTGTGTACGATGAGGAGAAATGAATATACACGCATGTCCTGTGTTTATAGTCTCGGAGATGATAATAATAGCTTGTCTCAGGGCAGTCCATCAGCTTGAAATATTGATGGAACCTTGCTGCAAGGCTGCTGTAGAGAGACAGAAGGACAGCTGCAACCAACACTATGTTCATCTGCTCTGACGCATTGGACAGTAACAGACAAGAAGATACACATGAGTGAATTATCTATCCCAGGTAGGAGATGCTCTCCATCTCCTCTCCATGATGCCCAGAACAAATGGTTGATAATTGCTGGTCATTCAAGTGCTCATAAATACATATTCAGATCATGAAATCAGCCCTTTCTAGTGCCAAGCAAGCATTAACCAGAAATCCCTCAAGTGCAAGTGGTTTATTGCTGTTACTATGGTGATGATGAAAGGGGAGGTTACATTTAAATATATCCATACGTGAGAGACTGGGAGGATGGTCAGTGTTGGGTTGAAGAGCTGGGGGGTGAAATTAGCACCCCCCCCCCCACACACACACACACTCACACACACTCACACTTGCTCTAGATTGGCTGATTGGTTTGTTGTCTTGTTAGCGGGAGTTGAGCAGTAACCTCACACTAAAAGTCTAGATTTCACAGGCAGCATGAATGCTAATAGATAAAGTATGTCCTGTTACCTGAAATCTGTAATAACAAACTTGCTACGAGGTGAATATTTCTCTAAGGATACCACAACATAGCTGTCTGTCGATGGCACAGAACACATGATGATGTGGAGCTGTAACTGAGCTGTAACTGCCTACATGGATAAGGCACCATCTAGTGGACAATGGTTGTAACTGCAGATTTTGTTTGTTTATTCTGAAACAAGTACAGCTGAATACTTTTTAGGATTCCTCTGTCAGGAGGAAAGCCAAAGCCTATTGTGTTTGTGGGTATTTTCTTATTATTAATAACTCGAGATATTGGTAAAAATATGCCAAGTTGAATAGGTCATAGGGTCATAGGTTCAAATCCATTCAGAGAGTTTTTTTGATAGAAAGACCGGTTTCTGGTCTTCTGGTCAATACCTCGGTTGAAATTGAAATAATAAATAATTCATCTGTAGTGTTTATTCGAGTCCATCACAACAATCTGGTTATCTGTTTAGCAAGATTGTAAGCCACTGCAAAGCAAGCCAGGTACACAGATCATGCTACACATCTAACTGGCATATTGGATTTCTTGCATCATGTGTGTAAAAGTTGTATTTTGATCGATATTGTAAGACAGCATTGTACATTGCATTACCAACCACTGACTTAACTCACTGAGTGTTTCTGAAAAATGTGTCAGTGGCTCAATTTGCTAGAACGTAGCATCCATTACAGTTTTTCTCAATTGTTTACACACAAATACTGGTACTTGAGACAATGACCACAGCATGTAACTCATGCACCAACCCCCTGAATCAATACTGCTAAACTACAAGCATAATTCCTGCTTTGCACTCAAATTGCAAGTCTAAAACACACTTTTTCAAAACACTACACACAATTCTTTGCATTTGGCACAATTTGCATGAAGAAAATATTTTGTTTTCACAAGGAACACACTGCCATTCAAATATGCACACTGACTAATCACATGGGCAAACACCTGTCACACAGTTTTACAATTAGCAATCAGAGCTTTAGCATAAAAGGCCAACAGGTGACCTCTTCTGTTTTGGAGCAATGGATGCCAACATTGGAAACAGAGGCAGAAGCCAGAGGAGTGAGAGTAAGAGGACGGGGAGGACGAGGAAGGCCAAGGACCGTCATCTCTGATGAGATCCGAGCCGCTTTGGTTGACAATGTGGTCAACCATGGTCTAACAATGAGGGAGGCTGGGCAAAGAGTACAGCCACATGTGAGCTGTACTCTCAGCTCACAAAGAAAATAAATAAATAATAATGTGACAGTATACAGTACATTATTCTGTTGTTTTGTATGTAGACCACTGTATGTGCAACTTTGTGTTGGTTGGGATGTACGTGTACATTGTTTTTGTGGGAAAAATAAAATATATTTGTTACCGTGTATTTGTGTGTTCTGAGTATAAAAACAATATTCTCAAATATTTTACAACACACTTATGTATGTACTGTCTGTAGTAAGTGTAACACTGAGAGAAAAAACTGCCTAAATCATTATGAATAATGGAGAAGAAGTGTTTTCCATTCATCATAGTTTTTTACATTGAGCACAGCAGTGTTCAACTGGTTCTTATACATGTCTTTTCAGATGATGGTTTGTGTGTGTGTGCTTTGAAAAAATATGCAATTTGGGGATGAAATAACATTGTTTTTAATGTAAAGTTTACGTAATGTAAAGTTTAATTTAGCAGCAGAAGTGAGGGGTTTTGCCTATTGTGTGTGTGTTTTTTGATTTAGGGTAGTGTACCACTGATGAAAGGGTAGTGGTACACTACCCTGTCATGAATCATCGGCCCCCACCTATAAGCTTTCCTAGCTTCTTTGGGGGACCTTTTCACTCTACCCAATTGGTCTTGTACCCCAACTGTATTATTATTATAATATTTGAAATGGTATTGTGAATAAATAAATACATTTGTGTGTAGAGTTCTGAGAGAATGTCAGAAAATGTGTGTAACCAATCGAGAATAACTGTAATCAGGTGTTATATAGGGAGGTCAGATGGCTGAGTGGTTAGGCAATCGGGCTATTTCAGTTTTTCTCAATTGCTAAGACACATTTCTTGAAAGGCTACTGTGTTTTCTCCAAACTCTAAACACACATCTTCATACTTTTTTTTTGGACCAAACCCTTGACTTTTGACCCAAAATCAAAAACTGTAGTCAAAACCATATCTGTCATATAAACCTAACTTTGCATTCAAAATACACACAAAGCCCTCAAATAAATGCAACCTTCTGAATACCCTTTACACACTGCTGGGAGGAATTGAAAACACTATTATAAAAAGGTTTTCAAGAACCATTGACTATAACGTGTCCCTGAATTTTAGATATGTTCCACCTCATGAGTTTGACATGATGTAAATCATAAAACTCACAAATACTGGAATTGTCCTTCTTACAGGATGTTTATTTTCTATTTACATTATACAGCAATTGCATGTTGAGCTCTTGTTACTGTAGTGGTCACAGTATACAAATAGTAGTACTGTTAGTCGACAACACATATTCATTGCTGTAAATTGTAATTTGGGGAACAAGGGCTAAGAAAACAAGGAAATAAACCCCTGATTGCTTGTTGAGTATATTTGCTTGTTAGTGCTTTCACATGGATAGTTGTTTGTTAAGGGTGTTTGAATTGCGCTGGTTTGAGTTTACTTAGCAAACGGCAATGTTTTCTGAATGACATAATGGTGATAATTGTGTCTTAAAGTGAGAGGTGTGTTTAGACTTTTGCAAAGAAGTGTGAATGAACCTGAGAAATGTGTCAAAAAGGGTAAATTGTGTTTAAAGACTGGGGTACATGGTCTTCCTGCTGGGATTTGGAAACATTGTTTGGTGAGGATGGCTTACACATAACATTTTTGTGTGTTAGCAATCGAGAAAAACTGTAATCAGAAGGTTGCCGGTTCGATTGGCCATGCCAAATGACGTTGTGTCCTTGGGCAAGGCACTTCACCCTACTTGCCTGGGGGAGAATGTCCCTGTACTTACTGTAAGTCGCTCTGGATAAGAGCGTCTGCTAAATGACTAAATGTAAATATAGGGATCATACATCTTGAATAGTGGTGTACAAGTCTAACTATACTAACAGTACAAAGTTTAACTAATACTAAGGGGCTGCAAGAATTTTGAAGTAGTGATGATATACAATATAAAATACAAATATAAAAGTACAAAAATACAAATAGGGTAACTTAGTGCAAATATGATGAGTGTGCAAATATGGCAAGTGTGCAAATGTGGCAATGGTTAAAGTCTGTGAGCTGTTTTTGTGACGAGTGGTTTTGGTCCTGATAGACCGCAGCCTTCTGCCGGAGGGGAGTGGCTGAAACAGAGTGTGTGTGGTTAACTGGAGGCCCCAGGGAGACACAGAAACAAACAAAAACCGACGCTAGGGGGCAGAGGTGGCATGACAATTGCTGCTTGCAGCTATATCTTTTTTCTTTCTTATGGTAACCTACAATACAGTTGTTGCAACTATTAGCTTACCTACTGTGTTTGGCTCAGTCATACAAGAACTGCCTGCAGCTACACTGGAAGTTGAAATCTGCTAAAAACGTCTATCTAAAAGTCTGCTTAATGAAAACGAAAAATGATCTCTGCATGGTACAAACGTGGTTCTAGCCAGCTAATTTAATCATTTTAAAACATTATTTTGTTATAATGTTTGCCATACGTAACGCTAGCCGCGATGCTAATATTCGCTATGTTATACACTATTGACTTCTGCTAAGTACAACGTAAGTTAGCATATGAGTAAATAGCCAGTATCTTCAGACCAGCGACATTAAGGCTACACCTGAAAAGAGGGGCCTGAGGAAAGAGTTCCGGTTTAGAGGGGCCAGAGGAGCGCTGTAGTTGGACCCTCCTGCCTTTTTCAGCCCAAGAGCTTGCCCCTTTGTCAGCACATATCTTTACTGTAACTAAATAGCCTTGAATGTCTGCCGAGCCAAAACCTTCTCTGGCCTTTCAATGAAGGCATGCCAAAGATATTTACTGGCTTGACATGGCATTTGACACCTTAAATCCCAAATTGGATTTCAACTATATGGGATGTGACATGTTTGTTGGTCCCAGCACACCAGCGCTACTTGAACTACCAAAGTAATTGCTATGTGTCAGGCAAACTCCCAGAAGATATAAAACATGTCAAAATAGTAACAACTCACACCAGTAAAATGTGTCACTGTTTACATTTCATTATTATGAAAGTTATTTCCCCTGTAAAGGGACATTTTGTTTGCAAGAGCAAATAGCTTTAATTTGCTGAAATTAGTTTACTGGGGTTTAAACCAAGATCTTATACCATTGGACAATGTTGCATGGTCATGCAAGAATCATGCTCAATAAATCACCCCACTGCAATAATACACACTTATGTTGGTTAGCCCTTACATGAATCACTTTTTGTGAGTTAGTTTAACCATCTGACAAGTTTTACAACCTTTCCATGTCAAATATGTGCTAGTTGTAATGAAGCCAGTCATGCAGCACAAATGGTTGGTCTAGTGTTAGGACAATGTCAATCTGTGGCCAGTGAAGAGGTCTGTCATTAACTACTGATAAATTAACAAATTAAAGATTACAACTAATGATTACTTTATTACTTTTAAATGTTCTGAATATAATAATGTTTGATCTATACCCTGCTATATTAGCTCATGTTCAGAAGATAAATATGCTTATCTATCTTGTGGTGTGGGGGGTTTGAGCTGTC
The DNA here is from genome assembly GCA_023658055.1 of Thaleichthys pacificus. Lineage (NCBI taxonomy): Eukaryota > Metazoa > Chordata > Actinopteri > Osmeriformes > Osmeridae > Thaleichthys > Thaleichthys pacificus. The sequence continues at coordinate 9,823,976 of CM042873.1, forward strand.
AGCACCTGCCTGGTCGTCGGTCGGCCAACGCTGGACCTGGTCGCGAGTCTCCCGGTCCTGTCCTACATCTATAAAGTTGAACAATGGATTTTGGTGTTTCAAAACCCATTGACACTGTATGACTATGTTTAAGCCTGTGTTCTGCTCCTCTCTCTCACCAACCGTCTCTGGAGGAGGGGATCCCTCTCTGAATTGCTCCTCCCAAGGTTTCTTCCATTTTTTCTCCTGTTGAGAGTTTTTCTGGGAGTTTTTCCTTGTCTTCCTTGAGGGTTTAGGTTGGTTGAGGGGCAGTTCTATGGGCGTATGTGAAGCCCTCTGTGACATGCTTGCGTGTAAAAAGGGCTATACAAATACATTTGATGAATTTGATTTGACTTATCTATGAATTATGTTGCTTGTTTCACGTAAACTGTCATTATGCTGTTTGCTAAAGCTTGCTTATGCCTGCAAGTTAGTGCTTTGTAAGATGCGACTAAGAAATGTCTGTGACACTACAGTATATGTCAAAGGTCAAAATGTTACCAAAGTCTATAACGCCATGCAACTTTGAACAAGGAAAATACATTTACATTTAGTGGACACTCTTATCCAGAGCAACTTACAGTAAGTACAGGGACATTCCCCAGAGGCAAGTAGGGTGAAGTGCCTTGCCCAAGGACACAACATCATTTTGCACAGCCGGGAATCGACCCAGCAACCTTCTGATTACTAGCCCGATTCCCTAACCGCTCAGCCACCTGACTCCCAAATAAAATAGAAGGAACATCAAGGCTATTTCTACAAGCTCTATCTAAAGACTAAACAAAAGCTATCCAGCACCATGCATGAAAAGTCTTTTTTCTGTGCTTGCAAAGCAATGTTGATTGTCATCCCCGTCCCATATTGTGATACTATTTAATTGCCCTTCATTCCTGTATTCTTTGTCCAGTCCTCTGAGATGCTCAGCTTGAGTGTATCAGACATCTGCACCTTACATATTATGTAATTATGTATATTACGTAATAGGGAGTCAGGTGGCTAAGCGGTTAGGGAGTCGGGCTAGTAATCTGAAGGTTACTGGTTCGATTCCCGGCTGTGCCAAATGACGTTGTGTCCTTGGGCAAGGCACTTCACCCTACTTGCCTCGGGGGGAATGTCCCTGTACTTACTGTAAGTCGCTCTGGATAAGAGCGTCTGCTAAATGACTAAATGTAAATGTAATATATACATATTTAGTCTTGAACTTGTATTTGGCAACTGACTTCATTGACTTGGTACTTTCAAAGCAATAGGGTAGACAAGAGACTTCTTCACCAGAAAGATGCACAACAATTAAAAAGGGTTGACTTGGTTAACTAGAACGAGCTCAGATCATTTAACCAGTCAAAGCAAAGAGTGGTCAAATGAGTGATGCCAAGGGTTACAAAAATCTGTATATACAATTAATAGACAAGTTCAAATATAGTTTCCACAAAATATTTCCTTACAGGGCACAAGTATGTGTTCAGCGTCTGCTCACTGACACCTGTCAGTCTGACCATGTAAGGCCCTTATCTAAATGTGGACTGGGGTAAGCTCCACAACAGGACCTTTTAACCTCAGAAGAAGAGAAGCCTCTTTCATTCTAGGCCTCAGTTAATGTCATGACAGTTTTGGGAAGTTCAACCAGAAATACAGGTGTGAATTCTTTACACGTTGTCTCCTGATAGCTGGATTTATAGTAAGCCTACCGTAGATATTATCAAGTCTATGGCTTGCTAAATCAGTAGATCGTGTCATCTAATAATTTCTTATCCCAAAGAAATAGGTCTTAGATTTCAATGGACTGAATAGGATTAGGATACTGGAAACCAGTCTGGACACATTTCAATGTCATTATTATAAAATTCATACAGTTCACTCAAGTATGTGGGTAACAAGATTTTTTATCTATACGCTTCACGGTGGATTAAAATACAACACGTAATCTACGTAATGTTCACTTTCAAATAAAACATATTTTTCCTTTTCTGGTGAACCTATTAAAAATGATTTCTGTGATATACAATGAAACACAATTTTCCTTTTCACACAAGTTTAGCGAATTGGTCAAAAGGTGTGAAACTGCATACTATAAAGCAACCAAAAAAATTAAAGCAATGTGGAACATATTCAGGAATGTCCTGTGTCATGAAAAAGAGACATAGGGGCAAGGAGAGAAAGGGAGGGATGGGCTAAAATTTGTACTCTTTCCTTTAGGGGAGAGTAGTCCACAATTAGCTTCTGCTTACTAATCACTCTCCACAATATATAAGGAGTCCCACAGAGAAGCCTCTATGGACAGACAGCTTCAACCTCTAGGGTAAGACACTTGTTATTTTCACATCGATTTACTGAGATCAGGCACATAGATACAACTCATAACACTTTGTGCTATTTATCCACTATTGTGTAAGATGTAAGATTGAGTTTTGAATTGAAAGACTGACAATGTTATACAAAAATGTTTTGTCTCAACTGAAATGCTATTTTGGGATGACAAACCTTTGTTTACTATTAGATACTGAATGGGGGATTTAACATTTTATGTTAACTGTAAATCATGTTTGTTGTGTTGTAGGGATGCACCTAATTAGCCAACAATCGGTATTGGCAAGAAAAACTTTTACAAAAAGAAATTGCATCTGCTGACTACTTTAAAATGTCTGATTACTTGGGACTAATTATGGTGTCTGAAAAGGCACTGTTACAGTATTTGAAGGAATGTGGAGGCAAATGCAGATCCAATGGTTCTTTTAATAACCCACAATGGAATATCAACAACTGAGGCACATAACTCAGAATAAGTAAAAAACATCTGACACAAGATAAGACAGGAAGGGTAACGCATAATAACCGACAACCAAGTAACAGAAAAACCCAGGTTATTGTGGGAAATATTAATCTATTAAGCATTGCACAGTCAGTCGGTGAACAAGTTTAAGAAAGCTTTATTGCTTGCGGCCAGCCCACAAGGAGACAAAAACATCACACGCCATTGTGATACAAAGTTTGTCTGCTAGCATGTTGTGCTAGCTAGCTATTTAAGCGGCCCTTCTCTTTACAGTCATTGGTTAAGACAAAGGCATGCAAATGTCCCATTGCTCTTCTTCATTGGCTCCCTTGCATAGACCTGGCGCGCGTGTGTGCGTGCGTGCTTGAGTGTGTGCGTTCTTTGACCCCTGTAAGCTTTACCACATGATTCACCCAACACAGATAAGGCCAGACATCTTTTATGGCCTCTCCAGTAAGAGAGAGTGGTCATGCCCAGGTCACCTTGTTATATGCCTCATGTTACCCAAAGTTCAGATATGGGGGTAGGCCTCTCTCTACACACAAGGAATGCTGAACACAGAATCATTCTTATACAGGATAAATGTGTTACATCTTCAATTTTTCCAACAGTTATATACTCCACTAACGAGAATTAGAAACAGGTGAACAAAAACACAGGTGCGGTATCATTCTTTTCTTAATCAAATGAAAAAATTACTTAAAATTAAGATGAATTAAAGTGAGTAGAAATTAAAAGCCTCATCAGAAAGACAATGTTTATTACATTTTCTGACATTGTAGAAATTTACAGTGCAGTCAAAACATCGGCATAAGACAATTTTGTTATATGAATATCGGCAAACGGTGTTGGCCAATCATTTTCTTATCGGTGCATCCCTACTATAACACTAAAATGTAGTGGGAGTTATAGCAATGACATGTAAATATTGTATACGATGTTCTGGTTGTGCTTTTTCTGTATAAATTACTAAAAAACTCTAAACAAATATATTTTACAGCACCAACTAAGAGTCAATTTCATCTAGGAGAGGAAAAACAGGTGAGACATAGTTTGATGCTACATACTAATGTATTCTGCTCAAAGCCTAAGGACCATCAGTATTTTATACAATTACTGTAGTAACTACTACAGTAATTGTATACAATTAATGATATTGTTTTATTTAGTCTACACCTTTTGAAGGCTTCTGAGGCATACGTACTTTACAGTAATATAAAGTACATGCATTCATCATATCTTTTATCTATATATATCTTTTTCCCCCAGTAAACCGCCACCATGAGTACGGACGCGGAGATGGCCCAATATGGCAAGGCCGCCATTTACCTCCGTAAGCCTGAGAGGGAGAGGCTTGAGGCCCAGGCTGCACCCTTTGATGCTAAGAATGCCTGCTACGTGACTGATCCCAAGGATTTGTACCTTAAGGGTATGGTTGTTAAGAGAGACGGTGGCAAATGTGATGTGAAAGTCCTTATCACTGACGAGGTAAGAGGATACTTAGCACGGAATGAAAAAAACATTTAGTGGACGTTTCTGTAAATGTCTGTGTTATTCATTAAGTGTAGGCTTCATGCTTGTTATTGACGTTTTCCAGATAAAAACCTTCAAAGAAGAAGACATCTCACCCATGAACCCTCCTAAGTTTGACAAGATTGAGGACATGGCCATGATGACCTACCTCAATGAAGCCTCTGTCCTGTATAACCTCAAAGAGCGTTATGCAGCATGGATGATCTACGTAAGAAAACTACACATGTAGACATGAGCCACCTTAAGGAAGCAAATTACACCCTCCGAAAATGTACCATACATGAGCTCTAATATCAATATTTCCCTTTACTCTCTGCTCATATGCAGACATACTCTGGGCTCTTCTGTGCCACGGTGAACCCCTACAAGTGGCTTCCTGTGTATGACATGGAAGTGGTCAATGCCTACAGAGGGAAGAAGCGTATGGAGGCTCCACCCCACATCTTCTCCGTCTCTGACAACGCCTTTCAGTTCATGATGACTGGTATGGACGCTCACTGAAAGATGGCTGAAGTCGTATATAGATGTATGGATGCATTCTTAGTTGCTACTCGTATCACTTCCGACACATTTATTTGTCAATTTACTTTCAGATAAGGAGAACCAGTCTGTCCTAATCACGTAAGTTTGAGACTTTAATTGAGTCTATATTTTTTATATTTATATGTATATAAATATGAAGACTATAATGCTTAATGACTTAAGCTGCTTGACAATACTTATTTTAGTTCATGCACACTAAATCATATTTTTTATCATCTAATAAACTAGTGGAGAATCTGGTGCTGGAAAGACTGTCAACACCAAGCGTGTCATCCAGTACTTTGCCACCATTGCTGTTTCTGGAGGTGAGAAGAAGAAGGAACACGTTCCCGGCAAAATGCAGGTATGACCTTATATTTACCATAGAATGTGCATGCCATCAATTGTTGACCCATCATTGTTTTTACCCCCCCCAAAATGCCTTTCCATGGTACAGTTCAAGGGTGTACGTTTCATTATACTTGAAATCTGTAAATATGTCTGCCCCAATTGTTTATTAAGAAAAAAAAATATTCACTGGATGCATCATCAGTTATCAAAAATCTGTCCCCCCATATTTGAAAACAAAAAAACTCCCTTAGTATAGTTCAAATCTAATTTACATCTTCAAAATATGTTGACAGCAGTCCTGTGGTAGTTTTACATACAGCACAACGTAAATAAGACTGTTAGTATATTACTTATTATTACTCATTCAGCAACTTGATAGGTTAAGATTTATGACATTTGCACTTTAAGGAGGGGTTACTGTGTTAACAGTGGCGAAACATATTAAACTAAAGGCGTTCAAAGATAATATAGAAACAGGGTTAGACCTAGTCTAGGGAAAGCGTTCCAGGAGTATATAACTATAGACAAAGTGACGAGAATTATTTTGGATGATTGGTGATCAGTCTAAATGACCAATGTTTTGTCTCCCTTCAGGGTTCCCTTGAGGATCAGATCATTGCAGCTAACCCTCTACTGGAGTCCTATGGTAATGCCAAGACAGTGAGGAATGACAACTCATCTCGTTTTGTAAGTTTGGAGGGAAAATATTCATTTTCACATTTTACACTAACTTAGAAATCAATAGGATGCGTTGAAAAAGCCCTCTCTATGACCTCTTTCAGGGTAAATTCATTAGGATTCACTTCCACATGAACGGAAAACTGGCTAGTGCTGACATTGAGACCTGTAAGTTGGTTTGAATTATTTCCCAGATGATCCTTTAAATAAATGTTGGTGTCCATTCACTTGAGATTCAAATTGTTCTCATTTTTCTCTATCCTTTCAACCACGTTTCTCACAGACCTGCTGGAGAAGTCTAGAGTGAGCTTCCAGCTGCCTGATGAGAGAGGCTACCACATCTTCTACCAGATGATGACCAACCACAAACCTGAGCTTGTTGGTGAGGCCCTGCGGGGATTAAAGAAACAATATGTTCTGAATTACATTTACTCCTTTGTCCACTCATTGAGGGTTCTGCCTTTTACATCAAATGTACACATGCCTTGGGTGATAGTCATTTTAGTTTTGTGTCTCCACAGAAATGTCGCTTATCACCACCAACCCCTACGACTACCCCATGATCAGCCAGGGTCAGATCACTGTGGCCAGTATCGATGACACAGTTGAGCTTGATGCCACCGATGTAAGTCACTAAAAGGGTTCAACTTGAAAATATAATAACATATATATTGATGGTTTAATGTAAACTTTCTTTCCCCATCCAGGATGCTATTGACATCTTGGGCTTCACCGGTGAAGAGAAGATGAGCATCTACAAGTTTACCGGTGCTGTCATGCACCACGGCAACATGCACTTCAAGCAGAAGCAGCGTGAGGAGCAGGCTGAGCCAGATGGCACGGACGGTAAGACAATTTGTATCAAAGTTCTAAAGAGCATGCATTTAACTATATTCCTGTGATAAACGTTGCACTCTGATGCTCATTGCTCCTTTCCCTCCCCAGTGGCTGATAAAATCGGTTACCTTCTGGGTCTGAACTCAGCTGACATGCTGAAAGCCCTGTGCTACCCCAGAGTGAAGGTCGGCAATGAGTTTGTGACCAAGGGTCAGACAGTGCCTCAGGTAAGAATAGACTTGAGAGCAGTCATTTTACAATGAGACTGTTTCTTTTGACTTGTGATGTGTTTGTAAAAAGAAATGTAATCACTTTGCATTGAATTAATACAAGTTAATAACATTAGTATAAGACAGTGAAAGTAACTTTTAGCATTGATGTTACACAGGTGAACAACTCAGTGAGTGCTCTGGCCAAGTCCATCTATGAGAGGATGTTCTTGTGGATGGTCATCCGCATCAACCAGATGTTGGACACCAAGCAGCCAAGAAACTACTACATCGGTGTGCTTGACATTGCTGGTTTTGAGATCTTTGACGTGAGTTTGAGATTGGTCATTATGGCAATATTTGACAAATTATTAGAAATACCTTCAAAAGTGGTTTCTTTCATGTGTCATTAAACTATACAGATAGTATGTACTCTATTTTAATGATTTGATTTAAAGGAACAATAATCAAGTGTAGATAAAGTAAAAAATGCATTCGGTATGGTGGGATCTTTACTCAATAAAGTTCTGACAAACTTTGCAAATCTACAGTACAACAGCATGGAGCAGCTGTGCATCAACTTCACCAATGAGAAACTGCAACAGTTCTTCAACCACACCATGTTCGTCCTGGAGCAAGAGGAGTACAAGAAAGAGGGCATTGTCTGGGCTTTCATTGACTTTGGCATGGACTTGGCTGCCTGCATTGAGCTTATTGAGAAGGTGAGGTGTCTGTAAAAACTGTGGATGTTTCATACCTGGCAAGGATACAAGGTTATTCATACATGTAGATACATTAAACTGACACGTTCTTATCATATCACAGTGCTTAATATATGTCTTATTCAATTATGCCATTTCAGCTCACGCTTATACACAGTATATTTGACTGATCAAAGTATATTTCTACACAGCCAATGGGCATCTTCTCCATCCTTGAAGAGGAGTGCATGTTCCCCAAGGCTTCAGACACTTCCTTCAAGAACAAGCTGTATGACCAGCATCTTGGAAAGAACAAGGCATTTGAGAAGCCTAAACCAGCCAAGGGCAAGGCCGAGGCCCACTTCTCCCTGGTCCACTATGCTGGTACAGTGGACTACAATATCACTGGCTGGCTGGACAAGAACAAGGATCCCCTGAACGAGTCTGTGCTTCAGCTGTATGGAAAGTCCTCAGCCAAACTGTTGGCCACACTCTACGTTGCTGCTCCAGCTGAGGGTTAGTATGGTTGAATTAGATTACAAACACACAGATTTATACATGAACATATTAACATGATTTGTAAATGAATTAACAGTATCGTTCAAGCAATAAGACATATGCATGTATTATGCTGTCTAACTCCTGACACTCCTATAACAGATACCTCAAAGAAAGGAGGCAAGAAGAAGGGAGGTTCCATGCAGACTGTGTCCTCTCAGTTCAGGGTGAGTGAGGTTTTTTTTATATTTATTTTTGGATAGCTTTATTGTGAATACTATCTGAGAGTAACAATGCTTTATAACAACCTTACAGGAGAACTTGGGCAAGCTGATGACCAACTTGAGGAGCACCCACCCTCATTTCGTACGTTGTCTGATCCCCAATGAGTCTAAGACTCCAGGTATAACATATTGTTTCATGCATTATTTCTCTTAAGTCATTATTACCTTAAACATAGAGTATGTTTATTCGATTATTATTTCTACAAATAAGTTCCAAAAAGTACAAAGCTGACCCAAAATCTTTCATCCAGGTTTGATGGAGAACCACCTGGTTATCCACCAGCTGAGGTGTAACGGTGTGCTGGAGGGTATTAGGATTTGCACAAAGGGCTTCCCCAGCAGAATCATCTATGCTGATTTCAAACAGAGGTAGTCTTACACACAAATGCAACAAAGATATGGTAGATGGATGAAAACATAGCAAATAATAAACAAATGTTCTCCCTATTCAGATACAAGGTATTGAATGCCGGTGTCATCCCCGAAGGCCAGTTCATGGACAACAAGAAGGCTTCTGAGAAGTTGCTTGGGTCCATTGATGTGAACCATGAGGAGTACAAGTTTGGACACACCAAGGTAACATACCGTACACTATTGATGATGGGATACTGGCAACTCATGTTTGTGACCTACAGAGGTTATTAAATATCTAATTTACCTGGTAGACATTCAAAATGGAGTTTACTTTTTTCGGGAGCGATCCAACAACCTTAATAATGAACAACATATGAGAAATGTACTGTATTATAAATATTTGATCCTAATGTCATACATAACCTTTGCTTTCTATTTAGATGGCATGTGTTTGCACCAGAAGTGTTTATTTCAGTTTTGTATTATACTTGTGTCTCAGGTGTTCTTCAAAGCTGGTCTGCTTGGTGTCCTTGAGGAGATGAGAGATGAGAAGCTTGCTCATCTAGTAACCATGACACAGGCTCTTGCCCGTGGATACCTGATGAGGAAGGAGTTTACCAAGATGATGGAGAGGAGGTGAGATGGAGATGATAAAAGGAAAAATATGGATTAAAGTATTTGCATTCAAATCTTGCTTTTAGGGAGTGATCCATTTTGTTTTACTATGAAGCTATTGTTAGAAACATGATGTGAACTTGTGAATTTTGGAATGATGGATATCTTGGGCTTGATGGAATGATAGACTTTACATGTAGGAATGGGTTAGGGTAATGACTTTACATTGCATAATCTTCATCGAGCTAAACTATCTCTTTTTGTCCATGCCTCTCTTTTTCTTATAATTAGAGAGTCTGTCTTCACCATCCAGTACAACATCCGCTCGTTCATGAATGTGAAACATTGGCCATGGATGAAGGTCTACTACAAGATCAAGCCTCTCCTGCAGAGTGCTGAGACAGAGAAGGAGCTGGCCAACATGAAAGAGGACTATGGGAAGTGCAAAGCTGCTCTTGAAAAGTCTGAGGCTCGCAAGAAGGAGCTGGAGGAAAAGATGGTGTCCCTCCTGCAAGAGAAGAATGACTTGTCTCTCCAAGTTGCATCTGTGAGTGAGCCACACACACGCATGCACACACACGCACTCACACACACACACCACATTAAAGTCTAATTAACCTCTGTTATTCTCAGGAAGCAGAGGGTCTGAATGATGCTGAGGAGAGATGTGAGGGTCTGATCAAGAGCAAGATCCAGCTGGAGGCCAAACTAAAAGAGACAACTGAGAGGCTGGAGGATGAAGAGGAGATGAATGCTGAGCTGACTGCCAAGAAGAGGAAGCTGGAGGATGAGTGCTCTGAACTGAAGAAGGACATCGATGATCTGGAGCTTACCCTGGCCAAAGTGGAGAAGGAGAAGCATGCCACAGAGAACAAGGTATCAACATCTCACCCATATCTGAGCAGTAGTTTGTTCAAAAACACCAAACATTAGCTTTAACTTGAGCTAACTTTGTCTTTGTCTGCAGGTTAAAAACCTGACTGAGGAGATGGCATCTCAAGATGAGAGTGTTGCCAAGCTGACCAAGGAGAAGAAAGCCCTGCAAGAGGCCCACCAGCAGACACTGGATGACCTGCAGGCAGAGGAGGACAAAGTCAACACTCTGACCAAAGCCAAGACCAAGCTGGAACAGCAAGTTGATGACGTGAGTCAAGTTATGTTTTCTGGGGGTTTTATCCAACTTTGCCTCTATTGGTATTGAATTTAATCTCATATAATAAATGGGTTTGGGATTCAGTATGTCAGACGACTGACTTCACTTTAATAATATAAGGTGTTATGAATGAGCTGTTCACATCAAAGCTTAAGTATGAGAAATGTGTTTTGTCCTCCAGCTTGAAGGTTCTCTGGAGCAAGAGAAGAAGCTCCGTATGGACCTGGAGAGAGGCAAGAGAAAGCTGGAGGGAGACCTGAAACTGGCCCAGGAGTCCATCATGGACCTGGAGAACGACAAGCAGCAGTCCGATGAAAAGATCAAGAAGTAAGTATTGTAAAATCTTTTGAGACTTTCTTGACATTATTTGGATTTCATTCACTCCAGCAATCATTACAATCAATTTTGACTTCCACATAATTATTTCGATGTCCAATGTTCAACTCCATCTATAGGTCAATGCATTTCACATTTGTTATTGATATTACTCAACTTGGAGTAATGCAATAATCAAGACCTATGACACTGAGTTTTGTTTCTAAGTATACTAATCAAATAAAATAGATTACTTAATTGAATATTTTAATCATTAGGCATAGAAAGGCTTTTGTTATGAAAAATTGTGGATGTTTTTTACAATTTAATCTCCACTCAATGACACAAACCCGAAACCTGACATGGATTCATTTGTGCACTAAAGGAAGGACTTTGAGACCAGCCAGCTCCTCAGCAAGATTGAGGATGAGCAGTCTCTGGGTGCCCAGCTTCAGAAGAAGATCAAGGAGCTCCAGGTGCGTTGTAGTTACTAAACCACAGACAAGTAATATTTGCTGTTTTGAGCTTGATGATATTGGACTTGCTTGTACTCAAATCCATGTTGTCTATTAAGTCATTTTTCTGCTCATGTGTAGGCCAGAGTTTGGAGACTTTGATGCTAAATAATGGTTTTGTCTATTGTAGGCTCGTATTGAAGAGCTGGAAGAGGAGATTGAGGCTGAGCGTGCTGCCAGGGCCAAGGTGGAGAAGCAGAGGGCCGATCTGTCCAGGGAACTCGAGGAGATCAGCGAGAGGCTGGAGGAGGCCGGAGGCGCCACAGCTGCTCAGATTGAGATGAACAAGAAGCGAGAGGCTGAGTTCCAGAAGCTGAGACGTGACCTGGAGGAGTCCACCCTGCAGCATGAGGCCACAGCCTCAGCCCTGAGGAAGAAGCAGGCTGACAGTGTGGCAGAGCTGGGAGAGCAGATCGACAACCTGCAGCGCGTCAAGCAGAAGCTGGAGAAAGAGAAGAGTGAGTTCAAGATGGAGATTGATGACCTCTCCTCCAACATGGAAGCAGTTGCTAAGGCCAAGGTATGAATCAAAGCAGAAATATATAATACATTTAAATCTGCCGTGCTCAACTACATTGGCAACAAAAGGTGAAGATGCGGGGGGGCCATAAAGAGAATTGTTCATTCCCTAATTCCTCATTTCCGGTTCCTCCTCAATGAGACATGTTGATGCATTCATTTGTGAATAGATTCATGTCAAGTGTAACATTGTGTTTGTTCCACAGGGCAATCTGGAGAAGATGTGCCGTACCCTTGAGGACCAGCTCAGTGAGATCAAGACCAAGAACGATGAGAATGTTCGCCAGGTCAACGACATTGGCGGACAGAGAGCCAGACTCCTCACTGAGAATGGTAAAAAAAAAAAAAACAGACACATCTGATGCGTTCAAAATCTACATGCAGAAATATGTTCCACAAGGTGTATATTGAAAATAACCAAGTATAATCAAGAAACAGACCTAACAAAGAGATTTCTTAATTCTCCATAGGTGAGTTTGCTCGCCAGTTGGAGGAGAAGGAGGCCCTGGTGTCCCAGTTGACCAGAGGAAAGCAGGCCTACACCCAGCAGATTGAGGAGCTCAAGAGGCATGTTGAGGAGGAGGTCAAGGTAAAAGCCCCATGTTGACCAGCAATGACAAATGTTTTACAGTACAGTAGTTAGCAAATACCTTTTTTGGTCCCTTACTACATCACCCATGTCACCTAATATTTTCCTCTCAGGCTAAGAACGCACTGGCCCATGGTGTCCAATCTGCCCGCCACGACTGTGACCTGCTGAGGGAGCAGTTTGAGGAGGAACAGGAGGCCAAGGCAGAGCTGCAGCGCGGCATGTCCAAGGCTAACTCTGAGGTGGCTCAGTGGAGAACCAAGTATGAGACTGATGCCATCCAGAGGACAGAGGAGCTGGAGGAGGCCAAGTAAGTCCAAAAAAGTCCAAAAGATAGTAATTCATAGTACCCCAATATAACATTACTGTCAAGCACTCCAAGCTTGCAATCAGTACAGAACATCTTTGAGATGTCATGATTTGTGTCAACAGGAAGAAGCTGGCTCAGCGTCTTCAGGAAGCTGAGGAGACCATTGAGGCCACCAACTCCAAGTGTGCCTCTCTGGAGAAGACCAAGCAGAGGCTGCAGGGAGAGGTGGAGGACCTCATGATTGATGTTGAGAGAGCCAATGCCCTGGCTGCCAACCTGGATAAGAAGCAGAGGAACTTTGACAAGGTGAAAAATATAATATATATGTTAAATGCAAATAAAATATATATATTTTAGGTTTTGATGTAATTGTACGTGTGGAACATGGGTATTAATGTGTAATTGAATACATATATACATAAATGCATACATTGCAAGACTTATTTGAGATGTGTCTACTTGCCTAGATGGACCTAAATCTGCAATTGGGGCTTAAGAACTCTACTGTCGTGCTCATGTCCTTGTCATGTGCTTCTTCCTAGGTTCTTGCAGAGTGGAAGCAGAAGTTTGAGGAGGGCCAGGCTGAGCTGGAGGGAGCTCAGAAGGAGGCTCGTTCTCTCAGCACAGAGCTCTTCAAGATGAAGAACTCCTACGAGGAGGCTCTTGACCAGCTGGAGACTCTGAAGAGAGAGAACAAGAACTTGCAACGTGAGTTGCAATGTTGTGTGTGGTGCTTTTCCCCACCTCAAGTACATCGGATTATATGTTTTGGAATGAAACTATGTTTCTTTTTCAAATCACAGAGGAGATCTCTGACCTGACCGAGCAGATCGGAGAAACTGGCAAGAGCATCCATGAGCTGGAGAAGGCCAAGAAGACAGTGGAGACAGAGAAGACTGAGATCCAGACGGCTCTGGAGGAGGCTGAGGTACAAACTCTCCACAATTCACAGAAAATAATAAACCCTCTTGGAATCACCATAACTAAGACTGACATTTGCAAATATTTTCATTTATTCAGGGAACTCTGGAGCATGAGGAATCCAAGATTCTTCGTGTGCAGCTGGAGCTGAACCAGATCAAGGGTGAGGTGGACAGGAAGCTGGCAGAGAAGGATGAGGAGATGGAGCAGATCAAGAGGAACAGCCAGAGATTGGCTGACTCCATGCAGAGCACTCTGGACTCTGAGGTGCGCAGCAGGAACGACGCCCTGAGGATCAAGAAGAAGATGGAGGGAGATCTGAATGAGATGGAGATCCAGCTGAGCCATGCTAACCGCCAGGCTGCTGAGTCCCAGAAGCAGCTGAGGAACGTTCAGGCGCAGCTCAAGGTACTGTGAATGTTGGCAATAGTGATGCGTATACTGCAGTGAACTACATTAATAATGACTTCAGACCATTACTACATAATGGTCTGAATAAGAAATAAGAAAATGGGGGCTCAAATGTCCATCTCAGATCATATTTAGTTTGGTTTGGAAAACATGGGTGAATGTATATAGAAGGGCAAGGAATAATATAATCCTTACAAAGAACATATATTTCCAGTACAAACAGTACTGCTGAAGCCATATAGGACAGTATAAGCCATACCGTACACAGCAGCATCTTCTCATTCCTCTCTACACTCTTTGGTGTTTCTAGGATGCCCAGTTGCACCTGGATGATGCCATCCGTGCTTCAGAAGACATGAAGGAACAGGCTGCCATGGTGGAACGCAGAAACGGCCTGATGGTGGCGGAGATTGAAGAGCTGAGAGCGGGTCTGGAGCAGACAGAGAGAGGCCGCAAAGTGGCTGAGCAGGAGCTGGTGGATGCCAGCGAGAGAGTGGGACTGCTGCATTCCCAGGTGCGGACAACACACATAAACACATAGATAAATAACTTTCACAGCGAAGGTTTTGTTTTGCTATATCCATGTGTGCTCTCTTCCAGAACACCAGCCTGTTGAACACCAAGAAGAAGCTTGAGGCTGACCTGGTTCAGGTGCAGGGAGAGGTGGACGACATTGTCCAGGAGGCCAGGAACGCTGAGGAGAAGGCCAAGAAGGCCATCACTGATGTGAGTTTGGATAACTAAGTATCCCAGTACAGTCACTATTGAGTCTGCTACTTTACCTGCACTGTCTTCAAGGGCACATCAACCAGGTCATGTAACCTGGTACGATATACTATGTGTGCGTACAGTTCCTCAGTTCAACCAAGCTGCATTCTGTTGCTGCAGGCGGCCATGATGGCAGAGGAACTGAAGAAGGAGCAGGACACCAGCTCTCACCTTGAGAGGATGAAGAAGAACCTGGAGGTGACAGTCAAGGACCTGCAGCACCGTCTGGATGAGGCAGAGAACCTGGCCATGAAGGGCGGCAAGAAGCAGCTCCAGAAACTGGAGTCTAGGGTAAGTTTGCAAGAAGTTGAGAATAAATCCCTGTTGCCTTGAGAAAGTTAAAATATGTTTACGGCATGTTTTCCCTGGTATAATGCTGTTCATAAGGACCTTTTAGCATGGGAGTGATGGACTCACCATGAGCTCCTGTTCTCCACGCAGGTGCGTGAGCTGGAGACTGAGGTGGAGGCTGAACAGAGGAGAGGTGTAGATGCAGTCAAGGGAGTCCGCAAATATGAGCGCAGAGTCAAGGAGCTGACATACCAGGTAACAACACACAGTCAAAATCAGCATATGTTGATACAACAGTTCATGTTGACACATATCATTCTAATTGACCTTATTATCTCCTTCAGACTGAGGAGGATAAGAAGAATGTAACCAGACTTCAGGACCTGGTGGACAAACTGCAGCTTAAAGTGAAGGCTTACAAGAGACAGGCTGAGGAGGCGGTAAGTGTAATGCTAATTTGACCCTTGCTTATGCAAAATAAAGCTTTCCTAGATTTCAGTGTATATATCTATGGCTTTACCAATAGTATTGTTCTTGTCTAAATGGTCATTGCAGCAAGCACTTACAAAATTTGTAAGAAATCTTTTTCAAATTAATTTATCCCAGGAGGAACAGGCCAACTCCCACATGTCCAAGTTCAGGAAGGTTCAGCATGAGCTGGAGGAGGCTGAGGAGCGTGCCGACATCGCTGAATCTCAGGTCAACAAGCTCAGAACCAAGACACGTGACTCTGGAAAGGTAAAGATCTGCTGTCACACCAAGGAATAAAATGCATTACATTGTTTTGTCAGACCATTTGTCAAATACAAATATAATTCAATACAATAATTTCCTGTTTTTTTCTTTCTCACAATCAGGCAAAAGAAGCGGAATAGACACTAACCTGAACAAGACCCTGTGAATCATTGCTGTGTTTCATAAAATATGTACATAGTGGTATTTTGAGGATTTTTATAAATAAAAAAAACCATCTACAAAACGACATGGCTTGTGGGTTTGTTGTAGGAGGTACAAATGTTGTCTCAGATTGCACAGCATTGTACATAGAAATTCAATTATATGGTCAATAAAGCATATAAAAAATGTCTGCATCCAAATTAATTTTGAAAACACACGGCCTGTGTAGTCTTTGAAATAGATTCTTCCATGCTCCTGAATATAGTATTTATAGGAAAGTGAGATTGTTAGAACTACGGTGGCCTGTTTAAAGGTGCTATATATGAAAGCTAAGTCTAAAGATGTTTGTTTCAGTAAAATATGTTTGAAAAAGTGGGTCCATTAGTGACTGCAAGGGGATACACAATATACTGATGAAATAATTAACATTAATTTGATATTGCATCTTGACAAAATGTGAGCCTAACATTGGCCATTCATTTGATGTTATACCTGAACAATAAAAGTCAGCTCTCTTGACATTTGATATTCATTCGATATTACATCTGGACACTGGCCATTCATCTGATACTATATCTGGACAAAATGTCAGTCTTCTGGACACTGGCCATTCATTTGATATTATATCTGGACAATAATGTCAGCCTTCTGGACACTGGCTAATCAAGCTCACAGGATAGACCCAGTTACGTATTTATCCACTACCTTGGCGTCCAGGACACATTTTGTTCTGCGTTGGTCTAAAAACTGGTTACCCTGGGCACACCGTAGACAATGTCCGAGTGTACCTGTCACATATTTGGGTTTTCTCGAGGCAATAGCCATATTGACCATCACAGCCCCAAATGAATACTTAGATCGCCACTTAACCCAACCAATATAAATAAAATACGCTTAAATGCTTACACTGAGGCAAAGGAAGAGTATACAAGTGGTAATATTCTACCCACAACACAGTACTGAAGGTGTAGAATTGATGTGATTGACCATCCAGGTAACTTTGTTAGGTGTCTAAAATACATAGATTTGTATTTTGTCTTGTAACAAACACACAAAACTCATGTATGGACATCATATTTCTTTAGTATGTACTATACAAGTACTATACAAATTTAAAGCAGCAAAAAAATTAAGAATACAAACATTAAAAACAACAGAACGAGGCAGAGCAATTAACATCAGGTGGAATAAGTGGTTTTAAACAGATGTGTTTTGAGTTGTAATGTGTGGCATTACAGTAAACATGATATAACTGACTATTTACACACAATTTGTATACCAAAACCCTTTCCACATGCTTAAACCACCATGATTAACATGTTGGATCACTCAGAAGTTTCACCCAGAAGTTACAAACAAACCAATGCAATTGCATTGAAAATGCTATTCAGGAGGTGAAAAGCACTAGTAGGATTGGAAATAAATACAGCACAGAAATAAATGTGGCATTAGGAAATAAAAGTCCCATGAAAAATATAAATGTGGCATTAGGAAATAAATGTCCTATGAAATAAATGTTGTCTTTTGAAAGTCATTTTGAAATAAGTACATTTTTAAGGTAAATGGATTCAGCAATATATTTATAGAATGCTATATTTATTGCCATCTTTTTTATTTCAGGGTTTATAGCCAGATTTATTTATTTAGTACTTACCTATTTATTTACCTATGTATTTAATTAATTTTGAATCAAACAGCATTCCACATTTTGCAGGACCCTGGGATCTAGTACTGTACTCATTACAACCTTTAATGTTTACTGTACTTAAAAAATCAAACTTGGGCCTTTGTATACATTACTGTATAAAGTCCAGTGCACAGAAAGCAATGCATGGAAAGCAATGCATGGAAAGCAATGCACGGAAAGCAATACACGGAACATATTCAGGAATGTCCTGTGTCATGAAAAAGAGACATGTGGAGGAGAAGGGAAGGGAGGGAAGGGCTTAAAGTCTAACTCTTTCCTTTATAGGAGAGTAGTCCACAATTAGCTTCTGCTTGCTTATCACTCTCCACTATATATAAGTAGTCCCACAGAGAAGCCTCTATGGACAGACAGCTTCAACCTCTAGGGTAAGACACTTGTTATTTTCACATCCATTTACTGAGATCAGGCACATAGATACAACTCATAACACTTTGTACTATTGATCCACTATTGTGTAAGATGTAAGATTGAGTTTTGAATTGAAAGACTGACAATGTTATACAAAAATGTTTTGTCTCAACTGAAATGCTATTTTGGGATGACAAACCTTTGTTGACTATTAGATACTGAATGGGGGAAAGTAAAACCCAGATTATATACTCCACTAACGATAATTAGAAACAGGTGAACCAAAACACAGGTGCGTGCAATCAGCACTGGACAGCGGTGCCACTAGTACTCTGGGGAATCTGAGCGTAGACGTGGAGTCGCTGACCTAGATGTAACAGGCACCATGCTTAGGCTACTTTGTTTTTCCATTCACGTGTCAATGTGTCCACCATATGTATACCATATCAAATTGGTGGCCATTCATCTTATGTCTGAATGCGGTATCATTCTTTTCCTAATCAAATTTAAAAAATACTTAAAAATTAACCTTAATTAAAGTGAGTAGAAATTAAAAGCCTCATCAGAAAAGACAATGTGTATTACATTTTCTGACACTGTAGAAATTGACAGTGCAGTCAAAACATCGGCATGAGACAATTTTGTTATACATGAATATTGGCTAACGGTGTTGGCCAATCATTTTCTTATCGGTGCATCCCTACTATGTAACACTCAAATGTAATGGGAGTTACAGCAATGACATGTAAATATTGTATATGATGTTCTGGTTGTGCTTTTTCTGTATAAATTACTAAAAAACTAAAAACAAATATATTTTACAGCACAAACCAAGAGTCAATTTCATCTGGGAGAGGAAAAACAGGTGAGACATAGTTTGATGCTACATACTAATGTATTCTGCTCAAAGCCTAAGGGCCACCAGTATAACTACTACAGTAATTGTATAAAATTAATGATGATATTGTTTTATTTAGTCTACACCTTTTGAAGGCTTCTGAGGCATACGTACTTTACAGTAACATAAAGTACATGCATTCATCATATCTTTTATCTATATATATCTTTTTTCCCCAGTAAACCGCCACCATGAGTACGGACGCGGAGATGGCCCAATATGGCAAGGCCGCCATTTACCTCCGTAAGCCTGAGAGGGAGAGGCTTGAGGCCCAGGCTGCACCCTTTGATGCTAAGAATGCCTGCTACGTGACTGATCCCAAGGATTTGTACCTTAAGGGTATGGTTGTTAAGAGAGACGGTGGCAAATGTGATGTGAAAGTCCTTATCACTGACGAGGTAAGAGGATACTTAGCACGGAATGAAAAAAACATTTAGTGGACGTTTCTGTAAATGTCTGTGTTATTCATTAAGTGTAGGCTTCATGCTTGTTATTGACGTTTTCCAGATAAAAACCTTCAAAGAAGAAGACATCTCACCCATGAACCCTCCTAAGTTTGACAAGATTGAGGACATGGCCATGATGACCTACCTCAATGAAGCCTCTGTCCTGTATAACCTCAAAGAGCGTTATGCAGCATGGATGATCTACGTAAGAAAACTACACATGTAGACATGAGCCACCTTAAGGAAGCAAATTACACCCTCCGAAAATGTACCATACATGAGCTCTAATATCAATATTTCCCTTTACTCTCTGCTCATATGCAGACATACTCTGGGCTCTTCTGTGCCACGGTGAACCCCTACAAGTGGCTTCCTGTGTATGACATGGAAGTGGTCAATGCCTACAGAGGGAAGAAGCGTATGGAGGCTCCACCCCACATCTTCTCCGTCTCTGACAACGCCTTTCAGTTCATGATGACTGGTATGGACGCTCACTGAAAGATGGCTGAAGTCGTATATAGATGTATGGATGCATTCTTAGTTGCTACTCGTATCACTTCCGACACATTTATTTGTCAATTTACTTTCAGATAAGGAGAACCAGTCTGTCCTAATCACGTAAGTTTGAGACTTTAATTGAGTGTATATTTTTTATATTTATATGTATATAAATATGAAGACTATAATGCTTAATGACTTAAGCTGCTTGACAATACTTATTTTAGTTCATGCACACTAAATCATATTTTTTATCATCTAATAAACTAGTGGAGAATCTGGTGCTGGAAAGACTGTCAACACCAAGCGTGTCATCCAGTACTTTGCCACCATTGCTGTTTCTGGAGGTGAGAAGAAGAAGGAACCAGTTCCCGGCAAAATGCAGGTATGACCTTATATTTACCATAGAATGTGCATGCCATCAATTGTTGACCCATCATTGTTTTTACCCCCCCAAAAATGCCTTTCCATGGTACAGTTCAAGGGTGTAGGTTTCATTATACTTGAAATCTGTAAATATGTCTGCCCCAATTGTTTATTAAGAAAAAAAAATATTCACTGGATGCATCATCAGTTATCAAAAATCTGTCCCCCCATATTTGAAAACAAAAAAACTCCCTTAGTATAGTTCAAATCTAATTTACATCTTCAAAATATGTTGACAGCAGTCCTGTGGTAGTTTTACATACAGCACAACGTAAATAAGACTGTTAGTATATTACTTATTATTACTCATTCAGCAACTTGATAGGTTAAGATTTATGACATTTGCACTTTAAGGAGGGGTTACTGTGTTAACAGTGGCGAAACATATTAAACTAAAGGCGTTCAAAGATAATATAGAAACAGGGTTAGACCTAGTCTAGGGAAAGCGTTCCAGGAGTATATAACTATAGACAAAGTGACAGAGAATTATTTTGGATGATTGGTGATCAGTCTAAATGACCAATGTTTTGTCTCCCTTCAGGGTTCCCTTGAGGATCAGATCATTGCAGCTAACCCTCTACTGGAGTCCTATGGTAATGCCAAGACAGTGAGGAATGACAACTCATCTCGTTTTGTAAGTTTGGAGGGAAAATATTCATTTTCACATTTTACACTAACTTAGAAATCAATAGGATGCGTTGAAAAAGCCCTCTCTATGACCTCTTTCAGGGTAAATTCATTAGGATTCACTTCCACATGAACGGAAAACTGGCTAGTGCTGACATTGAGACCTGTAAGTTGGTTTGAATTATTTCCCAGATGATCCTTTAAATAAATGTTGGTGTCCATTCACTTGAGATTCAAATTGTTCTCATTTTTCTCTATCCTTTCAACCACGTTTCTCACAGACCTGCTGGAGAAGTCTAGAGTGAGCTTCCAGCTGCCTGATGAGAGAGGCTACCACATATTCTACCAGATGATGACCAACCACAAACCTGAGCTTGTTGGTGAGGCACTGCGGGGATTAAAGAAACAATATGTTCTGAATGACATTTACTCCTTTGTCCACTCATTGAGGGTTCTGCCTTTTACATCAAATGTACACATGCCTTGGGTGATAGTCATTTTAGTTTTGTGTCTCCACAGAAATGTCGCTTATCACCACCAACCCCTACGACTACCCTATGATCAGCCAGGGTCAGATCACTGTGGCCAGTATCGATGACACAGTTGAGCTTGATGCCACTGATGTAAGTCACTAAAAGGGTTCAACTTGAAAATATAATAACATATATATTGATGGTTTAATGTAAACTTTCTTTCCCCATCCAGGATGCTATTGACATCTTGGGCTTCACCGGTGAAGAGAAGATGAGCATCTACAAGTTTACCGGTGCTGTCATGCATCACGGCAACATGCACTTCAAGCAGAAGCAGCGTGAGGAGCAGGCTGAGCCAGATGGCACGGACGGTAAGACAATTTGTATCAAAGTTCTAAAGAGCATGCATTTAACTATATTCCTGTGATAAACGTTGCACTCTGATGCTCATTGCTCCTTTCCCTCCCCAGTGGCTGATAAAATCGGTTACCTTCTGGGTCTGAACTCAGCTGACATGCTGAAAGCCCTGTGCTACCCCAGAGTGAAGGTCGGCAATGAGTTTGTGACCAAGGGTCAGACAGTGCCTCAGGTAAGAATAGACTTGAGAGCAGTCATTTTACAATGAGACTGTTTCTTTTGACTTGTGATGTGTTTGTAAAAAGAAATGTAGTCACTTTGCATTGAATTAATACAAGTTAATAACATTAGTATAAGACAGTGAAAGTAACTTTTAGCATTGATGTTACACAGGTGAACAACTCAGTGAGTGCTCTGGCCAAGTCCATCTATGAGAGGATGTTCTTGTGGATGGTCATCCGCATCAACCAGATGTTGGACACCAAGCAGCCAAGAAACTACTACATCGGTGTGCTTGACATTGCTGGTTTTGAGATCTTTGACGTGAGTTTGAGATTGGTCATTATGGCAATATTTGACAAATTATTAGAAATACCTTCAAAAGTGGTTTCTTTCATGTGTCATTAAACTATACAGATAGTATATACTCTATTTTAATGATTTGATTTAAAGGAACAACAATCAAGTGTAGATAAAGTAAAAAATGCATTCGGTATGGTGGGATCTTTACTCAATAAAGTTCTGACAAACTTTGCAAATCTACAGTACAACAGCATGGAGCAGCTGTGCATCAACTTCACCAATGAGAAACTGCAACAGTTCTTCAACCACACCATGTTCGTCCTGGAGCAAGAGGAGTACAAGAAAGAGGGCATTGTCTGGGCTTTCATTGACTTTGGCATGGACTTGGCTGCCTGCATTGAGCTTATTGAGAAGGTGAGGTGTCTGTAAAAACTGTGGATGTTTCATACCTGGCAAGGATACAAGGTTATTCATACATGTAGCTACATTAAACTGACATGTTCTTATCATATCACAGTGCTTAATATATGTCTTATTCAATTATGCCATTTCAGCTCACGCTTATACACAGTATATTTGACTGATCAAAGTATATTTCTACACAGCCAATGGGCATCTTCTCCATCCTTGAAGAGGAGTGCATGTTCCCCAAGGCTTCAGACACTTCCTTCAAGAACAAGCTGTATGACCAGCATCTTGGAAAGAACAAGGCATTTGAGAAGCCTAAACCAGCCAAGGGCAAGGCCGAGGCCCACTTCTCCCTGGTCCACTATGCTGGTACAGTGGACTACAATATCACTGGCTGGCTGGACAAGAACAAGGATCCCCTGAACGAGTCTGTGCTTCAGCTGTATGGAAAGTCCTCAGCCAAACTGTTGGCCACACTCTACGTTGCTGCTCCAGCTGAGGGTTAGTATGGTTGAATTAGATTACAAACACACAGGTTTATACATGAACATATTAACATGATGTGTAAATGAATTAACAGTATCGTTCAAGCAATAAGACATATGCATGTATTATGCTGTCTAACTCCTGACACTCCTATAACAGATACCTCAAAGAAAGGAGGCAAGAAGAAGGGAGGTTCCATGCAGACTGTGTCCTCTCAGTTCAGGGTGAGTGAGGTTTTTTTTTTTTTTTTTTTGGATAGCTTTATTGTGAATACTATCTGAGAGTAACAATGCTTTATAACAACCTTACAGGAGAACTTGGGCAAGCTGATGACCAACTTGAGGAGCACCCACCCTCATTTCGTGCGTTGTCTGATCCCCAATGAGTCTAAGACTCCAGGTATAACATATTGTTTCATGCATTATTTCTCTTAAGTCATTATTACCTTAAACATAGAGTATGTTTATTCGATTATTATTTCTACAAATAAGTTCCAAAAAGTACAAAGCTGACCCAAAATCTTTCATCCAGGTTTGATGGAGAACCACCTGGTTATCCACCAGCTGAGGTGTAACGGTGTGCTGGAGGGTATTAGGATTTGCACAAAGGGCTTCCCCAGCAGAATCATCTATGCTGACTTCAAACAGAGGTAGTCTTACACACAAATGCAACTAAGATATGGTAGATGGATGAAAACATAGCAAATAATAAACAAATGTTCTCCCTATTCAGATACAAGGTATTGAATGCCGGTGTCATCCCCGAAGGCCAGTTCATGGACAACAAGAAGGCTTCTGAGAAGTTGCTTGGGTCCATTGATGTGAACCATGAGGAGTACAAGTTTGGACACACCAAGGTAACATACCGTACACTATTGATGATGGGATACTGGCAACTCATGTTTGTGACCTACAGAGGTTATTAAATATCTCATTTACCTGGTAGACATTCAAAATGGAGTTTACTTTTTTTCGGGAGCGATCCAACAACCTTAATAATGAACAACATATGAGAAATGTACTGTATTATAAATATTTGATCCTAATGTCATACATAACCTTTGCTTTCTATTTAGATGGCATGTGTTTGCACCAGAAGTGTTTATTTCAGTTTTGTATTATACTTGTGTCTCAGGTGTTCTTCAAAGCTGGTCTGCTTGGTGTCCTTGAGGAGATGAGAGATGAGAAGCTTGCTCATCTAGTAACCATGACACAGGCTCTTGCCCGTGGATACCTGATGAGGAAGGAGTTTACCAAGATGATGGAAAGGAGGTGAGATGGAGATGATAAAAGGAAAAATATGGATTTAAGTATTTGCATTCAAATCTTGTTTTTATGGAGTGATCCATTTTGTTTTACTATGAAGCTATTGTTAGAATCATGATGTGAACTTGTAATTTTGGAATGATGGATATCTTGGGCTTGATGGAATGATAGACTTTACATGTAGGAATGGGTTAGGGTAATGACTTTACATTGCATAATCTTCATTGAGCTAAACTATCTCTTTTTGTCCATGCCTCTCTTTTTCTTATAATTAGAGAGTCTGTCTTCACCATCCAGTACAACATCCGCTCGTTCATGAATGTGAAACATTGGCCATGGATGAAGGTCTACTACAAGATCAAGCCTCTCCTGCAGAGTGCTGAGACAGAGAAGGAGCTGGCCAACATGAAAGAGGACTATGAGAAGTGCAAAGTTGCTCTTGAAAAGTCTGAGGCTCGCAAGAAGGAGCTGGAGGAAAAGATGGTGTCCCTCCTGCAAGAGAAGAATGACTTGTCTCTCCAAGTTGCATCTGTGAGTGAGCCACACACACGCATGCACACACACGCACTCACACACACACCACATTAAAGTCTAATTAACCTCTGTTATTCTCAGGAAGCAGAGGGTCTGAATGATGCTGAGGAGAGATGTGAGGGTCTGATCAAGAGCAAGATCCAGCTGGAGGCCAAACTAAAAGAGACAACTGAGAGGCTGGAGGATGAAGAGGAGATGAATGCTGAGCTGACTGCCAAGAAGAGGAAGCTGGAGGATGAGTGCTCTGAACTGAAGAAGGACATCGATGATCTGGAGCTTACCCTGGCCAAAGTGGAGAAGGAGAAGCATGCCACAGAGAACAAGGTATCAACATCTCACCCATATCTGAGCAGTAGTTTGTTCAAAAACACCAAACATTAGCTTTAACTTGAGCTAACTTTGTCTTTGTCTGCAGGTTAAAAACCTGACTGAGGAGATGGCATCTCAAGATGAGAGTGTTGCCAAGCTGACCAAGGAGAAGAAAGCCCTGCAAGAGGCCCACCAGCAGACACTGGATGACCTGCAGGCAGAGGAGGACAAAGTCAACACTCTGACCAAAGCCAAGACCAAGCTGGAACAGCAAGTTGATGACGTGAGTCAAGTTATGTTTTCTGGGGGTTTTATCCAACTTTGCCTCTATTGGTATTGAATTTAATCTCATATAATAAATTGGTTTGGGGATTCAATAGGACGACTGACTTCACTATAATAATATAAGGTGTTATGAATGAGCTGTTCACATCAAAGCTTAAGTATGAGAAATGTGTTTTGTCCTCCAGCTTGAAGGTTCTCTGGAGCAAGAGAAGAAGCTCCGTATGGACCTGGAGAGAGGCAAAAGAAAGCTGGAGGGAGACCTGAAACTGGCCCAGGAGTCCATCATGGACCTGGAGAACGACAAGCAGCAATCCGATGAAAAGATCAAGAAGTAAGTATTGTAAAATCTTTCGAGACTTTCTTGACATTATTTGGATTTCATTCACTCCAGCAATCATTACAATCAATTTTGACTTCCACATAATTATTTCGATGTCCAATGTTCAACTCCATCTATAGGTCAATGCATTTCACATTTGTTATTGATATTACTCAACTTGGAGTAATGCAATAATCAAGACCTATGACACTGAGTTTTGTTTCTAAGTATACTAATCAAATAAAATAGATTACTTAATTGAATATTTTAATCATTAGGCATAGAAAGGCTTTTGTTATGAAAAATTGTGGATGTTTTTTACAATTTAATCTCCACTCAATGACACAAACCTGAAACCTGACATGGATTCATTTGTGCACTAAAGGAAGGACTTTGAGACCAGCCAGCTCCTCAGCAAGATTGAGGATGAGCAGTCTCTGGGTGCCCAGCTTCAGAAGAAGATCAAGGAGCTCCAGGTGTGTTGTAGTTACTAAACCCCAGACAAGTAATATTTCCTGTTTTGGGCTGGATGATATTGGACTTGCTTGTACTCAAATCCATGTTGTCTATTAAGTCATTTTCTGCTCATGTGTAGGCCAGAGTTTGGAGACTTTGATGCTAAATAATGGTTTTGTCTATTGTAGGCTCGTATTGAAGAGCTGGAAGAGGAGATTGAGGCTGAGCGTGCTGCCAGGGCCAAGGTGGAGAAGCAGAGGGCCGATCTGTCCAGGGAACTCGAGGAGATCAGCGAGAGGCTGGAGGAGGCCGGAGGCGCCACAGCTGCTCAGATTGAGATGAACAAGAAGCGAGAGGCTGAGTTCCAGAAGCTGAGACGTGACCTGGAGGAGTCCACCCTGCAGCATGAGGCCACAGCCTCAGCCCTGAGGAAGAAGCAGGCTGACAGTGTGGCAGAGCTGGGAGAGCAGATCGACAACCTGCAGCGCGTCAAGCAGAAGCTGGAGAAAGAGAAGAGTGAGTTCAAGATGGAGATTGATGACCTCTCCTCCAACATGGAAGCAGTTGCTAAGGCCAAGGTATGAATCAAAGCAGAAATATATAATACATTTAAATCTGCCGTGCTCAACTACATTGGCAACAAAAGGTGAAGATGCGGGGGGGCCATAAAGAGAATTGTTCATTCCCTAATTCCTCATTTCCGGTTCCTCCTCAATGAGACATGTTGATGCATTCATTTGTGAATAGATTCATGTCAAGTGTAACATTGTGTTTGTTCCACAGGGCAATCTGGAGAAGATGTGCCGTACCCTTGAGGACCAGCTCAGTGAGATCAAGACCAAGAACGATGAGAATGTTCGCCAGGTCAACGACATTGGCGGACAGAGAGCCAGACTCCTCACTGAGAATGGTAAAAAAAAAAAAAACAGACACATCTGATGCGTTCAAAATCTACATGCAGAAATATGTTCCACAAGGTGTATATTGAAAATAACCAAGTATAATCAAGAAACAGACCTAACAAAGAGATTTCTTAATTCTCCATAGGTGAGTTTGCTCGCCAGTTGGAGGAGAAGGAGGCCCTGGTGTCCCAGTTGACCAGAGGAAAGCAGGCCTACACCCAGCAGATTGAGGAGCTCAAGAGGCATGTTGAGGAGGAGGTCAAGGTAAAAGCCCCATGTTGACCAGCAATGACAAATGTTTTACAGTACAGTAGTTAGCAAATACCTTTTTTGGTCCCTTACTACATCACCCATGTCACCTAATATTTTCCTCTCAGGCTAAGAACGCACTGGCCCATGGTGTCCAATCTGCCCGCCACGACTGTGACCTGCTGAGGGAGCAGTTTGAGGAGGAACAGGAGGCCAAGGCAGAGCTGCAGCGCGGCATGTCCAAGGCTAACTCTGAGGTGGCTCAGTGGAGAACCAAGTATGAGACTGATGCCATCCAGAGGACAGAGGAGCTGGAGGAGGCCAAGTAAGTCCAAAAAAGTCCAAAAGATAGTAATTCATAGTACCCCAATATAACATTACTGTCAAGCACTCCAAGCTTGCAATCAGTACAGAACATCTTTGAGATGTCATGATTTGTGTCAACAGGAAGAAGCTGGCTCAGCGTCTTCAGGAAGCTGAGGAGACCATTGAGGCCACCAACTCCAAGTGTGCCTCTCTGGAGAAGACCAAGCAGAGGCTGCAGGGAGAGGTGGAGGACCTCATGATTGATGTTGAGAGAGCCAATGCCCTGGCTGCCAACCTGGATAAGAAGCAGAGGAACTTTGACAAGGTGAAAAATATAATATATATGTTAAATGCAAATAAAATATATATATTTTAGGTTTTGATGTAATTGTACGTGTGGAACATGGGTATTAATGTGTAATTGAATACATATATACATAAATGCATACATTGCAAGACTTATTTGAGATGTGTCTACTTGCCTAGATGGACCTAAATCTGCAATTGGGGCTTAAGAACTCTACTGTCGTGCTCATGTCCTTGTCATGTGCTTCTTCCTAGGTTCTTGCAGAGTGGAAGCAGAAGTTTGAGGAGGGCCAGGCTGAGCTGGAGGGAGCTCAGAAGGAGGCTCGTTCTCTCAGCACAGAGCTCTTCAAGATGAAGAACTCCTACGAGGAGGCTCTTGACCAGCTGGAGACTCTGAAGAGAGAGAACAAGAACTTGCAACGTGAGTTGCAATGTTGTGTGTGGTGCTTTTCCCCACCTCAAGTACATCGGATTATATGTTTTGGAATGAAACTATGTTTCTTTTTCAAATCACAGAGGAGATCTCTGACCTGACCGAGCAGATCGGAGAAACTGGCAAGAGCATCCATGAGCTGGAGAAGGCCAAGAAGACAGTGGAGACAGAGAAGACTGAGATCCAGACGGCTCTGGAGGAGGCTGAGGTACAAACTCTCCACAATTCACAGAAAATAATAAACCCTCTTGGAATCACCATAACTAAGACTGACATTTGCAAATATTTTCATTTATTCAGGGAACTCTGGAGCATGAGGAATCCAAGATTCTTCGTGTGCAGCTGGAGCTGAACCAGATCAAGGGTGAGGTGGACAGGAAGCTGGCAGAGAAGGATGAGGAGATGGAGCAGATCAAGAGGAACAGCCAGAGATTGGCTGACTCCATGCAGAGCACTCTGGACTCTGAGGTGCGCAGCAGGAACGACGCCCTGAGGATCAAGAAGAAGATGGAGGGAGATCTGAATGAGATGGAGATCCAGCTGAGCCATGCTAACCGCCAGGCTGCTGAGTCCCAGAAGCAGCTGAGGAACGTTCAGGCGCAACTCAAGGTACTGTGAATGTTGGCAATAGTGATGCGTATACTGCAGTGAACTACATTAATAATGACTTCAGATCATTACTACAGATCTAAACTCAATATAAGAAAATGGGGGCTCAAACGTCCATCTCAGATCATATTTGTTTTGGTTTGGATAACATGGGTGCATGTATATAGAAGGGCAAGGAATAATATAATCCTTACAAAGAACATATATTTCCAGTACAAACAGTACTGCTGAAGCCATGTAGGACAGTATAAGCCATACCGTACACAGCAGCATCTTCTCATTCCTCTCTACACTCTTTGGTGTTTCTAGGATGCCCAGTTGCACCTGGATGATGCCATCCGTGCTTCAGAAGACATGAAGGAACAGGCTGCCATGGTGGAACGCAGAAACGGCCTGATGGTGGCGGAGATTGAAGAGCTGAGAGCGGGTCTGGAGCAGACAGAGAGAGGCCGCAAAGTGGCTGAGCAGGAGCTGGTGGATGCCAGCGAGAGAGTGGGACTGCTGCATTCCCAGGTGCGGACAACACACATAAACACATAGATAAATAACTTTCACAGCGAAGGTTTTGTTTTGCTATATCCATGTGTGCTCTCTTCCAGAACACCAGCCTGTTGAACACCAAGAAGAAGCTTGAGGCTGACCTGGTTCAGGTGCAGGGAGAGGTGGACGACATTGTCCAGGAGGCCAGGAACGCTGAGGAGAAGGCCAAGAAGGCCATCACTGATGTGAGTTTGGATAACTAAGTATCCCAGTACAGTCACTATTGAGTCTGCTACTTTACCTGCACTGTCTTCAAGGGCACATCAACCAGGTCATGTAACCTGGTACGATATACTATGTGTGCGTACAGTTCCTCAGTTCAACCAAGCTGCATTCTGTTGCTGCAGGCGGCCATGATGGCAGAGGAACTGAAGAAGGAGCAGGACACCAGCTCTCACCTTGAGAGGATGAAGAAGAACCTGGAGGTGACAGTCAAGGACCTGCAGCACCGTCTGGATGAGGCAGAGAACCTGGCCATGAAGGGCGGCAAGAAGCAGCTCCAGAAACTGGAGTCTAGGGTAAGTTTGCAAGAAGTTGAGAATAAATCTCTGTTGCCTTGAGAAAGTTAAAATATTTTTAAGGCATTTTTTCCCCGGGATAATGCTGTTCATAAGGACCTTTTAGCATGGGAGTGATGGACTCACCGTGAGCTCCTGTTCTCCACGCAGGTGCGTGAGCTGGAGACTGAGGTGGAGGCTGAACAGAGGAGAGGTGTAGATGCAGTCAAGGGAGTCCGCAAATATGAGCGCAGAGTCAAGGAGCTGACATACCAGGTAACAACACAAAGTCAAAATCAGCATATTGGGGATCAGGGATCCAACAGTTCATGTTGACACAAATCATTCTAATTGACCTTATTATCTGCTTCAGACTGAGGAGGATAAGAAGAATGTAAACAGACTTCAGGACCTGGTGGACAAACTGCAGCTTAAAGTGAAGGCTTACAAGAAACAGGCTGAGGAGGCGGTAAGCCAAATACTTATTTGAGCCTTGCTTATGCAAAATAAAGCTTTCCTAGATTTCAGTGTATACATCTATGGCTTTACCAATGGTATTGTTCTTGTCTAAATGATCACTGCAGCAAGCACATTTACCAAAAATGTAAGAAATCTTTTTCAAATGAATTTATCCCAGGAGGAACAGGCCAACTCCCACATGTCCAAGTTCAGGAAGGTTCAGCATGAGCTGGAGGAGGCTGAGGAGCGTGCCGACATCGCTGAATCTCAGGTCAACAAGCTCAGAACCAAGAGTCGTGATGCTGGAAAGGTAAAGATCTGTTGATGTCACACCAAGGGTTGAGACAAGAAAATAATGCATTACAGTGTTTTGTCAGACCATTTGTATATATATATAATTCAATACAATAATTCCCAGTTTTTTTCTTTCTTACCATCAGGCAAAAGAAGCGGAATAGACACTAACCTGAACAAGACCCTGTGAATCATTGCTGTGTTCCATAAAATATGTTTTACATAGTGGTATTTTGAGGATTTTTTTAAATAAAAAAAACTTCTACAAAACGGCATGGCTTGTGGGTTTGTTGTAGGAGGTAGAAATGTTGTCTACGGTTGCACAGCTTTGTAAATATAAATTCAATTATATGGTCAATAAAGCATATCGTATCATAGTATTTATAAGAAAGTGAGATTGTTAGAGCTACTGTGGCCTGTTTAAAGGTGCTATAGCTGAAAGCTACGTCTTAAGATTTTTGTTTCAGTAAAAGATGTTTGAAAAAGTAGGTCCATTAGTGACTGCAAGGGATACAAAATATACTGATGAAATAATTAAAATTAATTTGACCTTTAGATGCGTGAGTTCTAAATATTTCCGACGCTTCCACCAGAGTGAGTTATTTTTCCAAAACGGAAGCTAGCTAGCTTTAGTTAGCTTCCGTTACCTAGCAACTTAGCATAATACTCGTAGCAACTTGTTGGCCTCCTAATTGTAAATTTTGAAGCCATACTATAGCGTTTGGCATATTTTTTTTGTCTATCGGAAAATAGTCAGTTGGAATGTTCAGAATCGCACATGTGCGACGTTACACTTTGAGACCCGCATTCGAACAATCACATATGTGCGACGCTACTCCTTAACGGGTTAATATGCATCTGACAAAATGTGAGCCTAACACTGCCCACTGCCATACTTGGACAAGAAAAGTCAGCTCTCTTGGCATTTGATATTCATTCGATATTACATCTGGACACTGGCCATTCATTTTATACTATATCTGGACAAAATGTCAGCCTTCTGAGGTACCTTGTGTTACCTCTGTAGGAGAGTGAGCTGCAGGCCTCTGCTGCTCAGTGGTGGATCGCTTAGGTGTTACCGGAGTTAGTCGCGGTGTCTGCGGCGTGGGAGGGAGACCGGTGGGTCGGCATACTGAAGATCGAGGTCTGCAGGGTCGACCTGTCGTGGTGGTGGCTCAGCGACAAGAAGGATATGACGGCGATTTCTCCTGTAGGTCCCTCCATCGGACTCAATGATGTAGGAGCATGGTTCCTTTCATCTTTCTTTCAAAGTGCCCAGACGGTCGTGTCCCTTGATGGTTTGCATCCTGACGACTTGTACCTCTGCGAGCGGCTGTAGGGGGCGGCTTGTCGCATCGTAGTTCCGCTTTTGAGTGTGTCTTTTATTCTGGAGATGGGCAGTGACCTGCTTTCTGTTTTTCGGGGCTGGCTCTAACAGTCTAGTGCTGACAGGAAGAGCTGAGCGCGTCTGTCGTGACATCAGACGTTCTGCGGGTGAGCCTAATGCTTGGTCCCAGGGAATATTTCTCATGTTCAGCAGACTGTGGAAGATGTCGGCCCCATCGCTGTGAAATTTCTCCATCAGATGTTTGGCCCTGCGGACTGCCCTTTCTGCCAATCGGTTAGACTGTGGATACTCCAGGCTGCTGCTAACATGGATAAAGTCCTACTGCTTGGTGAAATCTTTGAAACGTTGGCTTGTGTATTGCCAAGCATTGTCTGTGATGAGGGTGTGAGGCGTACCGTGAACAAAAAAGTGTCTTTTCAGCTTTGTGATCACAGCTGCTGAAGTTGCGTCCCGGAGCAGGTCCATTTCATACCATCCTGAGTACGAGTCTACCAGCACCTGGTATTGTTGTCCGTGCCACTCAAACATATCAGTAGCCACTGTGGACCATGGCAAGACTGGAACTGGATGTGGTTGTAGAGGTTCCTTCTGCTGGTGTGGTCTGGTGCTATTGCAGACGGAGCACGACAGCAGCTCCGTCTGCAATGTCGTTGTTCATTGTCGGCTAAAAGACTGTACACCTGGCTCTTCGCTTGGTTGACTCTAAACCTGGGTGACCACTGTGTATGATGTTGATGTATTCTCGGTGTAGAGAACGGCGAATTACTGTTCTGTGGCCCTTAACAACTATCCCATCCTCCACTACCAACTCGTCTCTGTGAGGGAAGAACAGACGTAATGAAGGGTGGACGCTGCGTTCTTTGCCAGGCCATGCGCGGTGGATGACTGTGCTGAGAGTCTGTAGCACTTGATCATGTGCTGTGTGGGTCCGGAGCTCCTCTAGTCTGTTAGTTGAGATGTAGCTAACAGACATCACCTCAAACGTGTCGTCTGCAGCTGGACTTTGTGGGATAGTCTCGTTTGGAGCTCGTGATAGGGTATCAGCTAGGTACATGTGCTAACCCTTCTTGTAGACCAGTGTGATGTCATAGGCCTGTAACTGTAGTAACATCCTTTGCAGTCAGGCAGGAGCAGTGTGGATGGGCTTCTTCAGGATTGTGACGAGGGGTTGGTGGACAGTTTCAACGACTGTGGGCTTCCCATACACGTAATCCTTGAATTTGATGCACGCAAACACCACTACCAACAGCTCCTTTTCGATATGAACATGTCTTGTTTCTGTATCTGTGAGCGAAATAGCTGTTCCATTGAGCGCTGGAACACCTTGCTTGCTGAGCTTATGCCGAATGGCATGCGGAGGAATCTGTAGCGCCCGAAAGGCGTACTGAATGTGGTCAGCATTGATGATTTGTGGTCAAGCTGTATTTGCCAGAATGAGCTCTTTGCATCTAGCACAGAGAACACTATAGCACCTGACATCTGGGCAGCCACTTCCTCGACGCTGCGCATTGGATAGTGAGGTCTCTTCAGGGCTGTGTTGAGGTCCTTCGGATGGATGCACAGCCTGATTTCCTGTTTGTCCTTTTTGTGTGCTGCAACCATGGACGAAACCCAGTCTGTAGGTTCAGAAACTGTGGTTATGACGCCTTTGTTCTGCAGGCTGGTGAGCTCAGCTTTGACTCGTGCTTGCATTGGCACCGGGATGCGGTGTGCTGGACGAACTACTGGTTGTACAGATGGATCCAGTGTCATGGAGTATGTGATAGGGAGTTCTCCAAGCTCGTCACTGAACGTATTGTACATGGATCTGTTTGGTGAAATCAGCATTGCTCTCGGTGCTGACCTGATGAACGTGTGGGTTCATTGTGACAATTCCGAAGAGCACACACGCACAAAATCCCAATAGTGGCACTACATCTCTGTCCACTAGGAAAAAGGTTGTTTGTGTTGCTGTCCATCTAAACAACAAAGCAGTGTGACTATGCCTATAGTCTCTATTTTGCTGCCTCCATAAGCCACTAGGCTGATATCTTTGCTGTGTTCCACTGGTCGCTTGCCATTAGCCAGCTGTCGGAAAGTATCTTTGGACATTACATTGCACATTGCACCTGTTACTAACCTTCATCTCGAATGGCCGGGTGTACATGCAGTTTGTAATGGGTTTTGCTTCACGTTGGCCGGCTTGAGGTTTAAGTCTTGACCTGTAGTGCCACCCCCTGGAGTTTGGCTGAATTGCGTCAACAGTGGTGGCTGTTTGGGGCTGGGCTAGAGCCTTATTACTCTCTTCAGTCATTTCATATATGCGGCAGACTGTAATGGTTTTAGTCAGGGTTAATTCACTGTCATGTAGCAAAGCCTTTCTTATACTGTAATTTCTGATGCCACATACTATTCTGTCACAAATCAGTTCATCTGTCAGGTCTCCAAAGTGAAAACTTTTAGCTTTGATCCTCACGTCACTGATGTAGGATTCAATAGTCTCACCTTGCTTTTGATTTCGCGAATGGAACTTGTGTCTCTCCATAGTTTTGTTGTGTTGAGCGTTACATACTTCCCGAAATTTCCGTTTCAAGCACTCGGGGTCTTCTCTGGATTCAGTTGGAACGACGGCTCCATCTTCACCAGATGCCCTCACCTCCGCTGCGTAAACAAATGAACGCTCCCGTTCAATGGCCTCCGCTCCTGCGAGATTGAGGAGGATATATGCCTTTGTTTTGGCAGTCTTGTCTGAGTGCGCCGCTGCTATGAAGATATGATACTCTTGTTCAAAAATCTGCCAATTCTTGGCGATGTTCCCTTCAAAAACAATGGTTTGTGAAATCCATCCATTATTTATTTTAGGTGAGACGTTAGCTTAGTTGTCCGCTCCAAGACAAAAAAAATCACATAGAACTCACAGGCGATGGATTCCTTAATCTTCTGACACCATGTCGAAATACCTGTGAGAGAGTCCTTACTTTAACTCCAAGACGGTTTTGTTTATTTTATTTACTTCTTGAACTTACAGGCTACACAATATACTTGGCGGGAGGTGTACACGCTGAACCCGAAGCCCAAACACGCATGTGCACTTCCTCCAGTACGGTGTCTCGTAGCGTGCACACAGAGCGCAAACATGATCATTCACCAGAATGATCTACACAAAGCTTTAGCCTCGTGGGGTGGCTCGCCTCCAATTCAAAGTAGGCCTATCCCCCCCAAAAAACTGACCTAGATGTGTAGCAAGGCCAGAGTATACAAATCAATTTACCATTTCACAATAAATGTTGTCTTCCTTCAAACAAAATAACTTAAATCACATTAACCTTTAACCATTTTAGCCAGAGTGAAAACCTGTAACACAATGCCTATGCCAACCAACAGTGTATCGGCAATGAGCTATGCGCCAAAGCCATGTTTCCATGAAATATGGAAACAAATAAAAGCTAGTGTCTACTTTGAGCAGGCTCTTTAAAAGAACATTTTTATTTTTTATTCAGAGGTGGTGGTTCTCTGCAGTGTATCTGTCCCTAAACTGCTGGTTGAGGGTGGTTGATCAGGGCTTGGTACTGTTGTGGAGTCTACAGACCTGCTGGCCGGCTGGGGTTGATGTGTGCCTGAACTGCTTGTAGATGGCGGCTCGTCTTCTGTATCTTCCTCTTGGCCACGTGCTCCTCGTTGTACGTATCTCAGCATTTGACCCTGCATTAATTTTGAAATACGAACAAAAAGGATCAGTATGGAAAGAGACAAAATATTCAAACAAAGAATCTTATACCTAAAAAATTATAAACTTTTAAAACTGAAAGCATGCAGCCAAGGAGCTCTCCACCTTTATTACTCATTTAAAAACTATTTGATAAATTTTATATAAAATGTAAAGTATACCGGTACTTTACATTCTATTATGCTTTATATTAGAGCTGATATTTTTCTACTTCTGTTGACTTACAACAAAAACGACTGCTCCCTCTGATTCCTGAGGCTGGTTCTGTGGTCAATTGTGTTGGGCCTAGGAGTTAAACACATAGACAATTAGTAACATGAAGAAATGGATTGACCAAAATACACTTTAGAATTAAATATTGCTAAATGAGCTGATATTTTTCTACTTCTGTTGACTTACAACAAAAACGACTGCTCCCTCTGATTCCTGAGGCTGGTTCTGTGGTCAATTGTGTTGGGACTAGGAGTTAAACACAAACAATTAGTAACACGTTTAAGCATTTCATTTATCATTTGAGAATGTCATTTATCATTTGAATTTTGACAGGAATAATCTTCCATAGGCTACTCCCTCTGATGTACCGTTTGGTTTGACGGCGTTTTGTCTGAGAATGACAAAGGTTTTTCTGAGACTGAAGCCTGAACGACTTTTGGTCTGAGGCCTGATGCCTTTTCGTTTGAGAATGAGAATTGACATGTTAGACATAGATCGACTAAAAACTAAGCTGCATCTCAAAAATGAAGCAAAGTAAGAACGTTTCAAGCTGTATAATGAATACAACTAATGATATCTCTCTATTAGAGGATGGGCTACTGTAACGAGTCCATCCAAACCTGACACATTGTAGCTGCAACACATTAGACTAGGCTAGCTAGGTTACTATTACTAGCAAGCTAAATATCATAAACATTATCTAACGTAAGCTAGACAGCAACACATTATTATTTTAATATTAAATATCCAGAGAAGTATCATATAGTGTATTTTTCTATTTAAATGGCCTTACCTGACAACGAACTGCTTCCTCTAATGACCGTTAACAGAATGACAGTTGAAACATGTGTGCGCCTCACACACAGGCGCTGGATGGGTGCGCGAGTAGCCTATATTCCCGCCGCCAATTCAAATTGTGTTGTTTTTCAAATTTTGTTCAAGTATGATACAAATGTTAGTACAAACTATAAATACTGGCATACGATACACACAAAAATTAGCCTATCCTTATTTTTTTTTATTGAAATACAGAACAGAATACATTCTTATAAGCCCAACCTACAACTCCCAACACTCAAATAAACTGGTCCAGATAACTCCATATAATGTATATATAATATTCATTAATTATAATTTGGTCGAAATGCCAATTCTCGGCCGCAATCGGCCCATGTCCGCACAGCCAAAACCTAGCCAAATCTGGCAACCTATTCTGGGCCAGAGCCGGCTCAATTTCGGCGATCCGATGCCAGAACACAGCCGAGTGCTCCCACACTTAACCGCAATCGGCCCGATTCGGCTGGCTACCTGGGGTAACAGCTAGCTGGCGTCAGTTACTTGTAAAATGCATAGATAATGTTTAACAGTAAAATCTCAATTAGCTTGCACGTAAGTAACATATTTGAGTTTGCTAACATTAGCAATAACGTCAGATAACTGTTAGTTCGAAGTGTTTGCATAGGCTAACCATTACATTAGCAGCACATTTCCCGTATTTAAGAATGATTAAACATGGACTTACCTGAAAGTGATGCATAGGCATCATCTCGCAGTTTCTTCTTCTTTCTCTGCTCCTGACTCCTGCTGTTTTTTCGAGGTCATTTCCAAAAAAGTTTACTTTTAGCCCACTGCCAAACTTCGTCAGGCGCAATCCAACAGACCACTGATAGGGAAGGGCACCCACGGGGAGCTTTTTTTTTTTGGGGGGGGGGGGGGGGG
This sequence comes from Thaleichthys pacificus, assembly GCA_023658055.1. Taxonomy (NCBI): domain Eukaryota; kingdom Metazoa; phylum Chordata; class Actinopteri; order Osmeriformes; family Osmeridae; genus Thaleichthys; species Thaleichthys pacificus. The sequence goes on from CM042873.1 coordinate 9,861,984, forward strand.
GGGCACCATCGTTACTTTCTTGAGCATATTTCTTGAGTATATATACAGTATCTCTTGTACGTATCTCTTGTTTTGTGATATACATGCCTAAAAAGAGCCTAATATTTCTATACTGAAATAATATCGGCATTATAATTATTATGCCTATGATGATTTTGATCTTTCATTAGCTATTTTTGGTGCCCCCTCAGCACTTCGTGCCCTACGCACAGCGCGTAATGCGCGTGGTGGGAGCGGCGGCAGTTTAACTGCCGTTTCCAAATACCGAAGGATCCAGGCTAAAAGATCAATCTCCAATAATAATATTTGTTATTATTACTTAGTTTGACCACTTTGATTATCTTTATAATCGTTTTCTCTTTTTCCTTTCACGAAATTGAACATACAAGCTCTTCGCAGGAAATCTTTTGTTTCACTCCTAGGGTTTTTCCCCGCTCTTTTCGAAGGGCGACCCTCAATATCTGTGTCATTTAATTGGCCCAAACCACCAAACCATCTCAATCTGATAGGTTAATTCCACAGTAAAATTAACACATTAGTTACCCTGGGTTACATTATGGACACTGGGCATTCATTAGGATTCCTCCGTCAGGAGACCTATTGTTTTATATATTTCTGTCTACTCTGGTCTGTCACTCTCTCATCTACCAGCAACCTGCAGTATGAGTTGATTTGTTGTTGGCTGCAGAGGGCAGTATTGCTCTTCCTGACGTGGAAGTGGAAACAAGTGTGATGAATACTGATGGAGAGAGACAGACAGTGGGAGAAAGAATGAGAAAGAAAGAATGAGAAGGAGAAAAATATATATAACTGTAGAGTTAAAATCATTGCAAAGTCAAATGTGAGGAAGCTGTAAGACAATTTTTGCATTGACCAAAAGTGAAGCTTTCCTGATCCTAATTACAGTGGAATTTTGGCACTGATACACAGGATGTAGCATGCCACAGTCACTGTGTAGCAGTCACTGGAGACATCACACACTAATAAAGACCCTAACATATTAACACATTTGTTGGAGTCGGTGCAGTATTTGTGGTTGGAAATGGTGACATGGATCATGGAAAGTTCTGTTTTCTCACCTGAGCTTTCAGCAGCGTGGATTTATCAACTGTTGAAAGATATACTGGACTGGATAAGCAGGAAGGGATGCCATACATCAAAGGTGAGGTCCCTAAACATATGCCGCACTTTCTGCATACACGCACACACACGCACAAACACACAACTCTCTTGGGACACAAAACCAAAGAGTGTGAAGAAAAACAGGATTCCATTGCTCAGTAAAGCCAAAATAGAGGTGCTGACTGTTTCCTCTGTGGACTCCCAAAGGGCACGTTATCAACGGAGTGTTATGAGATAACAACTGGCTTTGTTTATTCAGGAGGATGGCTCAGCTGACTTAGAATGATAAGAAACTCATATTAATACTCGGTGGATGCAGATTTGATGTGCCAATCAGGATGAAAGGTCACGGTTTATGACGCTAAGACAAATAATGCTTTATTCGTATCAGTAAACATGGAGAGTTTTGGACCCACAGAACACAAACAACTGCTCTCAGCTCAACTTGAAGCTCAGAGACACTTCAACTAATCTGACTGATCCAATTACATACACACACACAAAAAAACGCAAGCTCGTACTCACACACACATGGACATTCAAACACACCAGGGATCAAAGAACCTACACTTTGCCTATATGTATTTTCATCAAAGGCCGAAACAAAGTCATCAAAGATTATGAGACGAACATGATGCTATTCTCTGAGACCACATCAAAAGGGATGTAAACAGAGCTTTAGTTGTGGGTATACTCCTGATGGGTGAAGGCTAGGTGCAGGGTCTGCGACAGAGGCAGATCCAGTGGTTTCTCCCAACATCTGTTCCACAGTAAGTCATATCCGTGTTAACTTCCCCGGTGAAAACAGTTCCCTGGGTTGACGTTTATTTGTCTCGTATCGTTGATGTTCACCCCCCCCACCACCACCACCACCACCCCTCTCTCAACCACAGAGGGCTGTTGGCTCAGCTGAGCCAGGAATCATGGGAAAATAGTCCTCCAAGAAACCCTTTGTTATCTTTGGAGGTCTGTTGAGCTTGGCCCGGACAGTACATTTATGTTGGGACTACCTTAAAGGAATGACTGTCAGATCAACCTGATCTATATTTATGCAAAGTGATGAACCTAACCACAGAGATAAATCCCTCAATCTTATTTGGTTTCGTCCCTAAATATCTTAGAATAGCGATGGGGTTTCGACACAGGATGTGGACCTGCATCCAGGTTGCATGTGTTGAAGGAGGCTTTTTCATAACAAAGGATTGTTCGCACTTCAGGTGGGCAGATGTTGCTATGAACTAGGTTAACAAAGCAAATCTCACAATAGCATCCATGGCTCTCAAGGGGGCCAAACAAAAAAGATCACAGGAATTCTTGCAGCCACCAGCGGATTTTTCTGGGGGGGGCAGGGTGCGGGGGAGGGGGTCAGGGTGGGGGGGAGGGGGTCAGGGTGGTGGTGGGGTGGAGGGGGGGGGGGTCAGGGTGTGGTTCTGGAGGTCAGCCACCCCCCCTTCCTCTTCCTTCCACTGGGAGGGGTCCACAGAGTCCTAACAGCAGGAAAGGACTGAAGGTCGGTGCACAGCCTTGTCCTCTTCCTACGCCATTAATCTCTGACACCCGCACACAATTAGGTTCTCTGTCTCACACATACACACGCAAACAAACACACACACACACAATAAAAAAGTGAAGCGGATCCTGCCAGAAGACAGAAGATAATCAAACAAGACAGTCGATCTACAGAGTTGGTCTGCACACACAAAATCGCACTCCTTATCGCTGAGCCTTCGTAAAACAATCAAACCTCCGAGACAAAACACTTTCTTGAGATCAAGGATTTATACAGTCCAAGGCTTCAAAACAGGAGGATACAGGCACCTCCTTTTGATTTTCAGGAAACGTAATGTTTTGTACAATAAATAATCTGGTCCATCCCTAAACTTTGACATCCCTCCACGCGCTATTTGAAGAGGCTGGTGGATGCATGCAATCAGCAGATTATTGATGGACTAAACGAGGGAGGCGCCGACTCACTGAGGCCATTAAGCAGGAGAGGAGAGACTAATGTTTCCTGTGTGTGTGCGGATGTGCCAGTCCTGAGACAATGCTAATTAAATCCTCCTCTTCCATTATCTACTTCTTTTTGCCTTAATTAAGAGGGCTGATTAAGAGTCTCGACAGAGGTTGTCTCCTCACGTACTCACCCTCAGTATAATCTGACTGTGTTACGCCCCTCGCTACAACCTTCTGCTGCTAGAAAGAACCATGAACCATAACCATGGAGTTGAAGGTCCTCCACATTCTATCAGTGCACAATGTCGATTAGCTGGGACTCCTTGGCGCTGTTTGTCCAGGTCAGAGGAAGAAGAGAAGGAAAACAGCAGACAGTAGGACCCTGAAGGACAGATGCTGGAGCGTTACTGCAGGTCTCTTGCTTCAAACAAAGAGTGCGCTATGATGTAAACTGAGGTCATGTCTTGGCCAAGCACACCTCATTGGTTGCTTGCAGACACCGCTGTTAGCTTGGTGATTGAATGATCACCAACACACCATGTGGCCATGTGCAATGCACCATCCCTGGGGCTGTGGTGTGTGTGTGTGTATGTCTTGCTGCAGCTGTAGTGATTGTGTGTATGTTCTGTATCCGTGGGGTTGTGGTGTGTGTGTGTGTATCATTGAGTATCGGTGTATTATGGGTGTGTGTATCAGGGGTCGGGGTGTGTTGGCATGGTTGCTGCATACCAATGGCATTGAGCAGTATATATATTCCTCATCACGCTCGATCTGGAGCAATAAGTATGTTACGGTTGCCAGACATGATGGTTCCATCCCCCCTGGGAATACAGATCATTAGGTTTGGTGATATGACAACCTACAGGGTCACATATCCTGTCTATAAAAATGCTAGAAATAACCCCCCTCGCAAAGCAAGGCATCACTTTGCGCACACACATTCTCTTCAGCTGGACAAGGTTGGGTGTTTTAAGCAGCACCATTGTGTTTCAGTATATTCATAAACAATCTACTTTTCTACCTCATTTACTGAAAACCATAGAGGCAAACAGCGCACCAAGCGGTTTATCACACATGTTTCAGTGATCCAACCAGCGCATGCCCTCCTCAGGGAGGACTGGGAGGCTCCCGTCTTGTGTTGATGGTGCGCCATTAACCATGAAGGTTATTAGCCCATGGCGGTTCTATATGGGGCCAGGTCTACCAGAACTGAAATACCAAGCCGCAATGACCCGCACACAGGAACTTACATCCTATTAAACCAGCCCCTCACATATTACTGTAATAAATGCATTCGCAACGGTCTTCATGGCCTTTTTAATTACATCTATTCGTCTTCTAGGGCTTGTGCAGGCTCATTTCACCGATGCCCCACCCAAGAAGATCAGAGGCTTGGCATGTCTAGACGAAATGGACTATGCTTACAGCATCATCTGTGTTGCCATACTGCACACCTATGGACCCTTGTACAATAAATCAACACGATTCTCATTTGCCCTTTAATGGTATTCTTTATTCAACAGAACGGGAATGGAAAGTTTGCGTATGGCACAAGCCCGTAGCCTGTGTAGGCTGGATGGACAAAATGAGAGCTCATGCAGGAATTGGTTTATCTTTTGAACATGCAGAGGAAGGTAGATTGTGTCTCAGTCTCAGGTACAACACTGTTCCCATTACAGCCAGCCAGACAACAGCAGTGCACACTCCAGCCAGGACCACAAGCAGCCATGACATTCCTAGATTGGAGGGGTGTTGCAAATGGTAGTGACCAATAAGAACATTTGGAAATGTATTCCTTGCATGCATTTTCAAAAGTATGTGTTGACAAACGTTTCCTTGCTTACGCCTTCAGCAAAATACATACAAATGAAGGCCACGTTTCCAATTGCAGCAGAAGAATTGTAGTCATCCATGCATCAAGTCAGCAAACCTACATGAATGCACTCACGGGTCTTGAGCACAGTTATCAAGGCAGGGTGGAGAAGGTCTCACCTTCTGAGGCTTGGTCCTCCACTACCTGCAACTCTGCCTGCTCAGCAGGAAACTCTGGAAGACCCTGCTCCTGGACCCTGCTCTGGATCAAGATGGGTCCCAGGACTTCATCCCTTTCCCACAGATGGTCTGGAGGACAACAAGGCATTAATGATACCTACACTTCCGGACCAGGATTCCAGAACCGCTTTCCTCATCCATCTGGCAAGGTGTTCCGTACCCGTGTCTGAGGTCAGACTCCTCATCTTCCTCCTCTGGGGAGCACAGGTCTTCTCACAGCAGTCACACACATCGGACGAGCCTTCTGAAGGTCTCCACCTGCGTGGAGGGCAGAGGGAATCCTCGTTAGCTCAGCGAACCTCGGGGAAGGCTCACGCATGGTTGACCTCCTCAAACGACATCCTACGCTTCTGGACAAACCTGGCAGCACGTGAGTCAAAGGAGCAAGCCTTGTTTTCAGAGTCGTTGGGGATGAAGGCGGATCTTGCCTTCAGGTGACAGGTGATATAGATCTGGGAAAAATGGTAAATGGTAATAAAAAATAAGTTGGGATAAGCCATGAGCGCCAATCCACAGTACAATGGTCGAAGCAGAGTTGTTCCGGCTCATTCTACTCACTGAACTCCTGTCATCCAGGTGGAACTTAAAGGCTTCAAGCGCCAGCTGGAGCCTTTCAGGGCTGGTTGTCTGTAAAAAGTGGGACTTGGAGCCTGTCATGTCACCGTCCATTAGACACCTGGAGGCAAGAAACAAAGGAGTTGTTTGATAGTCAACATGCAGGTTGGCGGGTACTGTTCTCCTGTACTACACAGGCTCACCCACGGTTCTGAATGAAGGAGTATCTGGGTTCAGAGTTCACATCCAGGGACAGTGTGGCCACACAGCGGTCTATGAATATCCTGAGGGGGGCGTGATTGGCCAGATGAACGGACGCCTCTATGTTGATAAAATCACCCAGGAAGTAATGACCTGATGACCTCCTAGCTTGCCAGTCATCTAAAAAAATATATATATATATTTCAAAGTGAAGGCAAACAATTCAACTGAAGTGAAGTTTGACAAAAGGTTTGCCAGTTTCTGTTCAACCTTGTTTGTAGCTGGGGAAAGTAAAGGTTTCAGTGTCTCTAGAAACTTCTGTGTCCTGAGTCTGGACTTACCAGTCATGAAGTGGAGTGAGAAAAGCAGCTGTTGCTCCACTACTGTGGAGGCAACAAAGGGGATCCAGGTGGGATCCAGGCCTTTGCTGCTCACATTGAGATGCCTGGATTGGAAGACAAGTAGCATGTGTTTTAGATGAGAATTTTCATACCTGAGCAGTTAGTATTGACGTCACATATCGCAAGTTACAGGTTCATGCGAGTCAGAACCTTCTCACCTTTGATAATAGCATTGAATGCTGACCTCAGCGCTGTTGCCCCTAACAATGGAGGTACCTTTGATGGGCGTTGGAGCGTAGGCCAGTCTGAAGGTGTAAACCAGAACGTCCTCAAACGCCTGAGGGAACAACAACATACATTCAGTCTCTACTCTTACTTGACCACAAACATGTTCAACCCCCACATCCTCACAACAAGCCATCTTCACACCATCAGCAAGCTGTTGCATTCTTGCAGCTCCGCCTCAAAGAGCAGCATCTTCTTCTCCTTGTCGAAGGCTTTCAGAGGGCAGCCCCCCAGGGTCAGGTCAGCGGGGTCGATCAGCTGACCGGTCCCCAGGAAGTCCTGCTGGGCCACCACCCGCACCAGGGCCTCCCCACACTCTACCTCAACGCTGTTGGCTGGCACCGGCTCCTGCTCTTCTGCCGTTGGTGGCATGTGGAGTTTGACAGGAGCTGTTGTGGCCCAGTGTGACTCCAAAGCTGTCTGCTTTCTATCATAGTTTGATCCCACACGTATGTGGGAGAGGAACAAAACCAGCTCAACAAGGTGAACTTCAACCCACATCTCCTCAACTAGTGTCTTTTGTGTTCTCAGAAACACTTGCTAGTTTTAATTCTGGATAGAAAACCCTTAGTGCTTGAAAGCTGCTATTTATGAGTGACTGATTGCAACCCAGCCCTGCAGTTGAACACCTGTGGAGGATTGGTGTAATTAACGCTTCCACCTCCCTTGTCTTTCACCTGGTCAGATTCAGGTAATTACAACTCAAAGTGCATGCAAAATGTAGGAGGGGATTGGTACTGAACAAAGATATTTAATTCACAAGATTTAGTTGGAAGTGAACAAAGCCTGAGTAGAGGGGGAAATAAAAAAATTAAAAAAAACGAAATGTAAAAACATTCCAAATGTTAGGGTTCTTTTCAGCCAATGAATAAATACTCTGCTGCAGCTCAAACTGTCATAAAGAAAAGAAAAGTTGCCCCCTGAAATACATTAAAAGTCTTTGCTTGACAGTAAGTGCCATTTCTTGTTCTCATAAGGAAAAGCCGGTGTTCCCCTGGGGTGTTAAAAATCACACTTCTACACTGAAGGTCTAAAATGGCTTGGGTTATTGAAACACTCTTTAGGATTGGAGCAGTGTGAAGTTTAGAAAAAGCTCATTGAGGTGATGTTTGATTGTTCCCAGTGTGACATCGGAAATGTCAGCAGTGAATGTGTGTGTGTGTGTGTGTGAGTGACAGTGAACAGGATCTGGGACCCCTGAGTTGTCAGCAGTTCTGCCAGTCACACCTGTGTCCCAGGGAAACCAAACCACAACAACAGGAACCGGGCCCCTGTTCTGCATGGGTGGATTCCACTCTGAAAATGCCCCCTTGTCCTCAGTGATATCTACAGATCTCTTCACTCAGAAATGCTCAAACAGTCTTGGCAATGAGGATCATAAGTGGCTATCACTTACAACTTGGACGTAGATATCCATGAAAATCACTTTGTAGGATTAGGGCTGGAAACAAGATGATAAGGCTTTAATGCCATCTCATTCAGAATACCTGGGAGGACAAAATCTGACTCCACTTCCAACAACACACAACATACCATGTGCTACGTTTTGTATTGTTTCATCTGAAATTCCGGAATGAATTGGTTCCCTCCTACCCCCATCTCTCCCTCAAGACCTCTCCATTGTCAGGAACTCCGGTCTTATCTGCTGCTGATCTGCAGCCAAACAAAAGGGATAGAGGAGAGAAAAGGCTGGTGTGTGATCAGTCTAGCCAGCCAGTCAGCATCCTGGCTCTGTGTCTTCATCTAACTCAGTTAGGGGCCCTAATTTAGCCCCCGGGGAGCGCACCCCCACCCCAGATACACAAACACACACTCCACACACACACACACCGCCCCAGGGAGCCTGTAAATGGGCTGGCCATCCTCTCCCAGCCCGGCTCCTCCTGCTCCTCTCTCATCTCCTCCATCTACAACAGCAGGCCATCTGGAGGAGAGCACAGGTAGGGAATCTGTGACCATTACACACACACGTACACACACGTACACCCACGCACACGTACACACATTTTTTATATTGAAAGTTAAACCATCCTATGGTCAGACCATCCCTAGAAGCCAGCCAGCCAGACCAGACCAGACCACAGATGCTTTCGGTGTCACATGAGGACCCATTTGCTGACAGTACAAAGTCAGAAACAAGGCCATTTGGCCGCCGGTCCTGTGTAACATGCGGGTAATGGTTATGGAGGTACATTATGCACGTGCAGAGGAGGCAGATAGTTGTTAGCCTGCTGTTGGGGTGTGAGCGTTCAAGATCATTGAGTTTGCAGATGTTCATCATTCAGCATCATTGGCAGTGGGGCAAGGAGAAGACTGGGACATGGTTTTTACTGTGCCATGACTGCCCAGTCATTTTCTATGCAGGCATGACATCTGTTACAATGGTCAACATGGAAGCGACAGCTGTGCTATGATCTCACTGTGTAAGGTTTGTATTGGCTAAAACAATAGTTAAATGAACCTTTAAGCAAGTAATGGAAAGTCCAAAGGGCTGAATCAAGACGAGTGAAGGAGAGAGGTGGAGAGAGCGAGAGAAATCCAAAAGGAAGGGAAGTAGAGAGGAAGGGAGAGACAGGAGGATCAACAGAAAGAAACGAGCCGTCTCTCTAGAGGCGCGGGCTAACAGACGAAAGCCCTGGTGCTGGTGGTCCCAGGGGGAGAAGCAGGGGTTTAATACCAACACGCTCCATCCACCTCCAGTCCCTGCAGGTTAGCAGAGAAGAACGAGCCGGGCTGGGCTGTTCCACACCTCGCTGATGTCCTGTTATTAAAGACATGCATCACCCCACATCACCACAGACCAGTCTACACCACACACACACACACACACACGGCAGTAACCTCCAGAACATGCATCTAGCACACTAACTCACAGTCTCTCTCTCTCTTTCACTCACTCACGCACCCAACACACATGCACACGCGTTCTCGTTCCTTTGCATTGAAATCATATCTGATGTAACATTTACCAAAAGCCATCATGACACAACAGGGTAATGAACGTTACCCAGAATTACGATGGGTGTTTTTTTCACACCGGCGAGTGGGGTCGACACAATCTGATTCACCCTGTCTTTGTTTTGACTCTGTGGCATTTCTGGTAAAAAGGTTTTTGTGCAGAACAGGGCACACAGGTTACAGGGAGAGGAATCCTGGTGTCGTGTTGTAAAGGTCTTTCCTGTGTGATGATTGACAGGTGTCACTGACCCACAGAGGCCACAATAGCATGGTCAGTGAACCAGGGCTTGACCTGTGTTTCCTCCCATGCCCCTGCTCTCGCAGATCATCAACAGAGACATCTGGTCAAGGAAAAGCTTGTTCTCCCAGCCATAACCTAAAATCCCCACATTTAAAATGAACATAAACATAATTGTAATATGAATACCCACCACACACAAGCAACCCACGCACGCTCTATCTCTCTGACACACACACACACACTCACACACACACACAAACACACACAGCAGTCGAGGTTTACACTCCGTGCAGCCTACTGAATCTATGTCATTTCTACAGCAAAGCAAAGTCCTCTTGTTTGATAAACAATTTGTCAGTGATGTATTGCAAGCCAACCCTAATAGGATTGTCTATGAAACATGTGCATGTGTTTCCTCCTTTCCAGTTGGGTGGTTGAACAGAAGCACAGCCAGTGAGTGCTTGGTGGGTGGGTGGGCTGGAAGACTGGGGGAAGAGAACGCTGCAATTACATGGAAATGGCATAATCATCCATGATGGATGACTGCCTCAGCCCATCCACAGTGTTTCTAGCTCAGTTCCTCCAACCCAATATCATTAGGGTGAGACACGGGAAATGATGGAATATCTAATGGTTTGACTTTGTGTCTTATTTCGCCCTTTACAGGTAATTGGTAAGTGGCCTAATCGAATTATGTTTTGCGGTCGACTTACATGCTTGGAGGAGTGGTTAGTCTGTGCCGGGATGTTAGCCTAGACTTGCTTCCTGAGTCCTGACATGGAATGATAGCCCTGCGTTTTTAATTCTGGAGAGTTCTGAGTGAAGCCATGTTTTAAACATAACCTGGAGACTGGCGATCCCAGGTAGGGACAGATGCCTCCCCTAGGTGGCAGTGTGGAACCAACGTTTCTCTCGACGTGTGTGGCAGGGTTCCAACACAGAGCACAGTGTGTCACTCCAACCCTGAGCCTCCTGGTGAGAACCGAGACTGGGCTGAAAGGTTTATTTTAAGATGTGACTTTAGCTATGTTGCCGAATGAACTTGCAGTCTTAGCTTTGCATTGGTAGTCTTACCTTGTTCCTTTAATTCAGTGTTTGATGCACGGGTTTTGATCCATTCCCTGCATTTCAAGGTAAGGACTCTAAATGAATGTCTTTAGATAACTGGATCCAGTCGCTCTTGTAACAGTCAGGCCTTAGGGGCTGAGAAATGATTGCGATCTCAGGAGGAGCACTGTTTGTAAATCGGAAATGAACATCAAAATGCCGTCAGCCACTCGTTGTTCTGTTGAGCAGGAGTCTTCTACCACAGAATGTGGCACAGCAAGGTGAGACACGAGCTGCCTGTTCTCAGACAGTCACACAACGAGGCGTCGAGGGAACCTGGAAAGCTGCAAAAGAAAAAAACAGAGCTTTGTTTCTGTCTCTCCCGTCAGATGAATCTTTGATGCGTGATGTGTCTGTGCCCCTCCTGGCATTGTGACATCACCACAGCACCACGTTCCCCAAGGGAGCCTCATTACCCAGAATTCCAGGGGCTGAAGACTGGAGCTGACAAATCCGCCATTACTCTGTTCTCACCACTCTGGGAGAGAAGACGGATGTTAAGTTACGGCAAAAACAAACAACTCAAAAATAGATCTCCATCACAGGCCTGATCTGTGACACATTATTTGTGTCGGGGTTCTGATGATGTTGGTGACGTTGTCTTTTCGTGACTCCCTCACTGCTCCTGGGGTTTGGTTCCTCCAGAGTGGAGATCAGACGAGTCTCAGCTGAGAGCTTTTGTCTTGCTCACCGGCGTCCAGCTCTCAACCTCCTGAGCCCACTTGAACCCCGGAAGGAACACCTGAACCTGGAGCGTCTAGCCGCAGCAGCTGTGTCGTCGCGACCCCGCAGCCTTCCAAACCAGCCTGCGAACGCGAGTGTGTGCGTTTGGCGTGGGGGGCATGCGTTTGGGTGTGTGGATATAGTCGACCGGCTGTCCTCCAGCAGCGATTAGAATTCACCCCCTCCTCCTCCTCACCTCCGTCTCCGCCCCCCCCCCCCAAGCCAATATTCTGATCATTGAAAACATGACAGCAACAAATGAGTCTTTGAAACTGCTCCCGACACAGAAATCATTCTTTTCTAATGCCAGCACCACGCCTGACAGTGAGAAACGGATCGTGCTCCGAGGAGAGGAAAATAGTTACCATATTCTCCGGGTGACATTTGAAAGATATTTACCTTGTAAAGATCCTGGCATTTCACCATGTGCTCTAATAATATCCTGAAATATGAAAAGGAGTTTGGAGTGTCTCAACTCCTGGGGAGCTTTTGTTAACAGGTATTGATTGGTCTTCTGGGAGGGGAAATGACAGGCGTGGAGACCTGGGGAGAGTCATTCTTACTCATTATCCTGGGCGGCTGTCAGAGACCATGAACCACCCAGCACACGCTGTGTTCCCCACCCTGCCTGTGGAGCCCAGCCAGTCTGAAGCTGGGCCTGCCCTGCCACTGCTCCTGAGCAGGAACCACTCCTGGCTCTGGGTAGACATGGAGGGAACCTTCTGGTCATGAGCTGAGGATTACACACACACACACACACACACATACACACAGACACAGACAAAAAGACACACCCACACAAAGAGACACACAGACATACCTTCTGAGACATTCTGGGTAATCAAAATAAATGGTTTTGATAGATGATAAATTAATGATTTTTGCTTAGTCTGGATCAATACTTGACTGCAGTTGGAAATAAAATCTGCAATGTCTAATTCCATTTTAATTGATCTCCAAAAGCTTGGGGAGGAGACTGCTCTGCTCTCCTCGTTTTGTCTAAATATGTTGCTGTTGTTCTCTGCACTGCTGGAGAGTTGCGAAAATACAGAATTGATTTTCTGAAAACGCTTTGATGAAAATTATTCACTTTCAGTTCAGTTTTTTTAGTGACAGGAAGTGGAACTGAGATAGAAATGTGTTATCTTGCATCTGGACAGTGTGAATGTTGTTCAGAGACAAGAAACGCCTGTCCAAGCACCCTAATTCCTCCCACCTTCTACCCTCCACACATGGCTCTAAACTCAACCCTACCAGTGTTCTCTAACACCTCCTGTCCTTCAGGCATGACGACAGGGGCCTGCCCCGATTGGCAGTTGCCGTGGCAGCCATGTGATTTACAGGTCAGTGGAGTGTTGTAATGGAGCCGACGAGGCAAGGATTCGTCCTCCAATCACAGTGCACTTTTTGCCCTTTCTGCCCAACTCAGATATTGCCACCTCCTCAAAAACACACAGATGCATACATGCAACCCCCCCCCCCACACACACACATACACAACACGCACACACATTACATGCACACCGAGACACACATACACACAAATCCCACTTTATGGGGGATAATCCAATGACAGCCAATTTGCTGGAGGGGATATACTTTTTTTTTTTTTATTCTTTATTTATCTATCGCTTTTGCTTTTACAAGGCAATTTGTTTGGTGGCAGATAGGAGAGGAAGTATTAACCTAGCTTTCCATTACCATGCCACCCCTCCTCCTCCTCTTCCTCCTCCTCCCTTCCTCCATCCCCTTCATCCTTTTAAGATTAAGCTGACCAGAAAAGAAGCATAATCATTAAAGTGTCACATTTCAGCAAAGTAGAGGAAGAGGTGGGTTTTAAGGTCTTGGTAAAAGTCTCTCTCCCTCTCTTCGTCTCTCTTCCTTTTTTTACCTCCCTCTGCCACTCTCTCTCTCTGTCTCTCTCACTCTGTCTGTCTCTTTGTCTCTCTCTCTTCTCCTCTCTCGCTGTCCTCTGTTTACTTCTCTCCCTCTCATCACTTCTCCCTCCCTCCTTCCCTCCTCTCTGCATCTTCTTTTTCTGGCCGGGGTTTAGCTGGAGACTGCAGAGTGGCCCGCTCAGTTTGAGGCCAATTACCCAGTTCCACTGACACTCCCCTGTGACAGACAGGATTAGCCTAGCCTCCTGACCAGACCGCCTCCAAACCTGCCAACTCCTACTCTCACTGGATCTGACACATGCCAATCAACCTGAAGAAAACACAACCCCCCCAAAAAACAGGGCTTACCACAGCTCCAGTCACAACTATTATCTCTAAATATGACAGTAACTGAGATGCGGTCTACCGAAATCGGTCATGTTGACAATGATGTCAGATGAGCTTCCTGTCCATCACAACCAAGGTCTTGTCAAGGTTGTTACCGGGTCATATGTTGCCGGGTTGAGCTTAGTCATTGCATCATCTTGGGTGATAACAGATAGGGTTGGTCTGAGTCAATCTTAACTACCTGTCTGCAGCCCTGACCATGAGGAAGTGAGCTGTCACCACCAGACAAGGGATGAGGGCAGGGTTAGGGTTCGGGGTTAGGGGTTAGGGTTGGACCGTAGGAAACAGGATTGCAGTCCATTGGCAATAAGAATTTTAAAAACGGTGAAAAGAAAAAGAAAAACATTGACGCTGGTGGATAAAGGAGAAAAGCCCCAAGTCATGTGTCTTTCATGTACTGTCGGTCCTCTGCAGAATAAAACAAATAAAAGAATAAGCTACAGATTGCCTGATGGAGGAAAGGCCGGTTGGTTAAACCCTTCTGGAGTCTCCTGTTTCCTGCTGAACTGTTCTCTGATGTTGAGTGAGAGAGAAGTCGGGATTAAACAGATCTGCGGCTTGAATTCCTCTCCTCTGCATTATGGAAGACTATCGGACTGTCTCAGGTCTGACTCTTTGAACATGACTCACGTTCAGGAACAGCTTACTACTTCAAAGACCTGGGAGGAGAGGCGGTATTACATCAGGCCTGACCAGGGTGACCTAAGATGTAGAGTAGTGTTACCGAAAAAGACAAAAAAAAGACGGGGATGTGTGACTGACTTCGAATTGTTTCCAAAGGTTCCAACTGTTGGACTGTTCTGTGATGTTGAAGAGAAGGAGGAAGGTGGAAGGATAGAGGAAGGACATAGGGAGACATTGAAATGCAGGTAGAGAAGAGTGAATTTTCCCAGAAAAAGAAGCAGAAGAGATACTTTGTGATCCGGGTGAATGATGCTGTTGTTTGTGATGTGTGGAAACCACATGCGTGGACTCAGTGGAGACATGAATTAGTGGAGACAACGTCTCAAGCATAAGTCTTCCAGCCTTGGATAATTTTTCACTCTTTATACTGACTGAACTACAGCAACTGCTATTTTCTGTGTAATTAAGTGAATTACAGCCCTACCGTGTGCCTGGAGACTTTGTCTGTAATTACAAAGGAACTCCTGCCAAATACAGCTGCCACTTTCCTCTCAACCTTGGGTTAGTCTTTGTAAGGCTGTGCGGGCACATATAACTCTTTGTGATCAACATGATAGTTAGAGAGAAATCGGTTCACTGCTTTGTGTGTGCATGTGTGTATATGTGTGCGTGTGTGTGTAAATATGTGTGTGTCTGTGTACGCATGCTGTGGATGCAGGCGGAGACAGAAAGACTGTGTTTTATTAAAACAGATCAAACATTTTCTGCTCGGTTTGTTGATCAATGAAGATATTGGAACGAGACACAAAAGAAGAAGAGAGTGAAGTGAAGGATTCATCCTTTGCTGGATAAACTGAATGATTTCCTTAACAAACAATGATTAATACATTGTGAAAATATCAAATTCTTGAAAGTCCCCATATGAAAAGACATCTAAGATATAAAGATTAGATACACCTGCATGCATCCAGTGAAAACATGCCATGCAAAAAACAATATTTCCACCCCAAATAATGTGTTTCCAAAAATTTCATGAACACAGATTTGCTTCTCAACAGGTGGCAATCGATTGGGACGTTACCATGGCAACGGCTGTCCTAAATCAGTCGGCGAGCCCGGAGAGAGGAAGACGGAGGATTCAGGCTGGGGGAACAGAGACCTCCCCCTTGGCCCTTTCACCCTGCTGCAATACACAGCAGGGTCTATCTATCTATCTATCTATCTATACGACCCATTCCCTGCCAGCTACATAACTAAGGACAAATCTTGGACAGCAACATTTCTGACCAGGTATCCCCATAGCCGCTCCACTAGCCACACCATGATGTGATCCAGCAACATCTTTAGTTCATATATAGCTATAGGTGGACACATACATGGACATGGTGGATCTTTTCCATTCCTTGTGATTCTGGTTCTTCTTACATACATTAGAAACCATTTTTATGGTTGTGTGACAGCATTAGCAAAGCCTGACCGGTTTTCCAGACAATCCAGCCCTAGGAGTCCTTTGTGAATACAAATCAAAGCCAGATCAATCAGAATTTGTCTGATGAACTATTTTGGCAGTAATTGCAGTGCTCTAGACCAGCAATTCATTATGTAAAAGGACTTCATTGTGCTTTTTCTTGCTGATGGAGAATGATAATTGCCTTTTAGATTCAAATAGGGGCCATTTTTGATCTCTTTCTTTGCTTCATCCCTGCCTTCTCTCTTTCATCTGTCTCCCCCTCTCTTTTGCAATGTCTTTTCAATTTCTGTATTTATTAGGATCGAGAACATGGCGGGGGGTGGCATGGAAAACTCCCATCTTGTGCTCGTGTCTAGAAGCCTCCAGCAGGGTCATTGGGGTTAAGCGATGGCCTGCGTAGCTACGCATTAGCAATTAGCACATTTGCATAACTTAATTGACTGTATTTGGTCGATGGAATGTCATTAGTTCTAGCGTCACCATTGGCACATGTGCTAATGGGATGTGATGACAAGAACCTCACACGCATCTGCACCACACACACACACACACACACACACAGAGACACACACTCACAGGACAGCGGGCCCCTTGTTGCCATGTTGATATCAACACATGTTGTTGATATCGCTGTAAGCTTTTCTGTATTCCATAGGTTAGTTCCGTTTAGCCTGACTTGCCTCTGTCTGCTGCGTCTGATTGGTTGATATGTGACCAGCCACACAAGACCCCTGGTCACCGTAACACCAGAACTCGGTCCCTCTTGTCTCCCCCGAGGAAACAGTGAAGCAGAGAGTACCCCCCCCCCCCCCTCAGAAGCACCTGAGGAGAGCAGCTCCCTGGACGAGCCGGAGACAGACAGTTTCATCGTTTTCCGATCGGTGCTTTTGCTCCCTTCTGCCTCTGTAACAAGTTGCTTGTGTGCTGATGTTTCCAAACAAAGAAAGTAAACAGAAGAACACCATGATTCAGGCCTGTCAAGCGACAGGGTGGAAAAGGTGGCATTTAGTTCCATTAAAGTGGTGAGACACGCAACGGCAGCAGCAGTCTCTAATGCTCTGCATTTCATTTCCGCAGGTTCTTAAAACCTTTTTACTTTCCCCTTTTTTCCAACAATTACCTCTATCTTGTTTGCTTTTGTTGTAAATGTAGCCCATAATTGCCAAATCAATGTTCACCGTTTTCGTCACGATTAGGCAGAAAATTAGGTTATGTGGCAGTTGCCATGGTTTCCCGGCACAGGGTTTGAGAGACCTCCTAGCGGGAGAGCGAGAGAGTTCATGGTATAATGAACTTAAATTAAAGCAACTTTCCTCTGAATGTAGTTTTAATTACCCACTGACTGTTTCCGGCAGCTGGGGTGAGGATGAACGAGGCAGAAAAGGAAGAAGGTGAAAAGAAGAGGGGAAAAAATGACTGATTTTATGTGACAGTGTGCTAATTTGATCCATTAGAGAAAGTGTGAGTGTGTGAGAGGGAGGGTGTTTCTGCGATCCTGTCTGGGGTCTCGTTCCCACCACTGGAGGTGCACGAAGCCCAGGGTGAGAAACACCAACTTTCCTGTGAGAACTTTCATGTTTGGCTCACATGCTGAGGGTTTAATTATGCATGTACAGTATGACACTTTGAGACGGTGTGTCTTATGGGTTCCTCACTGGGAATGGAATAGTGAGAAAACTGGATTTGGAAGGTTTTTGAAGTCACAGTTTTCTCTAACCCCCTTCCCCCCCCTCTCCCGCCCTCCACTCCACAGCCATCCTCCATTTCCACTATCTCCTATTTTACTGATCATGTAAACCAAACTTGGTTAGCTTACAACGTGAAATCTTGCATGGAATAATTCCACTGCGAATGCATTTCCAGAAACCCTTGTCTGCATAAAAACTCCATTCCAACAACGCATTGGCAGCTCACGAGCTGACCATGAATTTTGCATAAACCATGAAAGTCATAACACCATTTGGCAGGGTCTCGGTGTTCCTTTTCCGTGTCCAGAAAACATTATGAAATGGAACCACAGTAAAAAGTAAACTCTTAAACGGATCCTTCCTGACTGTGCTGACAGACACTGATATGCAACAGGCCTTGACTCTGAGGTCGGGTCATTGGCCTCACCGTGAGCTTGGCACTGCTGTTGACTTGTCCTTGTGCTCAACCACAACTTCCAGCCACTCAGAGGAGTCTGTAATCAGTTTCCAACCCACACAACAGTCTCCCTCCAGGCTGCTGATCAGGAGGATGCTTTACTGTGGGTTTCTCTCAGAATAGTTCTGGCCTGGAGTGAGGGATACTAAGTGAAACAGAGAACATTGTCATTCAGGTCAACATGAGGTCAGCCCATTGACCCCAACTGCCCCTCTGTTCCCAATGTTTACATTTGGGTTTTCTGCACAGTAAAAAAGGCTGAAATGTGGGGTGAAAGAAAGGTGTCCTGTGTGCTTTGCTGTACCCTACTACTTTTGGCAAAATATTACTGTAAATGTTTTCTATTGGCTCACTATCATATTCTTTCCAAATGTGACTTTTTGGGACATTCTCCCTGAATGGGTCATTTGTGTCTGGATGGTGACTGTGGCCTTCTTCTGCCTTGGGTTTTCAAAAGACGTCATGAAGTTGTGTCAACACATCATATATGAAGCTGTGCCCTGTTAATCTCCTCCTTGACCTAACAACAACATTCAAGGTTCAAAGGAGAACTTGATGGGGTAGATCTGAGGGAGGGCTGGCCATTGTTTGGTCATGAGCTAAAACTGAAACGGGGTTGTTAAAACACGCCAGGCGCACCACTGAATCATCGGCAGAAAAATGAAAACAGACTCTATGGTCGCCTGTGTGTTTGCACAGCTCTGTCATTTCCTGGATCCTGTGGCCTGTCTCCCATAACATTTATGGAGTGAGAATATCTCTGGAAAAACAATATTTGTCGACCAAGGACCCCTTTGATTTATAGCTATACACATATTCGACGTTTAATACGAACGATGAGAGATCAAATGTGTTGGCCCCAAATATGTGTTGTTGAAAGGAGGGAGATGATACTTCAGAGAAAAGAAGGATTTAAATATGGTGGTTGCGTTCTGTCTTTGAATGGTCTAACAGCACTCGCTCACTTTCTGTTTTTCTCTCTCATTCAGACATGCACGCGCAGACCCACTTACAAAAACACACATGCGCACACACACACAAACAAACACACAGGCGCGCACACACAGTATGGCTCTGTAATCCATGGTAGTGATTCTGTTCCTGTAAGCAGCAGGAACAAAGCCAAGGCACTGCCATTGACGTCGCCCGGTCTCACACTGAGCCAAAACATGGAGGTGGGACTACTGCTGAGAACAAGTCGATTCTGCTCTTTGGAAAACACCACTTGTCGAAAATCTGAAAGCAAATCAACCAATGGTATTGACTTACACAACCACCTATTAGCTTTCCAAGGGAGTTGAAACTGAAAAATCATTTTCACCACTAAGACTCTCAACATCATGCTAGTAAGTTAGTTAGTTAGTTAGTTAGTTAGTTGGTTTGTTCGTCAGTAAAAGTAAATATTACATTGTATGAGTTACACAACTTTCCAGACACTGTCTCCTAAGGACAGAGAAAACCAAAATAAATGCCATTGCATTGTAGATGAGATGGAATTTAGAAATATAAATATACTTAAATCAGCAAACATTGGGAATGAGCTCAATCTGAAAGGAGGCTTTCTGAAAGGTCGGATGTGTGTGGGGAGCTGAGACAGACAGTTGGGATGTTTAGGAAGATGAGAGTGAATGAGAAGCAACGTGTTCCTGTCGGAGGATGGAGAGACGTGGGAGCCAGGATGTAGAAAGTGAGCGGGAACGTTTCGTATTTCTATTCAGCACAGCTTCTCTTTACATTCTCCACAAAGCTTCCCCAGAGATTATGACCAGATCCGACAGGCGGGACTGTAATCACGATACTGGTTAATGAAAGGGGAAGTGACATCATAGTAAAGAGAGTCAATGTTATGTACTCTGCAGTCCAGCTGGAAACGGCTCTTCCTCTTTCACTCTACCTTCAGAAACAGTACATGCTGAAATAGGAACAATGGTTGGTCTGTTATCTTTGCATGTACGAGAGGATACTCAACTTATATGACTATTTTGTGAGGACCTAATGCGGTTCTTTCAGAGTAACAAGCATTTGTTCTGGCAATGTACTAGATTTGATAGAATGTGTTTGTTAGGGTGACTGTGGAGTGTGAGTGAGATTGCACATAATGTATGTCTGTGTGTGTGTGTGTGTGTGAGAGAGAGCTTCCCACTGATTACGCTGCAGTGCTTCCCAGAAGTAAATGACCAACAGCTCTCACTGAGACTATGATATCGCTCGTTTATTTTTGTGGGGCCATGGTGTGACCAGACTAAAGCAGCGGTGTAATGGCGTTCATCCCTCACCTGCCAAATCCTCAGCACACACAGACTGGGCCACCGCACAGAAACATCACGCCCGTCTCATGTGAAAGTTCTGCTCTGGCAGAGTAGACTGCTGCCAATTTTACATGCGTGCACGAGCACACACACACACGCACAAACACACACACAACTGTCTCTGTCGCTGGTCAGGCTCCAACTGGGGGGGGGGGGGTATCTTCTCAATGGCTATGCAAATGGTAAGTTTAACCGAGTGTGAAATCATGAGCTGAAATAAAAATGGGACACCAGAGAGAGGGAGGACACAATGTGGGATTGGCTAGCCGGGGCTACCTCCACAGATGGCTCATCCTTTTCTTTCTCTTTCATACCTTGTTTATGTGGATGAGCAGAGGGAGTCTAGGGGAGGGTGAGGTAGCCTGCCAGTCGGCCATTGTTCAGCCCATAGAAGAGACATTTAGAGGGGATTACAATGCCTGCAGAAATAATTGGTTGTCATGATTATGAATCCATCTGCTGGTGCTTTTTAGGGTGGATGGGGGGGAATCTCAAGGGGGGCTGGGGGGGTAACCAAGACAAGTGTTATGTATGTGGATGTACACAAAGACACTATATTAACTAGAGTATTAAGGATGTGGAAATGACTAAATGTCTGATGGAGAGGGTGTTGACAGTGGGGTATTAAAATTAACCATCATACTTAAAATATAATATAATACATATTTATAACTTTTTGAGCCATTGAACACCTGGAAGATTTGCTGTCTCTGTGGAGTCAGCTACTGGGTATCCTAACAACATAAAACTGCTTTTTTGCTCACACGACAATGTGTGCGCTGGCCCTTTAATAAAGTTGGGCTAGGTTTGAAGTTCATGTGTTTGTGCAGGTTCAGTTGAATTTAACTCAAATGTTAAATTCGGACTGTACCATTATTGAAGAGAGAATTAAAGGATGGTATATATTTAATGTAGCCTGTAGACATCATCGAGTATCAATTGTGTTAGAACTAGATTTCATGTAAGCATCGGTGATAGTTTCGGTGGGGCGCTTAACTGCAGAAAATTGTTATTGTTTTCGCAAAAATGTTTGTAACTTTCTCAATTGTTTAACAAGGTAAAACATGTATAGAGTTTACGCTATCACAAACATTATGTAACGTCAACGCTTCCCCTACAAGTGCACAGAGAAGTGACATTCCTGTGATTTCTCCCAGTGACACCTGTTGCTCCAGTTTCGCTCGCGCGTACAGACTATTCGTCACTTGACAGGTGAAACATTCAAAGAGGAGTACAGCTTTGAAAAGTAGAGTAAACATCTTTTTGGAAACTTTTTCTAGATGACAACGACACCATGAAAGTAACAGTAACGTTTGGTGGTACCGTGGTGGTCGTTCCATGTAAGGATGGGTGGACAGTGCGAGAACTAATTCTTCAAGCTACACTGAGATACCGCAAAGTTCTCGATCAGGTAAAGGCTACTTGTGTCATATGTTCTTATTTAAATAGTCCTGTGATAACAGTACATGTATGTATTATAAATATCAACAGTTTTTTGAGCTGTAATTAAAAGGGAAGAGAAAGAGCAGCTTGTCTCATTCCACGCGTTCCTTGCCTCCTGCATCACACCTTTTGGGTAGAGAATCCAAATCACGTGATCATCATAGTTCATCATAGCAGGTGTTAAGGAAACTACATTTCCAAGTAGACGGAAACTCCCAACTGGGGCTAATGTTGTTATGACTGTTGTGAAATTGACTAGTAGCCTATGCCACAACTAACCCGAGAAGAGAAGCACATTTGTAAACTTTCGTTTAAGACATATACAAGATTAAGATGATACATGGATATATCTGTGACTGTATTTTCTTATCCACACTTTAAGCTTAAAGCATTCTTTTTGATTTGTCTTTAATCAGTCATGTTGTCAGCTCAAGTGCAAGGCTATATAGAGGACATACAAGTGTTTGCTGCCTCGTCTGTCTTCAGATATAATAGTGGCTTGTTGAAATGGTCAGTATCTGCCTGGCCAGGTGGGAGTCGGTGTTTGATGTGCTGTGCTGGTCTCCTGCCGGCCTGTGTGGACAGAACAGCAGGCTTTGTGCTGTGAGTGATTGGGATTAGGGTTGGTGACAGCCTAGTGTTATCGCCTGGTGCAAACAGCAGGATGGACAAGGCTGAGCCAGACCCTGGGGACAGACGGATGGATGGATGAATGGATGGATGAATGGATGGATGAATGGATGGATGCTTGTGGTTCAGTCCTTCATAGCACACGCACGCACACCCATTCACATGCTACCTCTGCCTCACTGTCCATTTCTGCACCTACGTTTATGGTTCTGTGAATTTGAGTTGCTGACATTGTTAGTCTTTACAGTGTGTCCTGACAAAGTGAATGTAAGGCCTTATGATTGGTTAACTCGTGTAAGGACATCAAGGAAACCATGGTCTACAACGACAATCCAATCATACACCTGTCAACTACTTGGATGACAGTTAGCAGTGTCAAATTACTCTCTATCTGTTTCCTGTCAGTGTGGGAAAAAAACACCCACTGGAATGTCAAAGTCACCCTTTCTCTGGGGAACAGGTAGAAACTCCCAGCATGCACCTATCTCAATGTCCGTCGCTGCTTCTCCAGTTACAGCCGTGAGCCAAAGAGGGAGGCCGTGTTGGCTGTGCTTGTGGTGCAAATGATGCTTGATCACAGAATCAATCATTTCCCTGTCAATACTTCACTCAGGCAGTGGTTTTGGAAAATAACTTGGTTGTTAACAAATCTTCCCGATACCTGTTTCATGTATCTTCAAAGGTTTCCCTGTTAGTTACGAAGAACTCCAAGCGGTGCTGCATCAAAGGCTTCTTCAGAACTGTCACCTCTCTCTAAACACACTTGGTGTACTTCCTCTGAACGCTGGGACGCTTCTCATTGGCTGCTTCCTTAATTTCTTTAGAATGCTGAATCCACAGTGCTCTCCTGCAGCTATGTAATTATGGGGTTTGAGGGATTAAAGTGTGAAAAATGGCACCTCGAATTGAACACTGTGCTGAGCTAATCGCCCGCGCTTCACCACTCTGAAGTGGTGTAGCATTTATTTTTATTTTTTTTAGTGCTGAAGAGATATTGCTTCAAATGGGGACTTAGTAGTGTAATTGGTGGGAAATATACCCGCTTAACTGTCACAGTAATTCTCTTTTTAGTTTGACTGATTGGCAGTTCATCCTTCTGTTCTCACTTCTCGGGAAGTATGGATGTCAGGTACAAGAGAATTATGCAGTTTAACAATGACACTTTGAAAGTAGGTTTTCCCCCTGTTTTTGTCTCTCGCACTCAATTATTCCCTTTCTCTTACTTGGGAGGAAACGTATGCTGCAAAGGTAGACTCGCTCAATATCTCATGGACTCATGATACAGTCAGGTACCCAGTAATCATATAGTGTATAGTATGTACCATTATTAGCAAAGACTACAATTCCAGAAGAACCTGATGATAATAATAATGTAGTGTAGTTGCAACACACACTGGTATGCAAAGGTCTCCATCTATTACGTGAGATGGGCGTGTCCTTGACTTGTCCCCCTGTGATGTCATTGGGCAGGAGCCGTTCAGCAGTTTTCTCCTCACCTCACTGTTTCCACTGGAAGCTGCAACCAGACATTCCTGCTCAGGTGGAAAGAATCCTGGCAGCCCTGCTGGTGGGACCTGTTTTTCCAGCGGGGCTGTTTGTGTGGGGCCTGGAGACTCAGACTACAGGAGCCCTCACTGGTGTGCTTTCACAGTGTGCTCTAGTGCCCCTGGACTCTGTACCTGACAGCTTACCTCACCAGCCGGCCTCTTTACACACCTAACATGATACAGTCTAAACATTCTGAGTGGGGGGGGAAAAATAAACATTTTCACTAACCCTCACACTTACAATTTACACTGAGGCTTTGTTCTTCTGGTTTGTCGGTGGCTTGTCAACATGGCTTAGCAACCGTATCCACAGCTAACATACACTACAACCGTACTGTATTATGCTGTCTGATATTCTAGGCATACTGTACAAACAATTTGTTGTCAAGATGACGGAGCTTCTTTCTTTCTCTGAGCTTCCTCTGTTGTGACACCCAGATGTTTTCTTTGTGCACTTCCTGTGATGTCGCTGAGACACGGCCAAGAAACCAATTCAAAACATTGCTCAATGATGCTCCCCCGAAACTGACGAGGGCGGCCGCTGCCACATACACACGGCTTTCCCCGGGCACACACCTAACACACAGGACATGCCCAGCCTGCGCTTGGCTTTGTTTGAGTTTGTTTTGTAACCTTTGGGATGTTCTGTACAGTAGCTGCTACATCACTTAAGCTATTATCACTCCTCCTCCCTCCTTGCTGGTTGTCCGAGCCGGCTCAACCACATATCTTGTGTAATATCGTAACATTCTTTACTGATTCTCCTAGACACATGGTTTTGGTGTGTTATCCCAGAGCCTGCGGAGGGCCTACGCAGCTGGTCGCCGGGTTTGTGGCTCCGCTCCAGGCCCCAGTCTGTATTGTTTTAGGAATGGCACAGATTACAGATTGCACCAGTGGACAAAGTGTTCCCTCTCTGACAATACAGTATATACAGTTCTCACGGCCCGAGTTGCAATAGTGGCAGATAACGGGCCCGGGAATGGATCCACCCCTCCGATAGAGTGGGTAAACTGGGACATCCAAGCCCAGCTAACCCCCCTCCCTCCTCCCTCAACCGCCATCTTTCATGTACGGTAAACAAACTACACCGTGATACTGTGCCATGACGGACTGTACTGCAGGCCAACGTCCTCCATTCTGATGGTCGTGTTGACTGTAGCTCTTGCTGAGGGCGGTATGACATAAACCTCCCTTCAGCTCATCACTGACACCTTGCTGAGGGATTTCAACAAGCTGAAATCAGCAGCTGATAGCCCAGGTTGATCATGATTCCAGTGTTTATTATTACAATATGAGTTGTAGCAAGGGCACTCCATCCAGAAGCACAGCATACTTCAGCCTTGTGCCCTTCCTTGTTCAGTGTTCAATGTTCAGTTCTTAACGTAACGTCAAATATTCCCTTCCTTCATTGGCAAACGCAGTATCTTTGGTGAGCGCTGAAAGGCGATGTGGTCCTTGTCGGTGACCTGGTGTGTCCCTGTGTTCTGTGCAGGAAGGGGAGTTTGAGGTGCGGACCTACCATGTGAAGTACAGCGACGGAGGCATCCTGGATCAGGACGACCTGCTCAGCGACCTGGTGGAGGACCGAGACAAGGTAGGCCGGCCTGGGGATGCGAAACACTTCCTGGCCCTCGGGGGCACGTCTCCAGACTCTCACGGAACGACCTCGCGTTTGTGCGATGTGTCACGGCGTAGCAGCTGCTGCCCTTGTCAAGCCAACATGACGGGACTTCTGTGTGGAGGTGCGTGTCGTCTGTGCGCCTTTTGTGAGCACAAGGAGAAAACGGTCTTGCCTATAGCGAGGACTTGCTTAGCAAGTTCCCCCTGTTTGTTGGTAACTGGCGAACTCGACGATGTTGGTGTTTGGCGGGGTCGCGGTGACTGACGGTGTTTGTCGAGGTCATGGTCGGCTTTGTCTCTTTGTTTCCTTTGGGGTGGAGTGGGATTCTGTTTCTGTGGAAACCCCTGGGTAGGAAGTGGCATAGGGAATGGAACAGAAAACAACACAAGGCCTGATCTCTCACGTACACACACAGACAAAGACACGCACACACACACACACTCGCTGAGTCATTCACCGATGCACTCTCTCGTTCACTCGCTGAATTACTCACCCTACCCAAATTTTTACATATACCTTTTTATATTTCTCCTAATTTTACATTATGCATTCCTAAGATGTGCTAATAAACTGTTCGTCATTCATATTCATGAGGCTGGGAGCAGAAGAATGATAAATTGCCAACACTTAGTCAGCAAGAACGGAATATGAAATGATATTGGAATATTCATACGGTGCTGCACACTGCAATAACAATCGCTGGATGAACTCAGTCCTGTGCCTCTAGCCTCCCAGCGCTCGTGTCTTCATAGGAGAACCAATCAATAATAGATGAGTGAACTCCCAAAAACCTGAACAGGAACTTTCTTGTTCCTCTTTTGTGTGAATTCAACAAACCTTCAACTTGAGAAGTGAAGTACGAGGATTTGAAGTTTGTGTGTGATGGGTTTGGTGTTTTTTGTTGCTGTTCTGATTTAGTGTACATGCTGAGAGAGAGAGAGACAGACAGGAGACCCATCGATTACCAGCACAAAGACTTCTCAGCGTGCTGTTAACCGTTGCTGCTTGGTCGTTCTTGACAAGCGACGCTTAAAGTGATCAATCACCCCCCCCCCCCCACCCCCGAAGTTGGACGTTTTCTAATGATGGACATGCCATACAGTGCAGCTTCTTCTGGTGGCTGTTTGGTTTTGTGTAGATAAGAAGGTTGGGGGGGGGGGGGGTTGGCAAGAAGCCCGCAATGCTGTGAAGGCTTGGGACCTCCCCTTCTGCCACCTGCGGTAGGGGCCCCCTAATAAACGGATGCACAGCCTGGATCATTTGATTAGCTTTCAGCCCTTTGTTCTACAGTTTTTTTAATTTTATTAGCGTGGCCGTTGCTGCTAAATTCTAGCGTCCGCGCTTTTGTTCCGTTATTGTAAGCTGCACCACTCTCCATCAATCACCTCGCGGTCCCCCTATTGTGAGCCCCCTCCTCAGCACCGTGTGCGCGGTGTGTTAGCCCCAGATGCTAATGAGAGATAATGGGGAGCTATTTGTCCATGAGTGCAGCCCCAGCGAGCGTCTTCATTCGGGGGGGGGGGGGGCCTGGCTCGCTCTCTCTCCCCCTGCCACCCCCCGCCAAGGGGAGCTGCCGGCTAACGCGTAGCGGAGAGCGAGACCCCGACACCACTGGTGGTTGATGAGGGGCGGCTGTGATTTGATTACAGCCATGTGCACACGCACACATATACACATGCACACTTAGCTGTACTCCATTTACCCCCCATCTAGGGACATGGGCCACCAGCCTGCTCATGAATATTCGGGCCCAGCTCTAAGTTATAAATGTGGTGGGTTGTGTCGGGGGCAGCGGGAGCACCCAGGGGGACAGAGTGGAACAGCTCCGTCAGTTAAACACCCAGACTCACTCACAGTCACCCCTCTACCCCTTCACCCCCACCCTCTCATCCACCACTCCATCCCATCCTACTTCCCTTCCTCTGATTCATCCCTCCCACTCATTTCAACATGTCTCTCGCTGTGTTGCTGGCGGTTCTGACGGAGTCTGGTAGCCATGTTCCTGGCTGGACCCCACACAGTCACACACAGTCACACACGCACACACACACACACGCACACACACACACACACACTAGGGGAACACCTGTTTGGTGCTTCCCAGTTTTGAAAGTTCCTATAGCACCTCCCTTTGTAACTTGAAACGTATTTTATCACACATTGCACTTGGGCTTTTACTTTCGGCCTCGCACACACACGTGCACACGTGCACACACACGTGCACACACACACGTGCTCACACGCAGCTTGCCCCTGCTCTGACACTACTCTGTGTGTCTGTTCTAATCCCCATAATCAGTCTGGGTGCTACTGATTATGAGTGGCGATGATGGGAGAAAGCAGGCCGGCTGTGGGTGTGTGTTTGTGTGTGTGTGTGTGGGTGTGTGGGTGTGTGTGTGGGTGTGTGTGTGTGTGTTCCAGCACCCCCACTGTTTGGGTGGCTTGGGTGGGTGGGATGGGGGGGAGGGGGGGGGGCAAACTCCAGAAAGCTCTAACTACTCCTGCCCGCCTCTCCTCTCTTCTCCTCAAGAGGTGATAATAACAGAGGGAGCACTTTAAGTCTCTCCCACACGTCCATTTACCAGGGTAGAGCTGTCATTCAGGCCCTTTCACTGGCTCCAAGGCTGTATTATCTGCTGCCATTACCGCTCTCCACGCACACACACAGGAGCTGTCAGAACCTTCCGGGCCTAGGCCGTCATCAGCGGACAAAATCTATGGTGGCTTTCAATGGGCTCCGACTTGGGACCAGGCACCAAGTCTGTCATTTTCTCCCACCATTATAACTTAGTTGTCTTCAGTAGGCGGAAGCATGCACTTTAAATTGCCGTGTGTTCGGTGTTGTCGCTGCTGAAATAGGTAGTTGCAAACTTAGATGCACAACACCCAAGTGCCTCAAAGTGCGTGCATGCTTGCGTCTCTCTCGGTGTGTGTGTGTGTGTGTGTGTGTGTGTGTGTGTGTGTGTGTGTGTGTGTGTGTGTGTGTGTGTGTGTGTGTGTGTGTGTGTGTGTGTGTGTGTGTGTGTGTGTGTGTGTGTGTGTGTGTGTGTGTGTGTGTGTGTGTGGTGTGTGTGTGTGTGTGTGTGTGTGTGTGTGTGTGTGTGTGTGTGTGTGTGTGTGTGAGAGAGAGATTGTGCGTCCTCTATTCTGACACAGTCGCCTCAGCAATGGGAATTAAAGGCAGGGAGCATGGCGGATTCTCATAAATGGACTGTCACTCCTTATTCACACCCACATACACACACACACCCACACAAGCAAGCACACACGACCTCGCCAACCCTTTCAAAACACATGCTTTTACAGGGAGAAAAATACCCCACCACGAAATGCAACCAAATGAGAAATCTAATTTCATGGGAAATTTAATAAAATACTAAAAAACCTAATGATTCCTTCCGTCTCTCCTAATTTGCCTTTTAATTACTGAGGATAGGAGGCATCAAGGGCCCGGGTCTCTGGTCACACTATGCAAATAGTGAAGCAGATTTCCCAAATGATCCCTCTCGAAAATGTCAAATTGTTTATTAGCGTTGGGATGCAACTCTGCAGCCGTCAGCCGTGTGTGTGTGTGTGTGTGTGTGTGTGTGTGTGGCAGCGCGGCTAATGCATCCGTCACATCTGCATGCCGTCCTGTGCGCTGCTTCATTGCGGATGCAGGGTTGTCAATTCAGACGCCGTCTTTTGTTTGTAAGACCTTGCTCTTAATCGACCTGCTTGGTTGAATAGAGGTTAAATAAACGTTGCCGTGGAAAGGAATTGGTTTGAATCCTTTCCATGTCTGACTTAAAGCCTATAGGGACTATAGGAGACTGGAACGTTTGGAATTACGATCCATTCACCCTAATGCATCTTTTCCTCATCAGACGAAAGCCCTATTAACATGCTTAATTGCCCGTAAGTACAGATCAAGCAGAGTTTCAGCAAGTTGTATGAGGGCTTCAATGAGAGATGTAGTCGAGTGTTGGAGGGTTATGGATCTGATTCCAGCGACAGACACAGCCGCCTGAATGAAGTCTGATTGCGCCATGTAGACATGCTGATTGGCTAGAGCCATCAGCATCACACCTAAGAATGGCCGGTGATGAGTAGATTGATTAGGGAAATGTCACCCTTCACCAATCACAATCCAGAGTCTTTGTACCGGGCGATCGGAGGGCAATTGAAACCTCTCGGCACAGGGATTTCCATAATCAAAAGTCCTATATGAATGCATATGATTAGGAATGCTTTTCACATCGATGGGGTCCACTTAGGCCTCGCTGCACACCAAATCAAAGAGGAAATAGTTCATGTGGGTGCGTGTTAGCTGTTGCCGTGGAAAGTTCCAGTGACCGAGAGCAGTTTAAGCTGGAAGACTCCCTGATGACACGGGTCTGTACACTGCATTTAGTATTGCTTTCCGCTGGCCTGTGAAAGACACAGTGCCATAGGCCAGAACGATAGGTCAGACAGTAGGAATGGATTGTTCTGTTCCACACACCAACCCCCCCCCCCCCCTGTCTCTCTTTCTTCCTTGAATTCTCTCAGGCTGTCCTTATTTCACTCCTTTCGTTCTTTCTCTCTTTCTTCACTTTCTCTTTCTCTCCTTGTTTCTCTCTCTCTCTCTCTCTCTCTCTCTCTCTCTCTCTCTCTCTCTCCGTCTGTCTCTCAGTCTCTCTCTCCGTCTGTCTGTCATCTTCTCAGCCCGCAGGGAGAGGTCACTCAGTAATCAGACGACCAGGTTGGATAATCATCTCATCACTGTGACCTTGATTTTTCTCCTGTCAAAGTAGAATAACGGGGGGGGGGTTATCTGATTAGAATCAATTAAAACCTTTCTCAGCACCCCGGGAGGTGTCCTGTATTTAAATGAACAAGTCTCATGTCGAAACAGCCACCGTGTCGGGTGTTCTGGGAGCTGTACACATTTTCATATCCAGCTTTGGAAATTCAACACGCCGACTGCTTTTAAGAGGCCTCCTTCACCAACCATGTTACCTCAGCACTACAGCGTACACATGGGCCGTGTGTGAGTGGGCCACGGTGCTCTCTGATAACCTCCTGACCGGGGGTCTGGTAACACAGTAGTCTACACACACACAAACACACAAACACCCATGCTCCAGTGACCTGCATGTCCGATCACACTGCTCATTAGCTCCTAATGGGGCGAGACATCCAGACAGTAACCTGAGCCGGGCTGGGTGCGGGGAGCAGAGACGGCCCACTTCACACGCTCTGACGGCACACGCGTGACGCCCGACCACCACCACCACCACCGCGGCCGAGATTCACAGCGAGGCAAAATGATCCTTTGGCAAAGACATTTCGAAAAGTCGACTCCTATGTGACAATTGCAGTCAACAGCAAATGATATCAGTGTCCTTGTGATGGATGATATGTTGCTACTTGGCTATAGATTGCTGGAGTGCAGAGACTGATCTCCTCACAAATGATCTAATTAAGGAGCTGGGTTTGTTTACAGTGCAGTAGCACGCAGACTCTGACCAAAGAAGCCGGGCCATCTGTTTTCTTAGCTGACTTTGCCAGTGTGTATGTGTGGGTGTGTGTGTGGGTGTGTGTGTGTGTGCGTGTGTGTTTCAGCATCCCCACTGTTTGTCCCTGCTCCGTCCTGCCTCTACTGCTAATAACTCAAATCAAGAGTAAGTCACGCTCTCCCTGTGTGTGTGTGTGTGTGTGTGGGGGCGTGTGGGGGCGTGTGGGGGCGTGTGGGGGTGTTTTCATATACATCCGTGCCAGGGGGTGAGAAGAGTTAACTGGACGAAGGAAAGATGAGAGGAAAAACCCCTCAACAGTCTTCCTGGGGCGATTACCGCCCCGTCGCCCACACCTGTGCCCGTCGTCCTGCGCACGTCGCCCGGCCAGCGCCCCCGACCTCGTCGCCCCCGTTATGTCGAGGATCCTCGTCATCGTGTGTCCTCGGGCACCACCCTCCGCTAACCAATTGCCTTAATGAATGGACTCCTCTCGATTAGGAGCTAATGTCTGTGAGTCGCCCACTCGAATGACTCAGTCGATCGACACTGTCTGATGCGGCAGGAGAGAGGCCGGCTCCGACAGCCTCACATCTGCAACGTCCTCAACCCTCCCTCCCACCCACCCACTCTCGCTCACCTCCTTATCTCTCTGTCTTTCACCCAACCCCCCCCCCCCCCCCCCCCACCACCACCACCACCACCCTCCCCATGGAGTGTACCTGAACTAAGCCCACACTGGCTACAAAGTCTCTTTGGAGTGCAATGTAGGGCAGCACGTCTGAACCGTCTCACGGGCCGATCATTTCGAGCCCCCCTCCCCTCTCCCCCCCCTCCCCTCCCCCCCCCCCTCCCTTCTTCCTCCATCCATCCCTCCCTCTTCTCAGTGTTGTTTTCTAAGCCCAGGCTAACCTACTGGCCTTCTGTGTCATTGTCTAATGGGGAGCGGAACAGGGGGTTGGGACTGTTGGGTGTCTATTGAGTGCTTATTAAGAGCGTTTAAATAGTCATTAAGACGGCTAATTGTGTATCAAAAGACTATTAGGCGTCTGCCGGCGTTGATTAGTTGGTAGGGAAACTATGCAAATAGACTTTGGGGAAACGGGGAGGGTGTCCGTCAACAAAGGAGAGACCAAAATGGAGTGAAACGGGTAGGGGCGAGCAAAGAGGAAGGAGCGGAAGAGAAGGCATTCATAAACGAGTGGAATGGATGGCGGAGAGAGCTACAGGTGACTGGTCCTCCAGCCTTGCAGCTCCAAGTTAATCACTCCTTCCGTGGCTCTCTCATGTGCCCTCCAGGGAGCTGGGCGATGGCGGGAGAGAGCGAAGTGTGGATGGAGGGAGGGAGGGAGGGAAGGAGGGAGGGAAGGGGGCTGGGGGGAGCAGCTGGCCTTGCCTGGGCCACGGGGGAGACGGAAAAGCTGATTATTAGCGCCTCACCAGAACAGTTTGTGTGTGTGTCTGTGTGTGTGTGTGTGTGTGAGGGGGTGGAGGGGAGGGTGGGGGGGGGGGGGAAAGGACACAGTAAGGGCCCAGCTTACTGTTAGTGATGTGTTTGTACTGTAGGGGGGATGGATTCGCTGTGTGGGAGTGATGAATGGTTGTTTTTTTCTATTTTCTGTTGTGGGTTTGAGAAATACGAGGCCTGGGGGCCCCCCCTCTC
This sequence comes from Thaleichthys pacificus, assembly GCA_023658055.1. Classification (NCBI taxonomy): domain Eukaryota; kingdom Metazoa; phylum Chordata; class Actinopteri; order Osmeriformes; family Osmeridae; genus Thaleichthys; species Thaleichthys pacificus. The sequence continues at coordinate 9,894,740 of CM042873.1, forward strand.
CCCCTCTCCCCCATTCCTCCTCTACACCCCAGCCTCCTGGGCATCCATGTGATTTATGGAGAGTTTACCCTCTCCCTTTATGAGTGTGCATAAATAATAATATGAGCTGTCACCAGGCAAAGTGTGTGTGTTTGTGTAAGCGTGTGTGTGTGTGTCTATAAAGTGGGTACTAGGTAGTGCTCCATCACAGTGGTTGAAAGTAGAGATCAGGTGTGGGAGAGAGAGGCAGCCTCAGCCCTCCCTACTGGGAGAGGGAGAGAGGGAGAGAGGGAGAGAGGGAGAGAGACAGAAAGATGGAGAATGAGAAAGACACAGACAGAGAGAGAGAGAGAGAGGCAGAGAGGCAGAGAGAGAGAGGCAGAGAGGGCCAGGGAGACAGACAGTGAGAGAGACAGAGAAACAGCCCCTTGTACTTGATTTGACCAGGGTAGGACCCAGCCGGCTATTTCTGAATTGTGTGCGTGTGTGTGTCTAGTGCTTGTGTATGTACGTGTGTGTGCTTGCCTGCGTGGGGGAGGTAAGTCCAAAGCCAGGTGTGTATTACAAGGGGCTAATCCAGCACATCTGGAGATAGGTTATAGATACACAGCAGAGGAGAGACAGGATTAGCGGAGTCTCTATGGTAATCTATCCAATTTTCTACTTGTTTAAACAGCATAGACGACTTGCATTCCTTTGATAGTTCTCCTCACTGTGTGTGTGTGTGAAGGGTGCTATGTATCAGTACCTCATGGCTCCTTAGTAAAACGGCTTTGTGTTTATTTATATCTGAACTGTTTCAAGCTGCAGCACTGACGACTTCATCCTGAACCCCGCAACAACCACAGCAACCTTGCAACCTTGCAACAACCTCAGCAACCTTACAGCAACCTTGCAGCCGCACGACAAACGTACAAGCTCGCCGCAACCTCACGGCAACCTTACCGCAACCTCACCACGAGCTTGCGACAAACGTACAATCTCGCAGCAAACAACCTCATAGCAAACTCACAACCTCACAGCAGTCTCACGTCGAACGTACAACCTCGCAGCAAACAAGCTCCCATCCAGGTCCCAATAACCTCAATGCAACCTCACAACCTCACAACCGGCCTCGCGCGGCATCATCAGAGACGCAGCAGCCTGGCATGGCTTGTTGCTGCGGATGTATGCATTTGAAATTCGGCTACAGCAGCTAACCATCTATTTTAAGTAACAGCTTTTCCACGTTGTCAGAGCGGTGTAAATCCACGCTGGAGGCCTAGCTGGTGCACCGATGGAGGCATGTTGGGCGGGAAACAGAGGGGTTTAGAGGACAAATGTGCGAGTCTTTCTGAGCGATTTGAACCGGTGTTTAAGAGGAGTCGCACTGTAAGCCACGCGGAGGTACCGTCGACTTCTGACAGGTAGAGTTTTATGACGGGAAGAAAGAGAGGGGGAGAGGGGGAGAGAGAGAGATGATTGGGTTACCACACTACTGTCAGGATGCAGGGTGCGCCTGCTGAATTATGCATCCCACTTTCAAAGGAGGGCGCGAGAGGGAGAGAAAGAGGGGGACTCTAAGATAAATGACAAGCACACAAGAGCCAAGGATCTCAATACAGTGGTGTCGCGCAAACACACCACAGCCGACGGGGGGATGAGAGAGGAGAAGAAAAATGGATTGATTAAAGAGAGAAAGGGGATGAGATTGGGAAAGTGTGTGTGAGGGAGGTTGTTGGGGGGCATTGTGCTCTGGCTTTGTGGTGTGTGTGTGTGTGTGTGTGTGTGTTTGGATGTATGGAAGTTGCAGTGACTGGATTCATTGCTAGGTGGCACTGTTTGTCTGTTTACAGAGAATGCAGTGTGTGTGTATGTGTCAGGAGAATGTTCTATTGGTATAAGTTATATTGTATAGTCACTAGTGTGTGAGAGAACATGTCTGTGTGTAAACTAGATCCAAAGAACTGCAGTGATTGGGACAGAGAAGAATGAACCATACCAACTGCCCTCGCCCCTGGTACTACACTGCCATTCATCTGTGTGTGTGTGTGTGTGTGTGTGTTCTTCCATTGAGGCTCAGACTGGCTCCACACACCAAAATAATATCTCTCTCTCTCACACACACACACACACACACACACACACACACACACGCACACAAACAATCCTTGCTGTTTCAGATTTGAGGGTGACGTTTTGAACTCGTCCTCAGTGGCTGTGAGAAGGGTGAAGGCCGCAGAGGATCTTCCCCACGTCCAGTCACGCTCCGCCCTCGACCAGCACGCCCCCGACCAGCACGCCCTCGCTCGCACTCTCTGGAGGGCCGGCCATCGGCCTCTCCACCACGACAACCGGCGCCGGCTCATTAGCATGGGGCACGTGGTTCTGGTAACGAGCAAAGCCCTGGCCAGCCCACATCACCGTCCCTCCTTGGGCGAGCAGCAGGAATAACAACCACCTCGCTTTTCTGGAATACCAACCACACGCCGTGGAGACGGACCGATTTGTCCAGTTAGAAGCTAACGTTCCACAAGTGAATGTTTGGGGGGGGGGGGGGGGGGGGTTTCATTAGCGAAGAAGCCTAGCAGTGAGCCTGAGTTCCAGTGACGGTATCGTCAGTTTCGAGACGACCCAAAGTGTTTGGAGCCATGGCACCCCTTTGGCATGTGTCAGCACCTTTTTTGGCTCGTGTCAGCAGATGTCAGCACCCCCCAGGGTTGCTTAGCACCCTTTAGCTCACATGACATTTTAGCCTCCTGTTGGTTTCTGGCTGTCAGTGTTTCTGTCAAGCTCCTTATCTCTTGTCTCTCCTCTCCTCTATTTATCTCTCTCCTCAACTCTCCTCTGCTCAACTCTCCTCTCCTCTCCTGGCTAACACTATCAGAGAGAGAAGGAGGGAGACAGCAATAAGGAGCGGGCTCGAGACAGTGGGAAATCAGAAAGAAATAAAGATAAAGAAATCAGAGGCAGAAAGGCCTCCTTCCTTCCATCCCTCCATCCATCACTCCCTGGGTGTGTCCTCTCCGTCAAGGCCGGTTATTTCTTCTCCCTCCCTCCCTCCCTCCCTCCCTCCCTCCCTCCCTCCCTCCCTCCCTCCCTCCCTCCCTCCCAGTAGACCGGGGGAGCAGGCCCGTGTGGCGGGCTGTCCAGGTGTCAGGATATTGGATTATGGGAGTTTGAGGCAGAAGCATGATGGATGGTTTGTTCCGCCTCTCCTTCCCCTCTCTCCCTGCTTATTGTTTCTGCCTTCGCACATCAGCTATGGATGCAGATGATTTAGAGGCACACTGGCATGCACGCACACCCTTCCTAACCTGGTGTGTGTGTGTGTGAGCGTGCGTCCATGTGTGTGTGTGAGCGTGCGTCCATGTGTGTGTGTGTGTGTGTTGTAGCCACCTCTTTCTTCTCTGTTGTTTGTTTTTCCCTCCTCTCGGCTTCAGTCATTCTCTCTTTCATTAAGTGGTCATTTCCGATGCCAAATCCATTTAATGAGAGCGTCACGCCACCAAACACTAATTCATCAAACGCCAAGACAGCGTGTCCGGGCCTCCACTCACCCCGACTTGATCTCTTTCTCTCTGTCTTCCTCTCTCTGTCCCTCCACCTCCATCCTCCTCTCTCTCTCTCTCTCTCTCTCTCTCTCTCTCTCTCTCTCTCTCTCTCTCTCTCTGTCTCTCTCTCTCTCATCCCCCTCTCCCCTCCTTCTACACCTCCTGGAGACAGCTGTGTCATTGTGTTTGACGGCTTCTGATTCTGTTGTCAGATTTCATTTGTCTATTAATACCTTACAGACACACCTCATATCCTGTTGGCTGGAGTGTGTGCGCGTGCGTGCGGGGGGTGTGAGTGCCGTACGCGGGTGATGAACTATGTTCGCAGGTTTTAGCCTCATCAGAGGATTTTGTTGCATGAATACAAATGGACCTGGAGGAGAGATGAGTGTGCTGGCCTGATTGGTGTGTGTGTGGTTGGTATGCACCTGGCGTGCTGGCACGGGGCACAGGAGAGGGCTGGATCCTGCCGCTGCGTCAGACGTGTGGAAGTAGCAGGCTGGTGTCTCTCTGTTCTGTCATTCTGTCTGTCGGTCTGCTTTCTCTGTCTTTCTCTGTCGCTCTCTGTCGCTCTTTGTCGCTCCTCTCTCTCTCTCTCTGTCTCTCACTCTCTCTCTCTCCTCTCTCTCTCTCTCTCTCTCCACTGTCTCTCTGTTTCCCGCCATTCCTCTCAGCCACACCCTCTCTCTCTCGCTCTCTCTCTCTCTCTGCCAGAGGCAGGCCCGGCTCTGCTGCAGGGCAGATCAATCACACACAGCCTCGGAGAGGAATGGCTTCTTATCACTGTGTGGGTGTGTGTGTGTGCACGCGTGTGTGTGTGTGTGTGTGCACGCGTGCATGTGCGTTTGTGTGTGTGCAGACACGTGTCTGATGATATAGCTGCACTGTATCATGCAAACCTGAATCAGATCCTTAAGATTAACATAACATAGGAGTCAGGTGGCTGAGCGGTGAGGGAGTCGGGCTAGTAACCAGAAGGTCGCTGGTTCGATTCCCCGGCGTGTCAAATGACGTTGTGTCCTTGGGCAAGGCACTTCACCCTACTTGCCTCGGGGGGAATGTCCCTGTACTTACTGTAAGTCGCTCTGGATAAGAGCGTCTGCTAAATGACTAAATGTAAATGTAAATGTAAATGTTAAACATGGTGTGTGTGTGTGCGCGTGTGTGTGTGCATCCTCCAGCTGGTGGCTGTGTTTGAGAAACAGGAGGTCCAGCGGGTGGCGTCGGTGAGCCCAGCAGCCAGCGACTCCACGGGCACGTCCAGCCCCGACTCGGGCTCATACGAGCCCCTGCTCGCCGCCCTGCAGCCCATGGGACACGGCGAGATCGAGGTCACCAGCCAGCACCCTCAAAGCCAGTACGTAGAACCAGAGACGTCACGTGTCGGGACCGTGACGCAGATGTCACGCGCCCCACGTGGCCCCGGTGCGACGTGTCGGCAGGTCGTGGGAACACGGGCCCACCGTGACGATCGCGGTGACACCTGACGTGGCGTGGCGTTGGCGTGTTGAAGTTGTGTCGAAGTCATGATGGGTCGACAGTCAACCTCATGTTCTTTTTCGGGATTTCTTCCAGACCGCTCTGTATCCCTCTTTTCTAAGCAGTAGCTCTCTCTCTCTTTCTCTGTCTCTCTCTCTCTCTCTCTCTCACCCCCCCTCTCTCCCTTTATTTCTCTAACCCCCCACAACACACCCCTCTCCTTATCTCAGCTGGTGGGTAACCAATGTCACAGTGCCAGCCCCTTCACTGACCCAGTATTGCCCCTTTGCCTCTTCTCCCCGCCACCCCCCCACCCCACCATTCACCACCAACCACCTGCCAGTCCCGGACCCACACCCTCACCCCTCAAACCACACCCCAGCAACCCCCCTCAGCACTGGGGCCACGGTCGGTCGCTAACCCCCCACCCAGCTCTCCTGCTATGGCTCCTCCACTAAGTGGATTAGCACTGTAGCCTGTTAGCATGCCCAGGGTCCAGCAGAGCGTGAATTCATTTAAATGCCCCCTTTTCAGCCAGACAGGGCCCTTTCCTGCCTGCCCCCCCCCCTCTCTCTCTCTCTAGCTGGACCCTGACTAACTTAGTTATGACGTGACCCCGTGGAGCCCCCCCATAAGAGTGAGACCGATTCAATAAAGCTGCTTTTGTTATCCAGACCTCCACACCCTCACAAAAGGCCTTCCACACACACACAAACCATCCAGCCATAGCCATGAATATGTAAGGGAAGCCATGTGAGTTCTGGTGTTTGTGAGGGCTTTGTCACTTAACCAGATCAACAGTTAGCTAAGTTATCACTGCACACACAGCTGTCCCCCCCCCCCCCCCCCCCCCCCCCCCCCACACACACACACACACATGACCAGCAGACGAGAGACGAGAGAGACTCACACTGTAGAAAGAAAGAGCGTACACACAGGACGTGTCCCCCCACCGTCGGGCTGCCCTGTTCGTGGTAGACCCCCAGAGCTGCGGCAGCGTTCGGTGGTGGCATTGCACAGGAAGCTGTAGCGTTGTAAATAACGTTGTTAAAGCGTTAAACTTGAGATACTGCTGCTGTGAGCTAGCCAATGGCAGGCTAAAGGAACTGTTGAGTCATCCAGCCTCCATGCCCGCTCCACCAGAAAGGCCTGTGTGTCAGGGCTGTGTGTGTGTGTGTGTGTGTAATGGGAGTTGTTCAGTAGTGTGAGGATCAGGTTTGAACAGTGCGATTGAGCTCCCGGTGGGATGATTAGACCTGCATCGATCCCTGGACTGCACAAATACAACCGCCCTCACACACACAATCTTCCTCTCACCCACACACAATCTTTTTCACACACACACACACACACACACACACACACACACACACACACACACATCCTCACATAAACACATAGATACACCTTCCCTAACATGCACACACAAAGTCACCCAGCCGGTCCGGAGGAAGGGAAGGCAGTCCTTATCACATCGTCCCATGAGCACCCACAGCTTGAGCGCCATATTGATCGTGATGAGACAAGACCACCCTGCCTGTGGCGCTGTCTCTCACACACACACACAGACAAACACACAAACACACACGCGCTCTCTCTGCGGCATGGTGTACTGTCAGTGCCCTGGGGTGGGCTGAACTGTGAGCAGAATGGAAGGATTCTCTCCGGCTGCTGGTTTATGCCCAGAACATGAGTAAAAAAGAAAGAGTCATGAGTATATTTGATTTAATTTACTCCAATCAATGACGTGACTGTAGCATGCAGCCCTGGCAATAACCCAGCACCCCCCCCCCCCATCAACTCCCCTAGGAAAGAGATTGATTACAGGATGGCAGAGATCCGAGGGAAAACTCTTAACTTCCTCATCTACCTTTCCCCATCTCTCTCTCTCTCTCTCTCTCTCTCTCTCTCTCTCTCTCTTCTCTCTCTCTCTCTCTCTCTCTCTCTCTCTCACACACACTCACTCTCTGTCTCTCTGTTTCCCACCATTCCTCCCAGCCACATCCTCTCTGTCTGTCTCTCTCTCTCCCCCCCCCCCCCCCCTCTCTCTCTCTCTCTCTCTCTGAGGAGGAGGAGTGTGCAGTGTGTACCGAGACAGTGTGACTGCTCTGTAAACAACTCTGTGTAGCTCTGCACTCCCAGCCCATCAGGAGACTCCCCAGGCTGGCTCACCCTGCTGCCTGAGCTCTGGAGGCCTCCTCAGACCACGTCCCTCCCCCCCCCCCCCCCCCCCCGCACCCCTCCCCCCGCCTTGCTCTGAGCAGAGCTGTGAACCTCACACCTCACAACCCCAGAACTTGGGGGTGTGAGGAACGCTGTGCAGGAAATGGCTTAATTGGGGAAGAGCTACTCCTTCGTTGGATGGGGGAGAGTGGACGGGGTGAGGGAGGGGGTGAGGTAGGGGGTTTGGAGGGGGGCTAGGGTCGTCTGGAGGCACCAGCTGGTTAGATGGAAGGGTGCACTAGAAGTGGAGGGGTGGGGGTTAGTTACTTATAAATTAGTAGTTGGAATCATGTTTTTGTAATGCTGATAATCACTTGAGAGTGAACTGTCCTTACCTCATGGAAGTGCCACTGACCCCACCTCCTCCCGCAGACACTCCGCTATTGGTGAGGAGCAGCAGTGACTCCGCCCTGGCCCTGCCCCTGGAGACGGCCCCGCCCCTGGAGACGGCCCCGCCCCTGGAGACGGCCCCGCCCCTGGAGACGGCCCCGCCCCTGGAGACGGCCCCGCCCCTGGAGACGGCCCCTCCCCCGAGCACGCCGTCGCCCCAGCCTGGCGACCACCACAGCAGCCGGGCAGCAGAGACGGTGAGAGAGACACAGCCAGGGTCCCTGATGGTCAGGCCCCAGCAAGCCTCTAGCTAGGCCTCAGCCTCTAGCTAGGCCTCAGCCTCTAGCTAGGCCTCAGCCTCTAGGTAGGCCTCAGCCTCTAGCTAGGCCTCCTTAGGGGTCACCACAACCTATCCACTGTCTTTCTTCTCACGGGTTAGAGGCCAGTGTGTGTGTGGCGTGTGTGTGTGTCAAACCCCTCAACTTTCCCCTGCTCACACACAAGCACACACATTCTCGACCAGGTTCCCCCTCAAGCTATCTGTCTTCCTCCTCTGTTTCTGGGCGGAACGCTGCCTACATCACCAGGGTTGTTTCCATCTCCTGAAGTACCTGTAACCCCCCCCCCCACCCCCTCCTCCCTCATTCTCTTCCCTCCACCCCTCCCTCCCTATTGTTCCATTTCTCTCTCTCTCTCTCTCTCTCTCTCTCTCTCTCTCT